>CM021772.1:30860196-31097437 GCA_011076525.1 Nettapus auritus | reverse complement strand
CGGGGAGGCGCCGGGAGCCGCGGCCCCGGGGCGGGCGGGGGCGCGAGGCGGGGCGGCGGCTCCCCGGGCCCGGGGTCTCGGCGGGGCAGGGCGGCGGGACGGGCACCGCGGCGTTCTGGGGTCCCAACTTTTATTTGTACTTCGGCGCAGCGTCGCTATAGTTACGGAAAAGCTCGTTTTCCCCCATTTCGAGCGCGGTGGCGGTGGGCTGAGCCGCCTGTGCGTGGCGGTCCCGTCCGGCGACGGCTGTGCCGGGCTGTGCCGGGCAGTGCCGGGCTGTACTGGGCTGTGCCGAGCAGTGCCGGGCTGTGGTGGGCTGTACTGGGATGTTCTGGGCAGTGCCGGGCTGTGCGGGGCGCGGTGCTGCCCCGGCTGCTGCCCCCGGCTCCCCGCGCTGCGCGCCCAGCCCGCTGCGAGCCGAGGCTGGAGCGCGGCGTGGAGCAGCCCGGGGAGATTTTCGGTGGGAGTTCGGAGTCGCCGCGCTGCCCGCCTGCCTCCGCTGCAGTAGCTGCCGAAAATACAGCAGATGTCTGTGTCGGGCTGCTGGCGGGGGCTTTGTACGCACACCTCGGTTACGCTCTGTGTTTTGAGAGGTCCTGAAGTCCTCGTGCTTTCTGTCTGCGGAATCGGGGGGCGAAGGAAATACGGGAATTAGCCTGCTTGTGCTGTTTGAGACTTAAAGGTTGCACAGAAGGTAACTCGGGGAGCTGCAGGCACTCAGCCAGCACTGAGCGCTTTTAGGACGTAGATTTAGAACCACCTTACTCAGACGTGGTACAGGTGCTCTAAAGGTTCCCTCTTGGTGGGTTTCCGCTAGAATACACACAGCTTCCTAGGCCTAGGATCGTGTCTGACACTCAGCGTCTGTGCTGCTGGAGAGGTTACATAAGTGAAACGGGAGCTTTAAAGCACTGCTGCTGCCTCACAAGCGAGGGAGAATATCTGTGTTGTGGAGAGCCGGTGGTAAAGGGAGCGTGAATGCTGCTGCTTAACTCCGGAACAAAGCAATTCGGTGGTGAAATAACACGGGGGCTGTATCTGGGTGGTGTTTTTCCATTCTCTTGCTCTGTGATTAATTTCTTTCATTTCTTACGCCTTTCATAGGCTTTCTTTCCAATAGCAGCTCGTTTGTTTTCAGCTGGGAATGCGACTTGGAGGAGGCTGTGGGATGCCTACAGGAAGGCACCTCGCGGGCAGGGCCGGGGAGATGGGCAGAGCTGCTCGGCATGATCAGGGCGCGCGTCGGCGCTGCTCCTCCCGAGTTCCTCCTCACCGGATCTCCGCAACTTAACGCGTTGAAATATGTAGGAGAAGAAACGCTGGTAGTGTCCTCGTTATTGGAAGCGGCAAGTTTAGTTAGATGCAGATCCTAGTGAGCTGGATAAAGCAGTTTCGGGGTTAAAAGAGGAGTGTTTCCTTCCAGCTCTGTAGCCCTCTGGATTTAGCTCCTCGGTTTCTGTGCGCTGCAGCACCCGAAGTTGGCTGCGTGCAGCGGGTCCCTGCCTCCCACGGCAAGATGGCCAGCGGTCCTTCCTGCTGCCATGTGTTGATTCAGCCCCAGCGCCGGCTTCTCCGCTCCTCGCTGCTCTCCGGCAACGAGGGCTCGGGGAGTGACCTCCTTACCTATTCCAGATCGCACAGCGCTCCGCTTAAAGCGCCTGGCGTTCTTGCTTCAATAATTAATGCTAGACAAGGGGAGCGATTCACGTGGCTTTGAGTCAGCGTTTTGCTGGCCGAAAGAGGATCGCGGTGATTTGCGAGACGCACGTTTGCGTTTACACGCACCCCTGGCCGGGCGCATCCCTCGGCTGCGTGCTGACCCGTGCCGTGGGCTCTGCGCCCCAGGGAAGCGGCCGGCCGCCTGCGCCAGGGCTGTGCCCGTGCGCCTTGCTGCGAGACAGAGCCTGAGGGCAGGGAGCACGAGGCAGCTCTCAGTGAGCGCCGGGGAGGCTGCACGCGCCAAGCCCCAGCCTCAGTCCTCGTCACCGCCTCCCATCATCCTCACTGGCAACGAGGACTGACGCCTCCTTTGCCTTTCCAAGTAAAGCTTCCAGGTGTGAACACGAGGCACGTAAATCGTGCGTATCCCTTGCCTTCCAGCAGCTAACCTGTCGGGCCCGCGCAGCAGCAGCGTCACACCGCAGCCTCGTGGCACCGCCGAGGTGCACCCGGCCCCCCTGCACGCAGCTCCCTCGGAGGCGCGGGTGGTGTTTGCCAGGGAAAGCTCTGGTGAACGACTAAGAGCGCCTTGCATAAGGATGGATTTTCCTTTCTGATGATGAGCTCTTTCTGTAGCCTTAATAATTAAAAGCTGGGTCTTCTTTGTTTTCAGTCCGCGTTTGGCGCGTGCTGTCCCAGCGCTGTTTGTTTTACCGGTTAAGGAATTTTGAAGGAATTTTGTCTGTCACACAGTTGTTTTGTATGACCAAGTCATTTTAGGAAGCGGCTTGTTTTCAGAAGTATAAATTCTGTCCTGCACGTGCTCTGTGTTCTTCCCGGGTAATTGCCTAGGATTTAACGAGAAGTCACGAGGAAGGAGAGAGAAAGTTCTGAAAGTGTTCTTATTGAGACAATGGATTGCTGCGTGGCAATTGCTAGGAGTGCAGCCAGCAGCCTGCCTTCTCAGGACAGGATTACCCTGCTGACCCTTTCAAAGACCTCCCGTGAAGAGAGGCATCGCCCTGGGCTCGCGGTGTCCCTGGAGCACTGACGCGGGCAGCAGCTGGGGAGGAGCGGCGGCGTAAGGGAGGTGACAGACGCGGAGCAGGCGGCTCAGAGCAGCCTGGGTGACGGCTCCGTTCCTGCGGGGCTCCTCCTGGAGCTGAGGGCACGCTGCTCCCCGGGCTGGTGCTCCCTGGGCTCTGGCCGGGCTGTGCGCGGGGCCCTCTTGGCTTCCCAGACCCGAGAGAATCGTGTTTGGTTACTAACAGCTCCTGTTTACTGATCTCTGATGTGTAAACAGACCCCCCTTAGAATACCTACAGGTACAAATCCGAGGGTGATCAAAATGGTTTCTGGAACAAGCAGACTCTTTCCCTGCATTTTGTGTTCCTGTAGCTCGTGGCTGATAAAAGCCGGTGTAGCTGGTAGCTCTCTTGTATTGTGCAGTCACAGGAAATTAAGTGTTAAATTTGACACGTTTCCAAAACAACAGAGCTCTCACTGCTGCGCGACTGTGCAGTAATTTACTGAAGGTGTGCTGCGGAGCACAGCGAGCGCCGGGGGCTACTCAGGCAAAGCCCCCGGGTCAGGGCTCCCTCGGGCTCTGCGCTCCCCTCCTGCCGTGGCAGCGCTGGCCGGGCTGTGCCGCGCCTGGTGCTGGGGAGCCGGCTGCTTTTCAGCCCTGGCTGGGGAAATCCGAGGAAATTCCAGCTCAGCCTCGCTACCGGGCAGATGGAGCTTCGCCCGTGTCGTTGTGGCCAACAGCAGGCCCTTTTGCCGCCCCGTGTGAATCGGGCCTGAGATTTAAACAGCCAGCCTGGGAAGGGTGATCGTGGTAGAGGATTTTTTTCTGCTCGTAGGTCAGGAGGCTTGTGCCTTTTCACATTATTTATTCCCAAATCTGAAATCCTCTGTACGTAGCTCTGCTGCTTTCCCTCCCACCGCTGTCCCCTGCCTCAGCGCCCGCCGGTAGCTGTCCAACGCCTGAACGCACAGCGAGCAGGGCGGCCGTGCCAGCCGCTCCCGGTGAATACCTGACACCGGCCGTGAGGTGCTCCCTGACGGCCGTGGGAGCTCACAAGGGGAGGCGAGGAGCTTTCTGCGCCTGCAGGGGAGCAGCCCCGGGCTCTGGGGTCACCAAAAGGAGGTGTCACGAACGTTCGGTGTGAGCAGATGCTCGGAGCGGCTCTTGTTTTCTTACGTAAGGTTCAGGTCCTAGGTTCAGTTTTGCTTTTCTTTTTTTTGTTGCTGCTTTCTTGGACGCGCGGTGCCTTTACTGAAACGTGAGTTCCTGCGTGCTGGCTGCTCTCCGATAAATAAATGGGAAATTATACGCTGGGCAGGGGCGTGAGGCTGCCTATACAGAAGTCATCACAGACAATGAAACACGAAGTCATCACAGACAATGAAATAAATTCCAGCAAGGAAAGTGAACTCATTTACCGTAACAGCTCCCAGGTCCCTCCCAGGCTCGTGCCCGGAGGTGAGGTGTCACAGCGCCGCGGCGCAGGCTGCTCGGGGCAAGGGGCTGCAGCTCCGCCTTGTAAACACGCTCCGAGGCGCGCTCATCGCTGTCAGGCTCGCTGGTTTCTTTATCACCGTCTGACCGGCCCAGGCGTTTGCTGCGTGTTTTATGTTCGCTGCCCCCTCGCTTTCCCTCTGGATGCGGGTAATGGCTGCGAGTGAGCCACTTTGAAACCAGTCTGGTGTGGGGACGGATTCTGTTCTGGCAAGAGCAGGTTGGCGGCAGCAGTGCCCTAGCCCATGCCTGCAGCTCCTCCGGCTTTGCCGCCAGCCTGGTTCCCAGACCAGGCTCCCCCTTCCCGGGAGGGCACACCAGCGCCTGAGCAGCCAACAAAACCTTCCTGGGACCACTTCCAGCTCCCGGTGCTGCTTCCCCTGGCTGTGGGCATTCAAGAATGAAACCGGAGGTTTGTGGTCGTCAGCAGAGATTCCCTGGTGGGGCTCCGTGCCAGTACTCCTGGGGCTGAGTCCCACAGACTCGCACTCCGGTGGTCCTGAGGAACAGCTCCCGTCCTTGGCCAGGTGAAGGAGTCCGTGTGCCCAGGCGGGCTCTCGCTCTGAAGCTGTTCAGGCCCTCGGGGCAGGGCTGTGGGTGCCTAATTCGGGTCTAAGTTGCCGAGTGGGGCAGTGGCTGTTGGGCTTGGGAGCTCGGTGTCGCTTTTGCCTTCTCTTCCCACAAGAGCTGTCCTTCAACAGCAAATGGTCCTTGCCAAGGGAGCGGCGATGGGAAAGCTGGTGGCACGTCTACAGAACGTTCTCCATCTGCTGTCATTCACATTGCTGGAAGTGGGCATTTGGAATGGCAGTTCTGCAGTTTGAGTAACAGAAGCCTATCAAGTGCGTATGGCATATTTAAATATGAAGTGACCGCACGCATTCCAACACTACAGCCCCCCTGACGCGTGTCCGTACACGCGTTGGATACAGTTGTGTGCAAGTGTGTATAAATGCAGATTTGTCTTCGGGGGACAGGTCTGTAATAAATATAAAAAGAAATCCTCTTTCCTCTATGATTTCAGAAGGCACGTTTCTTGACTTCCATACTCTTTGGTATTCCTGTGCAGTTCAGGATCATAAATTATTTGGCTGTGCGAAGCTTTGTTCCCGTTCCTCTGAAATAGAGCTGTGGTACGTGCGGACTGAGGGGCACACGCGCCCCTGTAAAATTAGGTCGGTGTTTGGGAAAGACTTGCACGTTCCAAATCTCTACCAATTATTAAATAAGCATATTATGGCGCTTGCCTCTCATCCATGCAGTTAAAATAAATACATTCAGAGTAAATCGAAACAATTTATCTTTTTAAACCATCGCAAATGCTTCAGGTGTTACACAGAGGAAACAATAAAACGAGGAATCAGTAAGGAATGAAAAAAAGAATTTGGTCCGAAGAGCCATTCGGTGGAGGAGAAAAAACAGACTTCGTTTCCTTTCTTTTTGCCATCCTGCACCAGAGGTGACCACAGCCTCCGGCCCAGGGCAGCAAGCCGCGGGTGCAGCCGCCTTGTTCCACAGCAACACGTGGCACTGGCTCCCCGCTGTCTCTCCTGGCGGAAATCGGACCCAGTGCGGTGCCTGGAAACAAGCCTGTGCTGCAGCAGGCTCGGGAACCGCTCTGGAGACATCTCGGCGCTCTAGAGACGGGGACGGGTTGGTGCGGAGGGGCTCACACGCGTGAGCGCGGACTCGTTCCTGGTGTCGGCTCCGGTGCCGCTGCTGGCAGCCAGGCAGGGCCCGGCCGTGCTCCCCAGCACTGCCCTCGTAGTTCTCCCTGGGCATGGCGTGCTGTAGCGTCCTGCGGTGTTGGAAGCGCATGAAGCTATTTTAACATGGCAGGCCGTCCTTTCAAAGCCGTTCCCGCCCTCCCTTGGACCCCTCTGCACATGGTGACAGAGCTAGAAGAGAAGCTGGTGATGCTGGCACTGCTGTAACCCCTGCGGCAGGGCTGTGATCCAGACGCTCTGTGGGGCCCCTTTGAAGCCAAGCTCTGGGACTCTGTGGAGGCTTCCTGAGCCCCGGCCGCCCGCCGGGAGCCTGTCCCCGCACCCCGCGTGGTGCAGGGCAGGGACGGGTCGGCCGCATGGCCTCCTCACGGCCCCCTCATGGCCCCCTCAGCCCCTCACAGCCCCTCATGACCCCCTCATCCCCGGGGACGCGCAGGCAGCGGCCGTGGGGGGCCGGGGCGGGTGTCTCGCCGTGCCGTGGCAGTGGCCGAGCTGAGCGAGGTGCCGCAGGTGGCAGGGGCAGCAGCAGGCGGCCCACGGCTCCGTCTGGGGCTGGGGGGCTGCCTCGCCCTGCCCCAGCTGTGCGTCACAACTGTCTGCGAGGAGCAAAGACGAACCTTTGTCTCCCTGTGCGTGCTATTCCTCATGAGGAACGCGGCGAGAAATTTTTGTTAAATAACCCTCTGTTAAGGCTCTGCCTGCTGGCAGAGGTGGGGGTAGTCTTCGGAGCCGTCTTCGGTCCTGGCTCTCTTTCAGCCTTTGAGAAGAGATGATCAGTACGAAATCCACGTACTCGTGGGAACAGAAAGGTCCCACTCAGAAGCGGAGGAAGTAACTACGAATTTGTCAATTTTCCCCAACTCGCCCCAGACATCAGCTCGAGGTTGGCGCTGATGCGGTGATGTGCTTATTTCGGTTATAGGCAGCCAGGGCGGCCCCTCCTCTGCGCTTGCCTGTGGGTGTGCGATCGCACCCACGGCACGGCCGCGTGTGCAGGGACAGCCCCGGGGAAAAGCCCCGCGCGCAGAGGCCGCGTGAGCACAGCTGGCCTCGTACCAAACACCTCGCTCCTTGGCGCTGCCACACCAGGAACTACTGGGCTAACTTCTGCTTTTCACCTCTGCGGGAAAAACAAGTCCTCCTCTCCCCAGATGCACAATTCCTTCCCGATATTACAGCAGTCAGAGGCCCTAGCACAGGCCAGCCTCGTCAGTGCGCTGCATTTTCATGCAGGTGAACGTGGAAGACGGGCCCAGTAAAACGATCAGCCCTCCCAGCAGCGCTTCTTGGTGCTCTTCTGTAGTTCTTCCATATGTGGAGCTGCACGTGGAGCTGCAGGTGTGTGCAGCAGCTCCGGCTGCGGCTCTGGTTTTGCACAGCGCGCTACTGACCAAGCCAGTACGGACCTGATGGGCAGCGTGTCCCGGCACTGAGTTCGGCCTGAGGTTTGGCTGCTTCAGCTGCTAGTGGTGATTCTGCAGCTTCTGAGCATCTTCAAGCTCATGTTGTCTCTGTCTTGGGTGGCTGTGGGTGTACATGCCAGGGTGGGAGGATTATGTCAGTGCGCTCAAAGTTTGGGTTTTTATACCTGCAAAGCTTTCAAAAATACGAGATGAGCTTGAACATGTTCTGTTTTGTAACAGCAAAGCTGTCAATCTATTTTAAAAGATTTTCCCTTGGCAACAGCAGACAATCTGGTGGTCAGACAGCCAAACAGCTATCATTAGTCATGCATAATTAAAACAAAGAGAGTATCCAACTGTTAGCAGTATCGGTTTTGTCTTGGAAAATCTAATTAGCATACAATGCTTCTTGCAGAAATCTCCTGCAATTTTTCTTATGCAAACGTCAATGTAAATGAAGGAAATTATAGATGGCTATGTACAGCAGGCTGCCTTTTCTGCGTTTATTTAAATACCCGGCAATAAGGTATCTGTCCAGTTCAGTGCCGCGTCTGAGATACGCCCGTTAAATTTACATAACGCGGTTCTGTCAGAAGTATGCAGGAACCTTACTCCCTACAAAACACAGGCATACATAATTTACTGTACAGTTGTCTGCCTTTGATACTTCGCTGGGTTCGCGATAAAAGCGTTTTTGAGCTGGGTATGATCCGCCATCCCAGAACTGCACTCGCGAACCAAGTGCTCCCTCCTGCCCGGCCGCCTTTCGTTGGGCGAGGACGCCTGCTGGGTTTGTTCTGGGGGGAGAGGGCGATGCACGTCGTGGGCCTGCTCTGCTCGGGGGGGACCGAAGGCTCGTTGTGTCGCATCGCCTGACTTCACGTGCCACTAGGTGCAGAGGGCATGGGGCTCCCTGGGGCACGTCGCGGGCGGGAGCTCCAGCACCGCGGACATTGGTGGTGTGCGCAGCGGAGAGGTGGGCAGGGGAATGGGTGGGAAGCTGCTCCACGCGTGGTGTACGTAACCAGCTCAAGAAGAAAACTAGAAGAAACACGCTTGTGTTTCTTGCTGAACGGAGATGGCAGCTTCTGTAAGCCTCGTCTAGAGGCACGGAGGCTTTGCTACAGCCGCAGACTCGGCGTGCCCAATTAAGCAGGAGTGACGCTGAAGGCAGTTCTCTCCAAGGAAAACGTGACTGAAGAAGGAAGGAGAAGTTTCCAACAAAGTTCTTGTTGATTTAACACGATTAAGGTGTGTGTGTGCATGCAAAAAGGAATCGGGGCGGCTTCCCGCCTCGCCCCAGCAGCGGACGTCCGCAGCTGCCCCGGGAGGCAGGGCCGGTGCCAGCAGGGCTCCTTCCTCCGGGGCCAGCCCCGGGCTTCAGGTGCTCGTGGTGACACCTTGGTGCTTCCTTGGTGCCTGGCCATCCACCGGGCAGCTGTACTCTCACAGGAAAACCCTTGCCTTGCCTTCAGTGCGACAGTGTGATTTCTGGCTAAGGTAATAGATATAGGGGTGCACAGGCAGGGTTCTTTTGTTTGTTTCTTATAGACCTGGCACTGTTTTTTTATTATTGAAGCTGTTAATTCGATGTAGAAGTTGATAGTTTCTCTTACCGATTAAATTGGAGCGCATTCCTCACATCTCCAGCTCGCCTTAGGGCGAGCTCGGGCAGAAGGGAGCTCCCCGGGCGCCAGTCCTGGGTGCTCGCGGCGCTGCCGGCGAGGGGAGGGCCTCGTGCTGTGCTGCTGATACATGCAAGTTCTGCTGCAGGATTTTGCTAAGCCATTTTTTTTTCCTTTTTCCCCTGCTCTTTCTGCTTGTCGATGCTCGCTGCCTAGAACTTTCTCTTCCACTCGTCTTCCTGACCTGTCGCAGAAAGCGCTACGTGTTGCATGGGCTGTGTGACGGGAGAACAAGGCTCCTGGCGCAGAGTGCATTGAAAATCCGAGTGGGTAGTCCAGTACGACCCTGGTGTGAAAACTCCTCAATAATTTTTTTAGCATGTTTTAATAAGCCTGCTGCCGTGCTGAAATATCTGTGAAAGAGCTTTTACCTCCATTTCACTCCTTCTGGGTTTTAATAACAGCGGTGGAGCTTTGCAGAGACAACATGTTGGAGCACTTCATTCCCGTGGGAGCAGGAGCACCAGACCTTCTCTAGAAGATAAGCAACGTGTGATTGCTCTCTGCAATTTCTGCCTTATTTAATCCAGCCAATTTTACCCTCTTCTGAAATAAGAGACCTGGTAACAGCAGCGGCGCTCGGGAGGGCCGTGCCAGCCGAAAGGGCGTTTGCCGCGGTGCCTCGCCCTCCCCAGCACAGGAGCATCTCAGCCACCCGCAGAGCCAGCCGAAGGCTGTGTTGGCGCTGCAGACGCGTGCAGAGCAGTACTGCCGCCTGCGTGGCGCCGGGTCCGCGGCCATTCCCGGCTCCCCAGCCAGGCAGGCCCGGCAGAGGTCCGGTGGCAGCTGGGGGTGATCTCTGATATTTCTTCCTGAGCTCGCGCTAGCCTGGAGAGCTTGCAGCGGTTATTAGTAACTGGCAGGTGGGTGCTCCTCCGCCAGAACCTGTCGAAACCGCGCCGCGGGTGCCTGGCACAGCAATCCATGGACCTGCCTGGGGCGCAGTGCTCGGGAAACAGCCACTGCGCCGTGGTTCACCCGCTGTAACCCCAGCTGGCTGGTTTTCAGTTATCTGAAAGAAGTTTAATGGGGGAGGGTAGCTTAGCACACCACGTCTGCCCGCTCTTCGTGACTGTGAGCGCTGCTCGCTAAAAACGTTCGCTTGACACAGGAGCTCCAGACATAACCCTAGCGTCTGATAAATTGTGGTGTCACTTAATTTTAAAACAGAGCTGTAAACGCGTGACAGAAAAATGAAAATGTTAAATATTGAAGCCAGTATTTTAAGTAAGTGATACGTTGCAGTCTGGGGATAAGCGCGTTTTTATGTTGTGTGACACAGTTCGAAGCACAGTGTGTGTTACTACTGCTGGAATTTCATATCGGATGAGCTGCGCCGTGCTGGGTGCTGCAGAACAGCCTGTCCCGTGCCATGCTGGGACCCGTGCCATGCTGGGACCCGCGCTGCTCTGCGTGTCGGAGCTGGGAGCGCTGCCGGCACCGCCTGGGTGCGTGCTCAGGGTGAACCTGCACTAAGGGGAGCGCTGCGTTGGTCTGAACAGCGCCTGTCGCAGCTGGTGCTGGATTTTGGAACCACGGTCCTTGCCTCACCCTTCCCAGTGGAGGCTGAAATAGCCGGTGCCCCTGTGGACTTCGCTTGGGTAGCTTTGGAGCCGTGAGCGCTGAGGTTCCTGCGGGACAGAACGGTGCCCGCAGTGCCTCCCCGGGCAGCTCCCGCCTCAGCGCCCTTCACCTCGCTGCTTCCCGGCCCCCGGACTGGCTCACGCAGGTAAAGCACGCTGTGGGGCCCGCGCGGATGGGCTGCGCTGCAGAGGACTCGGCAAGATGTAAAACACTGAATTTTCTCCGAATTGGGAAATGGTCCTAGAAGAATTTGAACGGTGTCAGCACGCTTCGAGGTGGATTGCCGGAGAGGTGGCAGCAGACCATGAATGCTTACCGTCCGCAGGACACTGATCGGGGAGTGAAATCCCACGTAACGCGATAATCCTGAGCTGTGCTATCGAGAGTTTCCCAAAGGTGGCCAGAAGGATGTATGCCTTGGCAAAAATAACCGGAGAAATAAAAGTAGTCTTCTGTGTTTGCCTACAGAGCCTGAAAGGCTGAGGTCTTTTCTACAACGTAAATGAACCCAGCCTCGTTTAAAACGTGATTTAAAATCGGAAACTCTATCAGGCCTAAAAGCAATTACGGCAGTTATTCTGTTTCTGACCGCCGTAATATAGCAGTTTTTAATGAGGGATTTGAATCAGATGAACTAAATTAGTTAAAAAATGAGCGCAGCTGTATATGAAGGTCTCAGAAAGGACTGACGTTATTAAATTGGCTTATTTTGGAATCCGTGCTTATGAAGTACGGAGGCATCTGTTACAGCGCGTAACTAGGCTGGGATGAAAAATCTCACACCTAGTGAGAGTCCAGCACGCGGCGTTTTTGCAGGTGTGTGTTGCTTACAGAGCCAAGGAGCGCATAGTAACGTAACGCTGGAACTTGGATGTGTACAGCATTTATTCTTTTTAAATCTGATAGTACATAAAAATTATAAGTCAATGCATTAAGAACTATGTATGCACTTATCTTGGTGTGTCGTGTCAGAATTACCCCGAATATTACGCGTTTACCATAGCAATTAAATCGGTGAACTGACAAGTTGCATACTTGTCAGATTTGTTATGTTTGTAGGACGTTTCGCTGTCTGACTGCTACTTTGGGGCATCTCGATGTGAGTTGCCTGTACCGCAGCTCCTCAGACACTCGTGGTTGGACTCACCAGGCCACCTCCTGGCTTCCAGTCAGGCTCCCACTCCAGCAGAGTTACCTTGTTAGTAACTAACGTGAATGGAAGTTGTAAGTAAATCTAGCAGGAAATATTTAAAATGTCCCTGAAATGCTACTATAAACAGTCAAGAATGAGGTGATTAGTCCGAGGTACTTGCTGTACCGAGGTTCTCTCGTACGGCAGTTCTCGTTTTGTGATGTGTGAGCAGCTCCAGGCTCTGAGGGCGGCGGTCGGAGGGTGCCGTTCCTCTTCAGCGTCTTCCCAGCGTGGTGTAACAAGGTGTTACTGCTGCCTGCGTCTCTGCTGCAGAAAGGATAGTCTGCCTTCCACAGCGAAACTTCGGACCTTCGCTGTTCAAGTTACTTTAATCAGGATTTTTTCGTAATGCATTTCAGGGTGTAAATTTACGTGCCGGTTTGAGTCATGGCGTGCACCGTCCAAATAATTTAGAAAATCCTTCAGAATCCGTCGGTGTGCGGAACTGCATCGTACCTCATTACGTCTGGAAATCCTTCAGGGCTGCTTCTGGAGAAAGAGGGGCCGTGAAATAAACTGTTGATGAGATATTTCAGCTAGAAATTAAAATATCAGCGCCCAGTTCCAACACCCACATGACTGTCGCCCTCCAGGACTTTGGAAACCCATGCTTCCAAAACTGAAGGTTGGTCCGCTAGCAAAGCGCTCACCCAGCGCTTGTCAGGGCTCTCGCGGCGAGGAGCCCTTTCTTCTTTTGTTCCATCTTCAACCTCGTAGCACTGTTTGCTAAAACAGCCGTGCCCTTCGCAGCTGCCCAGGGGCCGGAGGGCCATCAGAGGCTGTGCCAGCGCTTCCCCCTGCCTCTCCGCTCCTCCTGGCGGCACGAGCCCGTGGTGCCCGGGGGCTGCTGCGTCCCCAGCCAACAAACCGTTGACACACGGCAAGTACGGTGAAAAGAGCAAGTCGGCAGTTCTGTGAAAGGTTCCAGAGATTGTCAAGATACCTTCTGATGAAGACCTGACTGGAAGCTCTCGATGGCGTGTTGCAGGGCTGCTGGAGCAGGTCAGGGGCCGTGGGTGGCGTTGCTGCGGGCAGCAGCTAGGTGACGGCCAGCTGTGCCCCGGGGCGCGCGGCACGCCGCTTGGTGCTGGGCTGCAGCGGGGGCATGGAGGAGGGCTCTGGTGCTAGGGCTGCCGGCTGCGTGTCCTCCCTGAGGAACCCATCAGTCTTCCAAGGTAAACGCTGAAGTAAGCCCTCAGAAGTAGTTGACCCTGTAGGAAAGTCTCCCTGGAAGTACCTGTGCAGCGAGCGTCGTGCCGGGCTGTCTGAGGGAGCACCCCGAGCCGCGCAGCGCCCGGGGCCGTGACACGCCGAGGGTCGTCTCCGTGTCCCCCTGCGGATCCTCAGCTCGCCTTTCTGCCGGGGCCTTGGCCGAGCCCTGCACGGCGTCTGGAGCGAGGCCGGGGTCGGGCGAGAGCGGAGGAGGCTGTGGGGAAATAAGTGATGGCCGCGCCGTGGGCACCGGCCCGCAGGTGCTGTGCGTGGTCACATGCGCAGGAGCCTGGGCGAAGAGCGGATACGTTATGAAAGCAGCCTAATTATGATGAGCAATTTTCCCCCTGGCTGGAACAATTGGACTAGAAAATTGTACTAGGCTTTCCATTCGGAGGCTATTAAACAGCAGAAGAAGAGAGAAGGAAATACAGTTTTTGTCGCGGTTACATTTTTCCTTTTTTTTTCTTTTTTTTTTTTTTTTTTTTTTTGTGTAGCCTTGCACATGGCCAGGACTTAACTTAGAATGAATTTAATTATCGCGTTTCACACGTGACTGTTCCTCACCTGCACGTTCTGCTCCTGGCAGTACGTGGTGCTCGAGCCGCGGGCAGGCCGGGCTCTCTCGGGGCACGGCCGCGGTCGGGCTGGGTGCGCGGGCGGCTCCGCGGGGAGCTGGGGCACCGGCACGGAGCCAGGCGGACGGCGTGCTGCTCACAGAGCCCCTGGCAGGCAGAGGTCGGTGCCGTCTGCAGCCAGCAAGGAGCGAGGGCACAAGGAACGTGGCGAGTCCTCAGCGTCCCCGAGCCCGTCGGTGACCGGCGTGACCGTGCCTTCTGTTTGGATTTCTCCTCTTTGTCTTTCCTGTGCCGTGTCCAAACGCCCGATCACGAATCTTTGTCTCTGTAGGACACGCTTGTGACTCACTCGTCCTGGTTTTATCTCCGGGCAGAGGGTTCGAAATGAGGCCTGGCTTTGGAGGTGAGCAGAGCACTGTGGTTCTCGTCTCGCCGAGTGCAGTGGTGGTGCTCCAATACTTCCGGTTACCGTGCGTTCGTTGACAAATACCGCAGCGACGTAAGCGCTAATATAAATAATTAATATCTTCGGGTGCCTGGATTTCTAAATGTAGGTCCCTGGCACACCAGAGAGGTTCTACCAACTGGCCTGTTATTTCTTTTCTGTACCCGCGGCCCTGTGTCCCCAGCAGTTCACCTTTCTCCCCACCGTCCATTTCAGCACTGCTGCTCGCTGCCACGAAGCTACTCGTGCCTGGGGATGGCGTCGTTCTGTTCGTGAAAACGGCGATAACCCTGAGCGCCGCACGTAGGTCTGGGCCTTCGTTCCAGTCTCTCTCGAAGCGTTGCTCTTCCAGTGGATTATGCTGATTCCTGCCTGTTTTTTATATTAGCTAGATAAAGTGAGCAGTGAAGGAGAAGATTTTATATAGCTAAATTTATTTCTAAATCAAATATAATGCTTCTAGAATTACTGGCTTGAAAGGCACACTTTTTAATATTTTAGACGCATCTGAATACATTTTCTTCTTACAAGATTAACCAAGTGAGGGATCACAGGGAATATTGTTTTGAAGCGTTGGTGAAAGTAACGCTAGCGTGGCAAAACGCAGCACGCGGTTAAGGACGGGTCAGCGCGATTATCGCCGCGAGCCACGAAGTCGAAACTCGGGGAGGAGCCAAGCCTGGAGTGGGGACGAGGCGGGACGAGACCCCCGGATGGTCACTCACACCGAGCGCGTGGCGTTGTGATGTGAAGTGTTGGGGTAGGTAACCTGCTCCTTGCAGCTGCGGCAGATCACGAGGAGGATGCGCCATCTCACCGAGATCGCAGCTGGCGATAAAACACTTTTGGTTGCAGCGCTCGGTGGTTGTGAGCACGTAAAGCACAGGCAGCCACCCAGCAAGGCGTAGGCACAAGGCTTCGGGTGTTCGGCGAGCACCAACGGGTCGGAAACTGCCTGCGGGGGAGCGGGGGTTAGATGGAAATCAACATCTGGGGAAAACCTTTTGAATTCTTACATGGAAGGTAATACGCTCTAATAGGGCCACGTAATATTATTTTGTACGGTAGCAAATGATGTTCGGCATTTACGATTCATCAAAGTTTGTTACCCGGAATACAATTTCTGTTCAAACGTTTGCTGTCTTTGGAGAGGACTCGACACGTTATTCATGAGTTACCAGCGGATAAGTTACAATATCCAAAGCGCATCTGCTGGGAACATTTCTGACTGGGTGCAGAAGATCAATACAAATTATGCACAGCAGACTGAAATACTTCCTTTTTCTTGTTTAAGAACGTGAGTTTGACTGCATGCGTATGGTGTTTAACAACGTGCACCCGTACCTCTGCGATGGCAGACCCAGGAGTGCTCGTCCGTACGCTTTATCTGGAGAACAGTCAGCAGTGTTCGCCTCACGTAGCAAGAGAATTCGTCGGACTGGTCTTCGAAGGCGTCAGCCCCTTCACGAAGCTGCAGTCTTGCCCATCAGTTACTCGTCTGGTAACAGAACCACTCAGATAACGAGCAAGCGCCCTCGGCAGTCTGGGCTGTTTTCAGCAGGCGATGCCTCACAGGGCTGGGAGGTGCCGTGGGTGCGAGGGGTGCCCGCGGGGCCGCCACCTCCTGACGCCCTGGGAGCCGCCTGCCCAGCTCCTCGCCCGCCGTGCCGGCAGCGTGCAGTGTTGCAGCTGGGTTATTCCTGGGAGGCGCTCACTGCAGCTCGCCCCCGGCACGCTGACGTGGTTCCCATCCAGCAAAGCTCTGTGATCGCATAATTGTGGCCGTTGTTCTGCGAGCCGTACTTTTCAGCATTCGTTGGGCTCTGACAAAAAGTAGATAGTTCCCGTAATGGCTCCAGAAGCGTTTTCACCAGCAAAGGAGTTCTTTAAATAGTACTCGCTGAGCGAAGCTGCTAATTTGCATGACAGCTTGATTAAACGTAACCTGGTTCCACACTTAATTTATTTTGAAATTGTCGAACATTTTCATTCCGTCCCATTTATTTTAAATTAGTAGACTAGTTCAATTAGATTATTTAAGAAAAAAAAAAAGGTAATTTTTATTATCTTCATTTGTGTAAACTCAAATTCATCCTTTAAAGCGGTTTGGAAGCGGTTATAAATAACAAAGCTGTTTGTGTCAGCATAAAGATCTGTGGTACTTGTTGCTGCGATGCGTAATGGGATGAAGAATTAGGGCTATTAATGTTCATCTTTAACTTCAGTGCAAGTTCTCTTGCAAATTTTGCTCGGTATTACAACAAATATTCCTGACTATGTGGTTTCTGGGAGAAATGAACCTGAAGAATAACACATAAGAATTCACTCTGCGCAGCTCTTCAGGAGGACTCCGTTCAGCGAGTGACTTTCAGCTATGGGAAGCGTCTCGGAGTTGGTTCCTAATTGCGTGTGAGATTGCAGGCAAGAGCTGCTGTGAACAATTAGTGATGCTGAGCTGCTCTTGGGTTTTTCTTTTCTGATTTGCTCTTGGTTCAAGCAAATCCTTTTTAAAGATTTCAGAAGTCTTCAAATGCAGACCTGGCTGTGCCGGGCCTGTCCCAGGCAGTGCCTGAGCAGGCGGCGGGGAATGACGCTGTGCCAGGGCCGGTGCTGGTGTTCTGGGTGCCCGGGAGTTCAAAAGATACTTGCAGTTATACAGGTAGAAAAATACGTATCTTCGTTGGAGCTGGGCTCAATGACAATGCAGTTCAAGGACTCTTAGTGACGGTGCAGTTGCAGTTCCTGGGCACAGCCCTTCAGGGGTGCGGTGCCGCTCGCCGCGCGTCCCTCCGTGGAGCTGCCCCTGCCCTGGCAGCATCGTGCCCGCTGCAGGAAAAGCTCCAGGAGAGATCTTCCCAAAGTTACCTCTAGATTCAGTTCGTTAGCTTCTCCTTCTAGAGGAAGACCTGTACAGCAGTTAAAGGTGAATTTCAGATTTGGTATGAATATGGACCCGTCAGTTTGTCTTACCTGCCACCTGTTCCAAACCGGTGTTCTCTCGGGCATGTCTGCGTACTCACCTGGGTGCAGATTGTTAGACTTCATCAGATATGCTTTGACCACTTCTTAGAGTGTTATTGTCATTATTTGTGTCTCATGACAAGAATGAATGGTGTTTGCTACAAATTACATTTTCACTATTGGAAACAGTACCGAAGTTTCAGCTTGCATGCCGGCTACGTGATGGACGGTACTGGTGAGGACAGTACTAAGTATTTCTTGTCCATTTCTTTCCTTAGACCCATACTAAAACTGTTTTCCTGATTCATTGACCATGTTAATTAATTTTAAAGGCTTTTTAAAAATCCTCTTTTCATAACATCTTTAAAAAAATCTAAGTGACACGGGCGCCTGCAGCTTGTTTCCAGCGTAGTTTCAGCCATTAGGAGCCTAAGTATTGTTGACTTGCTTGTGTCTGAGTCATTTCTGGAAGCAGGGGAAGAGGCTTCTGGAAACTGTAACCTGCCTGTTGGCCAGGTCTGCTGGGACTCCGACACCTGTACAAACCCGTGGCCCGCGGTGACGGCGCAGAGGAAGGAAGCCGCTCTCATTTCTGTCTCCGTCCAGCTCGTGTCTGGACGTGTGAGCAGTGCAACAGCCAACGTGCGGCGCGTTGTTCCTGAAGGCGTTTGTGAACATACATCTATTGTCTACTTTTCAAACTTATCCTTGGGATTGTTACTTCCACAAAACATCTGAAAGGCTTTTTGTGGTTCTGCAAGGCAGCAAGGATTTTTAGACTGGTTAAAGTGACTTGGTACGCCAAGTGCTGGTTTTTCTGTGCACAGGAATTTTGTGTCAGGAACAGTGAAAATAACAGCAGAACCCAAAGGCCGGGTGTGCTGTGAAATATGATTTATATTCATGCCAATGCAGTGTAAGAGATATTTGATCAGGGTGGGTTCCTCTTAATTCACTGCTGGAGATTAAGGTTTCTGGACTAGAACCCAAATCTACTGCTTTGGCTGCTCTGCTGAAGATAGAAACAAACGCTTTCAGAGGGCAATCTGGACACCCGAAATCAGAATATGAATGTCTTGGGGAGGGTGGAATGATCTTCTTTAAATTAAAATAATTTGTAATTTAGGAAAGCCTTTGTTAATTTATGGCCTCTGAGACCGGTGTTGTAAATGAGTTGAATCAATCCTAAACCCATAAAAATACTCTGGAGAAAATCTTACCCTCCTGGAGCAATGTATGGCGGACAAAAAATTGCAGAGCCACTGGGCAAATAGCTCAATATATTCCACAGGAACACTGAAACTGAGCGTGTAGAGGACAGGCAGGACGTTTGCCAAACCCTGGTCAGTTTGCATTTGTCGTCATCCAGCTTTAACATCACGAGCTGCACTCTTCTTGACATCTTCTGACTTGTAAGTCGGTCCTCTTCTTTTTTTTTTTTTTAAGTACATCTTTTAAAGGTCCTGCTCCACGTCTTTGCTATGTGGGGAGGCTTTGGCTCTCCTCTGTTATTTACTCCCTCATTTCCTCTCTCTCTGTTCTTGGCAATTTGACTTGCTATCTGCATGAAGATGACAGATACATTTTCATTCGAAATTTGCATCCTAGATTTGCAAACTAAAATAGCCATTTCTTCCTCTGAAATCTTTGTAGATGCCTGCCAAGGAGATCAAGCTTTACTTAAAAAAAAAAAGAAAAAGAAAAAGATCCCCTCTTCCTTTCTGCCCACGTCTCCCAGATGCCCTCCCAGCTAACTCCTGTCCGCACCTGCACGTGGCCGCCTTTGCCCCTCTCTCGGTTCTCCTGCCCGTGCTGCCTCTGGGCCTTGCTGGTTCCTCCTGTCCAACAGCCCTGGAATGGAACTGTTGACCTGTGAAATGAGAACTCCTCTTCAGTTATTTTTCAGCTAGATTAACAAATTATCTCCCTCTGATTTTAAGGAACACGATCTGCTGTGTTCCATTTCTTCATACCACTACTTCTTTTCCAGCTGTCCTCTCGGTGTCCTGCTTCAGTTTCCTCTGGCTCCAGCTTCTTCGTCTCATCCGGGATAACGTGTTTGTGTCAACATTCAGGTTATCAGGTAGTAATAACCAGCCACGAAAATGAATGTCTTTAATTTGGCCACTGCCCTGGGTGTGACAGTGACAGAGGCAGCTCATTGTCCGCATGGGGCGTGCGGCACCTCACAGGTCTTCACTTCCAGCTCTCACTGCTACGTTTACAATTACAGAACGGAAAACAATGAAGACAGAAAGGAGAACATTTTACCATTTTAATGAAAGCACCAAGACATGCGACACTAAATATATTTCCGAAAGATCATTTATTTCCTAAATCACTTTCACTTCGGAATATGAATAGTCGTCGTGGAAGAAAAATACCTGCATCTAATCTGGAAGTGAATGAGCACTGGGAAAAATACTGTGGGCATGCCAGTCAATATTTATTTGTGATAGATGTGCATAAGTGAAAGGTAGAATTCAGCATTCACTAAGGTTGAATCCATCTCATGTTGTAATTTATAAATTCCAAATTTATGAATATATGTATGAATGGCTGAATATAGACTCTGCTTTGAATGCCAGCAGTTGAAGGTCATGCCATATTTCATTGGAAAGCTAATATTCCTGGTGTATATAATAAGATTTCACATTTGATCTCAAAGTAATGATCACTGGAGCATTTTAATAGTCTATTATTGTGTAAGTGAATGTAAGTATGTAAATATTTTTCTTACACTTGATGAACAAGTGCTATTTCTGTGACGTAACCGAGAGAAGAGGTGCCTGATCCCACCGGTGTTCACGGCCGAGGAACCTTAACAACAGGACAGGCTCAGACCAGAAGGAAGCAGTGCGTTGCCCGTCTACATCACTGTTAAAGTTCCCAATAAATAACAGTTCTGCTTCTGCAAGGAAGCGGACTGATGCCACTTGGGAATCGTGGAAGGCTGTCTGAAGCAGGTGTTGAACACCATCTAGGACTGAGCCATCCGTCGCCCAGGAGATCTGCGTGCTCTGAACCTTGGAGGGCTACAAGGCTTGGCTGAGAAGATCACCAGTCTGAGGGAAAAATCCACACATACAAGTTATTAACAAAACACATATACATCTATATGTGTAGGTATATGGTTCCTTTATGAGGAAGGAACCACTCCAAACCTATCCAAGTTCTTTGAGATCTGTCTGGAAGGCTACACGTACTGAGCACTGCCTTCACTGCTGCTTACTGCTTGAGTTAGTACTATAAAGGTTCTTTGGTTCTTAGAAACAGGGCAAGCTGCAGTATCGGTAAGGCTATGTTGAGTGGTTTAAGATCTGGACACGTACGAGAAGAAGCTTCAATGTGAGATCAGCGCTGCGTGTGGTGGGAAGGGGCCTTTCTGTCCCTGCCCATGGAGTCAACCTGGGAAACTGGAAGCCTTTCTGTGCTGTTTTCTCCCCACAGTTACTTAGCAAACAGTTTATTCATGTGTCCCCCGGTCATAAACCCATAATCTTTTCTATAAATAAACAGATCAATTTTTCTTTAATAGTCAATTTTACCCTTGGATTATGGAAGGCAGTACTTTTGAGAACCAGTGATTTCTGCCAGGAAAAAAAAAAAAAAAAAAGATGCCTTGGTCTGGGAGCGTGCTGGGCTCTGGTTCCCTCCTGAAGACCCGGCGGTGGGGACGCTTACCCTGCCCTTAGATGCAGCTCCCGAGGAGCGTTTGCTTAGAGCTTCACTGCCATCCTTCAATTCCATGTGCATATCAAAATATTGCACGTAAAGAAAAAAATGCCTGAAGCGGTTACTGCTGCTCTGTTTTTGTATTCTTTTGGGCTCTTCCTTAGCTAGGCTTTGACTTTGTCACCAACCTGGATAATGAATGCCGGGAGAGTCGACGGCTGCCGCTGGTTAGCGGAGTGAGCTAATTGGAGGGGACTGCATTGGTGACAATTAGGAGGAAGAACAGTGGAGCGGATCGATATCCGGAGAGCTGGCTTTCCGTCCTCTGGGAATCGCTGCCGTGCCACGGAGAAATTAGGATATAGCTGATTGCTGTGGGTAATTTATTTGCTTTAACTTCTATGCCTGTCAGGTATCAGAGGTGTGTTTCACGCAGTAAGCTGCGTTAGAGATTCACGTATGATTTTGGCTGATACCCTGCCAGCAGGTTCGGAACGCTGCAGTGGGTATGCATTTATATTGTTTTCCTTTGTGAGAGTGTAACATCTGTGCACGTGATGCATGGGTATTACAATTATTAGGAAGGCGATTATATGTCTGCTGCCGCAGCGGTGCGGAGGAGCAGGGTGCTGCCGTGAGACGGCTCCTTGCCCTCCTTACCCGTCCCCGGGGGCTGAGGGGAGCCCCCGGCCCAAGACCTGAAGCTGCCTCCTTCGGGTAGGAGCGCTCACGCGGCGTTTTCAGGCAGAGATTGCAGGCGGAGGCGTAGAGTCGTTTGGGGGGAAGAGACCCTGCAGGGCGTCTTTGTGCTAGCCGCAAGGTGATGAACTCACCGTTTCTGAGGCTGCCAGAGGTGCCTCGGAAGTCCTGCTCCTGCTGGTCGGCCGTGTGGAGGTTGAGAAATGGTCGTTGTGGCTCAGCGAGTTGCTGCTGCGAAGACGGACTGGCTGGGTTAATGGGGGGAAGATCCGTGCACGTCTAGCACAGGACGAGCCTGAAGCTTCCTGTGTGATTTTGGTTTAAAAATATTGCTAAAAGTTTTCGGAAAGTTTCCGTGCCCAGAAGTGTGCAGTGCCTGTGGCAAATCACGGCGCGGGGCCCTGACGAGCGGCGCTGGAGCACGCTGCGAGGCGATACAAATGCGCCTGCGCCGCCGTTCCTGGCATTGCCCGGATTTAATGAAGATATCCTGTAATCTTGAGGATCCAATTTACTAACTGTCAGTGTTAATGTAATCTCTATAGAAGTAGAACTCCGGGTTTGACATTAACGTGGACGCAGACAGAATCCATTTCAGGTGAGCGTAAAAATTCGGTCTGTGAGGTACCTGTGACTGTCACAGGTGAAAATATTTGCTAATGAAGTGTGTATTAGTCCTAGACAGGTAGAGAACTCCCTTAGTCTCTTAATTTACTTTGAATAATTCATTAGGTAGCACTCTTCACCCATGGCAGTCATAGGTAAATCCCAGACTGGAGCTGCTAATTAAAGTTGCAGGATGAAGGGAAGCTACTAACGAGACGCTAGACAAGTCCTCGAACAATACAGAGGTAGTTCTGAGCGCATGAAGTTTTGTAGTTGGCTTTCACAGAAGGGTAAGGAAATGCTGAGGAATTTACACTTGTTATAACAAATAATTAGAAGTGTGTGTTGGTAATGCGAGGCTGAGCGAGGGCGAGATGCTCCCCCGGTGCCTGCAGAGCAGTCCTGAGGGATCATTCAGCAGCTTGTTGGGAAGAGTTGTTGAATATTTCACATTTAGCTTTTTTAAAAAAAAAAAAAAAAAAAAAAGATAAGCAATGAATTTATGTGGTGGGGTTTTTTTCCAACACATTTTTGGATAAATATATAGCTCAAATATGACCCGTGTCGGCTTAATAAAAACTTGTTACCCATGCGATGGTCTGTACATGCGCTGTTGTCAAGTGAAGCTCCATGGTGTGCTTGTGGAATGAAAACATACACGTACACTTCTGGGTAGCAGAAATTAACCTTTTGTGGTTTCTACTGTACCGTGAAAGTTAGGAACCTCCAAATAATGTGTTATTGGAGGCTGCAGGAGATTGGATCCCTGCTCTTACTGCTGCCTGCCCGGTTCAGTGCACAGACACATCCGATGCTGGAACACATTCACATTTGTTTTATATTAGGAATGGGATCTCCAGAAACTTCTGTGGGGATACTGGGGAGGATAAAAGCACATTTTAATGCGTTATTTCAATATATAAAACACAACAGTGCATTTAGGCAAAATGAAATGTGTTAAAGCTGTTCATCTTATTTAAAGAAAGCATCTAATAGGAAAGCTTGTATAGTAGTGCTTCCCCCAGGCTGGGAGGAGCGAGAGGAGTACCTTCCAAAGCACAGACTGGCCCAGCTGCCGTAGTCCTCCCATAACTTCTGCGAGGAAGTTGGAATTGTTGGAAGGAAGTTGTGGCAAACCCGCCGAGTACCCCTTGGGGCACCCCGGCAGGATGTGGCGCTGGAGGCGATGCCGCGGGCGCCCTGGCGTCGGTGCGGCCGGCTGGGCGCTGTGCTGGCGGCACGCTGCCGCGGGCATTGCCCCGTGCCCTGGGTGCACACCACGCTGCCCTGGGGCCTGCCTCGCCAAAGGGGAAAAGGAACAGAATTTCCTTCTAATACCTAATCCAAACCCGCCCTCTTTTAGCTTGGAGCCATTACTGCTTGTCCTGTCACTACGCTGCCTTCACAAGGAACTTGCAGAAGAGCAGAACATGAAATGTTGAGGTAGCAATGTGGCGGTGACGGTGAGGATGCTAAGACTCTGGAAAATGGATCTTGTGTTGGTGAGCTAGCTGGTAAAGCAGAGTTTTAAAGCATTTCAGTGTATGAGCCACAGCAAACCCCCCGTGCTTGGGAAAAGCAAAGAAATGTAAACTACCGTGTGGTACGCTTAGGTCCCAGGCCTTAACACGTCAATCTCCTGATGAATTCCCTGTAATTTAGTGTGCTCTTGGTTTCCTGAAGGGATTCGAGCGAATTCCGTTTGCAGCTCCCACCCGAATACGCACGTGCCACGTACTGCCCCAGGCGGTCACAGCCGCTGAACAACGTCTGGGGGAAGCGTTCAGTCGTCGGACACAGCCGGCCAACTGTCCCGCTCCTCCGGTCCCTAATGAAACTCGGGCTTTGGAGAAGCCGAGCAGGGTCTCTGTTTTCATCGTTTTGTGTGGCACACCAGCAAATACAGAGAGCGTGATTTTAGAATCAGCATTTTGATGCTGTACAGTCTTCCAGTGTGGGCTCTGTGCCCAGTGCTGTTGGTGCAGGAGAGCTTGGTGTTTGTGAGCAGCTCTCCGGCGATGTGTGCAGATGTTTGCGGAAGGCCCCGTCCAACAGTACGCTTCGCAGTGCATGCCGCTTTCCGATTTCCTTCGTGCAGCAGGTGACTTTGCACCGACTGAAAGTGGTTTTGACCAAAGCCACGTCGTGATTCATTTCCCGTCTGTATTCAAATGGGATCTATTTTTATGCTTACACAGAGAATGCGTTGACTACAGACAACTTGCATGCTCTCCTTGGAGTGTTTCAGCTGCAGGTTGCTGAGATGAAACAACACTGTACCTATCCAATAAATAAGAGAGAGTATCAATTTCCCTACATCAGAAGAATCAACAGTGCATCTGAAAAGGTGAACAAACGGTAGCATCTGCTAGGAAAGACAAAAATAAATCAAGGGTTTGTTTTGTACAGAGCATTAATTGGGTGTTTCAGTGTGTGGGAGCGAGGGAATTAAAAATTTGTTTTCTGCTGCAGTTCTTGCTATGGAGAAATGCAAAAGAGAACTGCAGCAAGTCAAAGGGAAAACGAGCAGCAGTGGCAATCTGAACTGAATCTGCAATGCGTGCTATTTACACCTGTAAAGAAACCACTTAGAAAGATGTAAAGTGCAGTTGTAATTATGCATTGACCCCAAAAGCAAAGGGAGCCCGAGACCCCATGGTCCGTATAGATGCTTACCTGTGCAAAGCCCCGCGATGGCTTCGGATGCAGAACTACAGACTGGGAGCCCCTTGTTCTGCAGCAGTTTCCATGCCTAAGGCGTAAGAAAGTAAGGACGCAAACCTCTCCGCAGAGCCCCTTTGGCTTGATGACTGAACTCCCTTCCAGTACAGAGACATGTTTTGGAAACGTTTAAAGCACGGGATGGTTGCGGGCTGTTGTTCAGGGCTTTTATGCCTTTCTTGGATCTTCTAACAGATGCCGGAACGTTTTCTTCCTCCTCAGTCTGACTTAGAGGCAGATGAAACGCAGCGATGTGCTGTGCTGGTGAGGCGGTGTGAAAGGGATCTTGGTGCCTGAAGCGCTTCACATGCAGGGCAGGAGGAGAAGCGGGAGGTTTACGAGCAGCTGCTTGCCTGATGGAGGTCGGCATGGAGCAGCACGACACGCAGCAGCCCAGCAGCCCCCGGCAGTGTTCCCCTGTGAGGCGAGGCCCTGAGAGGCGAGGGCCGAGGCCCGGCAGCAGGACGGTGCCGGCGGGCCCAGCGCCGCCGCTCCCCTGCCCTCAGCGAGGAGCCGGGCGCACGGGGTTGGGCCCCACGAGGCTCTTGGGAGGCGAGGCCCTCGGAGCCCGGGGCGTTCGGTCTCTCGGTGTGTTTTACCTTGGCAGCTCAGAGCACGGTTGTGCTCGGTGCGGTGGGTGGTTCTCCGCAGTGTCCCCTTGTTTCTGATGGAATAACCATTTGATTTGTCTCACTAGTGAAGAGGTTGAGGAAGCCCCGCTGGATGAAGAGCGTCCTGTACCGCGGGCTTTGTTTAGATTCCTCCAGATCTCTTCTTTTCCTATGTTTAAAGACACGGTTTCACCCTACAGCCCTACCTCCCACTTAAACAACATCTCATCTGCTGAACCCCAGTACCCACCTCTCTTTCCACTTAACCTGCGGTTTTGTTTTATAAACCATGAACCAAACTAAGTAAGCGCTCAGTGTGGCGTGGTCTGCTGGCACGAGCTGACGTTAACCAGGCCTGTGACTGAGTCCCCAGCAGGCAGTCCTGCAGCAGGCAGGGCCCAGGGAGGGAAAAGAGCTGGTGCGAGGGGTTATTTTCTGAGAAAATGGGAAAACATTGCCATTGCACCTTCATAATGAAGTACATTGAATTGTAAATGAAAAGCACGTCGTCGTGATTTAAAATGCGAGCAGCTCTTGCAAATCAATACTAGCTATATAAAAAGAGTTCAGAATGATAATAAGAATTAATCCTACAGAGAAGTATTCATGGCAGTCATGATACACTGATTTCTGCCAGTCACAGCTTGATTGCGTTTACAGTTGCATTTGTGGTACTCTTGATAAATCCGTGATTGGAAGATAATGCTCCCTTTTGAACCAAACACATCTCTGAAAGTCTCAGGACGGCGAGATGCAGAGCACATCCCAGGCCTCATCTCTGCGGTCAGCCCGCGTTTTGGGCTGAAACAGTTTGAAACAGGAAGAAATAGTTTGCCTTGGTCTTAAATGGGACGTGCTGGCACCGGGAGCTCGCCTTCCATTTTGCGTTGGCTGTGACCCTGCTGGTTTTTGTCCTGCCATCTAGAAAAGGGTGCGTTCTGTTGGTCCTGGTGCACCAAGGTCCTGTATTTCCTACAAGTCCACAAAAGCCGTGGTTCTTCAAAGCTGCATATTCAGACAGAACTTGACTTGGTGAGCGCGTTATGGATGGCGTGCCTGGGTGCCTTGTGCTGTTTTGTTATGATTCCAACCAGATTTTGAGAAGACAGAATGCTTCGCTTTCTAAGCTATGAACGTGCCATTGCCACTTCTGCTCTATTTTTATTTTTATTTTTCTGACAGCTTAATATGAGGCAGTTTCTTCTTTTCTCACTTTATTTGTTTCACGTCGGTTTTAGAGATCTGAACTCTTCTCTGTGGACGCTGCTCTCTTCCTAAAGATCCATTACTGCCCACAAACACACGAACGCGCAGAGTTTCTGATTTCAAAATTGCAGTTAAAGCACAGAACAGACTTCAAGTAACAACCTTCTTTTCTTGCTCGTGTGTAAAGCAACCAAATGATATTTGGGAAATGAATTAAATAATTGCGGAAACCTTGGAACAGAGTATGAGAGTTTGCAGACATTTTCACGTAAGAGCTTTTTTTTGGGTACTGTTGCACATTATTAAATTTACACAGCAGCCTTAAGTGATTTCTAAATCCAGGCTTCATCGCAAAACATATGCCTACCGCAGTTCCTCCACGGCATTCAACCTCTAGTGAATATTTTGTAACACATCCTGTTATTATCACATCCTCCTAAATTACTTTAGCTTTCATCTTCCTATGATCCCCACCTAGACTTGCGCTAACACGTTCTCATCGGCGTGTTTCTCTGGTGGGATATTTTGCCTGTTTCTCAAGACCAGAGTGTGGATCCAGAGGTCCTGGCGTTCTGGGGAACCCCCACGTGTTCTGGAGGCTCCGCAGAGGTGCCCCCGTGCCCCGGAGGCAGGCCGGAGGCCTGCGCTCCCCACGTGCAAGTGCTGCTAACCATGAAGTTTGTATCTTCTCCTTCCCTTTCTTCTATTCTTCTTCTTAATATGAGGGTTTTTATTTTGTTGATTCATAGGTTATCTAAATATGAATAGGTTCACATCAATCAGCACTGCTAGCGCTGCAGGATGAATACAAACACCGTGTTCGGTACTTCCCTAAAAGAATGGATGTGTGTCTGAAATGTAAATCCTCATCCTGCAGTCTTTTCACGTGAATCCTTGAAGCCTAACTCTTTAGTTTTTTTTCTTTTTCCTTAACATTAATCAATTATTTTGCTCCAGAGTTCTAAATCGGTTTGCAAGAATTTCTGTTATCTCTGGCCTCATGTTAATTTCCGGGGGTTGGTAACAATCAAGTGTTCCACAAAGCACAAAAGTTACAAATGAGAAATTTCCACTCATTCCTCCAGATGGATGTTTGAAATGTATATAGTCTGCTAAGGTTTCCTATTCATTCAGTGACCAAGTTTTAAATTGCACATGGTAATTACTCGCCGTTCTTCATGCTAACGCATTCTGGAGCACTGAGGGAAAATGACGGTGCGCTCCTCGTAGCGTCAGACAGCAACGGGGGCCGGGTGCGCCCCATGCAGGGGCTCCAGGCAGAAGAGCACGAGTGCTGCCGCGCTGCTGGGCTGTAGCGGCCGCCGTTGCCAGTAAGGAAAGCTGCAGTTGGAAGGTCCTGCAAGCCCTGTGTGTGAAGGCAGAAGAAGGTAACTCCCTGAACCTAAAAACCTTCCCCTACAAATCGGGGCCCCTCATTGTTACTTCGAACATAACGACAACCCCAGAGCTAATCCCCGCTTGTCCCGCAGCACCCAGCTGGCTGGAGGCCGGGCACGAAGCCGCGCGTGGTGAGCAGCCCCCGGAGCCGGCCTGACGGCGTGCGGCTGTCCTGCGGGCTCTGGGGACAAAGCACCGTGCCGCAGGTCCTGGTGAGCTCCTGCAGCATCCCCACAGAGATCTGTGTGTGAACCCTACAGTTAGAATGAGTAGCAAACAATGCGCACAAGGAATCGTTAGCAGAAATGTGGTTATTGCACCTCGCGTTTAAAACGGTTGAAGTTAGTATTCGTGACAAATAAACACCTGACCTTTTATTAAAGGGGATGATTGGTGTTAGTAATTAAAATACGGCACACTGAAGATAATACGTCTTCGATATCACTGGTTAAGTTGTCTTTTCTTTCCTCATTTGAAAACTTTTCTCACTTCTTGAGGTTTTTCTTCTACGGATTCTAACTGAAATCGTTTTCTGCTTATTGAACTGAAAAATAATTCCCTAACCTTAAGCTAGAAGTTCTTGGGGATACACGGGGCTCTTGGCAACACGAGATGGAGACAGGCAGCTACTTCTCTTTCCAGGAACTGTCTGAGCACACAACTTCCGTGTAATTCGGTGGGAACTGGATGTTGCTCAGTCGCCATTTCCCAAGTTCCGTTTCAGTCGTTAGGTAATTTGGGTGTCATTTTTAATCTTGCCACTAATGTGCTCTATGCAACAGAAAATTCAGCAGTGAAACTTGCTCTTCTCTTACTTAAAACTTACTGAAATTTATTCTTCTTTCCTTACCACCTGAATTTTCCATTCCTTCATGCAGATGATGATAGTCAATGTTTTAATGCGAGTGGCAGTGCTGACCTACAATTACGGGGTACATTCAACCAATCTTTATCACCTGGGGTCCAAGGCAGACTTTCGCATTGTCATGCGTTAGTTAGCCAATGCGTCTGAGTTTCCTTGGATTCATACCTGGAGCAGTACTTGTGCACTCTACCTTCCGTAGAGATGCAGCCAGGCCCGGTGTGCTGTGCCGTGTAGACGGGGCAGGCTGACAGGCACAGCGGTTTGAGGTCTGTCCGTCAGACGAGGCTTCTCGGGGCCGCGTGTCGAGCTGCCTGGTTTTGAGGCTGCCCCTAACTGGATCTCACGCTTGTAATTGTGAAATTTATCGATCAAGAGGAGCGGATATTTCTGTGATCTTTTAGATGCTTCTCAACAGAGTCCTGATTACATTTGGGCTCTTCATTAGATTTCAGCTAAGTTTTTAAACTGATTGAGAGCATTTGAGGAGGTTTGGGCGTTTTCCTGTAATCAGGTCTCCATTATGAACGGGGCTGTTCTGTGCAGCCGCTGCTCGCCCTCGCTCTTAGCTCAGCCTGTCCCCGGTGATGGCTGGGGATAGGGAGGGACTCCGTGGGGACACGGGGGGACGCGGAGCGCTGCTGCCGTGCGAGGCCCGCTCACAACTCGACTGGGAAAAGAAAATGCCGTATTGCTCTGTCACAAAGGCTGCATTCACTGCCATTTGCCAAATAGTTCGGAAATGACTAGTAACTGTTCATTCTGGGGCGCTAGCTGTGCTTGTATGACTTTGTGAACACGGTTTGGAAATAAAGCCCTCAATAAGTAATTGAGCACTGGGCTTTCTTTGCAGCATAGGCCTGCAGTGCTTCCCGAAAGTATTCTGTGAGATGTTGCGTAAGTTTTCTTTTTTCTGCTCAAACACTTATAATGCGTACAGGCAGAGGAGCAAGTCCTAGCAAGACTATTAATGAGAAAGCAGTTTATGTCTGCAACTCAGGTGGAAGGGACACCAAACAGGACAGAGCAGCCACGTCAGGCAGCCGCAGCTCGGTGGGACCGCCTGGTGCCCGCGCAGCTGCCGGAGGTGCCCGCGGCACAGCCCCGAGGGAAGGTCCCCTGGGCTCCGTGCTGGGCCGGCACGCCGGGCACCAGCGAATGGCGCCACGCTCCCCAGGCCCTCACCTGCACCGGTCCTCACGGGTCCGCGCGCGGCTGCAGCCTCCTTGGCAGCGTTCAGAGGACGAGGTCGCGAGCAGCCGCCTCTGCCCGATGTCTGTCCTCGCTGCCTCGCAGCCAGCGGACCTGCCGCAGTGCAGAAGTGCTTTGCCTGCACAGCCGGATCCCGCTTACACAAAGCTCAGACGTGGTTATATTACGCCAGGGGACACCATCCTTTTTCTGCGGGAAATCTAGATAGTTTTCACCAATTCCATCCCTGTCAGGAGTTTAAAGGCAAAAACCCGGTAAGACATCCATCCTCGTGAAAGGTGCGCTGTGGAGCTGGGAGCGTGCATCTCCCTGCTGAATTCGTGTTCTCGCTGCAGGAAATGCTGTTTTTCCTTCCTCCACCTTCGCTCTGCCTCCCAGGACTTTTGTCTTTCCCCATCACACAGTGTTTGCAGCGACTCTGAATTCCGACGGCAAAGCATGCGGTGAGACAGCAACAGCCTTGGTCTTTTCCAGCTGGCTGGAACAGGAGCGTGCTCAGGGAACTCTTTATGTTAAGAGCGAGTCTCCAACATTTGTGTGTGTTTTCAGAGCACCTTCATTTGTCTGACCCTCCCGACTGGGAGCAGGTCCCCCTTTGGAGCACCCCTTCGCGGGGGGGTGGGCGTGATGGGGCTGGGGTCGGGATGGGGTCGGGATGGGGACGGGGCTGGGGTCGGGATGGGGACGGGGATGGGGACGGGGATGGGGGCGGCGATGCGCGTGCCCCTGCAGTGCCCGGCTTCCCAGGGCACACGAGCTGCGGGCCCTGAGGTGCGGCCGTGGCCGGCACAGTGCTTTCCTCGGCGCGTCCCCCGTCTCTTCCTCACGAGCACAATTACCAGACTTTGTAGAGCCTTTCAGATGATTAGCGCCGCTTGGATCAGTTTTCCTTCTCTGATTGTCAGTCTTATTTTTCATACCTCCTACTTTGATCCAGGTTGTCGCTTATTGCCTAGTCATTACTAAGAGATGACAACAAAAACGTCCCGTGCTATCTTCCTTCTCTCAGTGTGAGCTCTCATTAGCTTTGAAGTATTTTATCAAAAAATAAGATAAATTTGTAATTGGGCATCTTTGCTTCAGGCGAGACTACTCTTTTAACAAGATTCGCTCTGCGGTTTTTACTTCTGGATCCTTTCTGTTGAGCTGATGCTGTTTGGAGACACCGCGACAGGTCGCCCAAGGAAGCTGTGGGTGCTTCCTCTGACCCAAAGCTGGGATGCGCCGGGTCACAGCAGGGGGCTGGGCTAGAGGACCTGGAGTCCCTTCCAACCCAAGGCGCTGGGGGCTCCGCACCACCAGCTGTGTGCTGCCTGCCACTGGCACAGGGAAGCGGGGAGGAGTTCAGCACCCCAACACCCGGCGGTGTCAGCGTGTCCTCTGACGCTCCCTGAAGCCGTGCCGTCTTTTATCAACGTGCCGGTAGTGGTCCGAGACGGTGAACGTTCATAAGGGTGGAAGTAAGGCCGCTGGAAATGTTTATGGCCAGGGTTTGGTAGGAGGCAGGCGAGGGTGGCTCAGGGCACGCAGAGTGCACCTGCTGGGATTACAGCTCCTGCTCCCAGGCAGAGCGCAGCAGCGTGGGACGACGGAGACCTGGAGGTCTGCAGCGCGCAGGGAAGGGCACGGACACCGGGGACGGGGGCGCAGGGCAGGGTTTGGCTGCTCCGGGCCATGATAAGACGAGGGAGCGGGGGGTGTGAGTGTGTGTGTGAGTGTGTGTGTGTGTGTGTGTGTGTGTGAGTGTGTGTGTGTGTGTCACACCTGGACAAGCTGTTTTCCTGGTGGTAGGTTGTAATGTGCTGAATTTCAGGATTAAAAAGCACTTGCAGACCACCCTTCTGTAAGGGATTTTTTTCTTAATTAACAGGTATTGTAGTAGAATTTAATATATATATATCTATCTTTTCTCCAGAACTTCTTGTATTTTCTCCTTTGCTTAAAGGATTAGGGTGAAACCTCATTCCTTCCCAGCTGCTTTTACATGTTAATTTTGATGGCTTTCGTTGGGAAGATTCGGTTATTTTATTCCTGCTCCGTTACAGACTGAAACAACGGTGCAAGCTAAGTAGTGTTAGGGAAAAATAAGGTGCGGGGAATTGGCTGCGCCTGCACAGCGGTGGAATAAAACCGTATTTTATTGGAAAAATAGTAAGTGTGGGTCGGCTCTGCTGCACAGGGCAGGCCGCTCTTATTAAAGCAATCTAACTACATATACAGAAAGGGCAAATATTTGTTGAAATGCTGCAAAGAGGAACTGGGTTTGTATTGGCCATCACTGGGAAAATGCGGTTTTTGTGCTTTATCTAAATTCCCCTTCTCACTCGGAAAAGTTGTTTAGTATTCCCTGGAAGCCTTATCGATCAGGGAACTCTGCTTAGGGCTGACAGCTGCCTGAGCTGCTTCTCCACACGGGTGTGTAAGGGACAGCTGAAGCAGGGACGCTGGCTCCTGCCGAACAGCCCAGCCGCGCCGGTGCAGATCTTCCTTCACAGAATCACAGAATCACAGAATTTCTAGGTTGGAAGAGACCTCAAGATCATCGAGTCCAACCTCTGACCTAACACTAACAGTCCCCACTAAACCATATCCCTAAGCTCTACATCTAAACGTCTTTTAAAGACCTCCAGGGATGGTGACTCCACCACTTCCCTGGGCAGCGCGTTCCAATGTCTAACAACCCTTTTGGTAAAGAAGTTCTTCCTAAGATCCAAGCTAATCCTCCCCTGGCGCAACTTTAGCCCATTCCCCCTCGTCCTGTCACCAGGCACGTGGGAGAACAGACCAACCCCCACCTCGCTACAGCCTCCTTTCAGGTACCTGTAGAGTGCGATAAGGTCGCCCCTGAGCCTCCTCTTCTCCAGGCTGAACAATCCCAGCTCCCTCAGCCGCTCCTCGTAGGACTTGTTCTCCAGACCCCTCACCAGCTTCGTCGCCCTTCTCTGTACTCGCTCAAGCACCTCCATGTCCTTCTTGTAGTGAGGGGCCCAAAACTGAACACAGTATTCGAGGTGCGGCCTCACCAGAGCCGAGTACAGGGGGACAATCACCTCCCTAGCCCTGCTGGTCACGCTGCGTTCGCTCTCCTGTTCGTCTCATGCTGCAGTGAGGGGCGAACGCAATAAATGGTGGTAGTCAGTCGAGTAAAACATTTCCTACGAGTAGGGAAGAAATGAATCTGCTGTGCTGCAAAGAGTTTGGATATTTCCTTTTTCAACAAAGATTTGCCTGTCTGCCATCGGCGTTGTGCAGCCCCACAACCGTTCCTCTCTTCAGACCCTGCAGCTCCTTCCTCCTCCTCCTCCTCGTCCTCTTCGCGTCTTTGGCAGCCCCCCGGCTGGACCAGAAGGCCGGGGGCCGTGTGGGCAGACGGGCAGCGCTCCTTCACGTGCAGCGCTTCTTTGGGCTGGAAGTGATGAGAGGCCTGCGAGCACCGCGGCCCAAGCAGCGCACGTAATTCTAACTATCCATTTTGCAGAAAGAATGCATTTTTTTAAAGGACTCGCAGGTTTTAAATGACAGGGAAGCCGTCATCACCAGCAGCAAATGCCGGTTAACGTGCGTGCAGCTTCCCCGTGCCGCGGGTTTCAGCGGCACCTCCTTCGGGTGCAGAGTTCAGCGGCGTCAGGGAGACGCTGGCAGCTGGAACACGGGCCTCCAGCTCGCCGCCGATTTGTCTCAAATCAAGCAAAAACTGTTTGAGAAGCGCCTGGTCGCAGGGAAGCCGTCCTCAAATAAGCGGTGCGTGCAGGCAGCCGGGGCCGGCACCGTACCTGCAGCCTGTGCGGGGTCCCCGGGGAGCTGCACCCTGCAGGGACAGCGGCTCGTCCGTGAGGAGCCCGTTCGGGCAGTGTGCCCGGTCCCCTCGCTATGAAACGCGAGTGTTTAAAGGCTAGCCTACTTGCCAAATGTTAATTATTGAAAATGAAGCGTAACTGCCTTTAGATTATTGACTAAGCCACTAATTATTAATTAGGTCGCTGCTGCAACAACGTCCTTTAAATAAGTGCCGGTTTGGATGTATTCAATAAATTATTGTCCTTTACTGAAAGTTGTTATTAATCTCCCATCACCGTGTAAATGTTTGAATTTGCAGTGAGCCGTTCCCGATATACAAGATATTACTCACTTTGTTAAACCTTAAAGCAGGATTTTCTGATGCGAATGCCTAATGTATATATTTATCAATACTTCTGTAGCACTTGGCACCACGGAATAAAAGCTTACTGCTGCGTATCCTCCACGTATCCTTCACAAATCCATGACTCTGTGTCTTTTTCTAATTATGTTGGAGAGAAATAGAGAATACAGACCAAAATAAATAAATAAAAAGTCAGCCCTGGAGAGAGTCGTACTCTCAGAATCTGTGAAAGCAGAGGGAGAAGTTTGACGGAGAGGACTCACACTTACCGGGCAGATCCGGACATAAATTAAGACATCCTTTTTGACACAAGAGGCTTTCTGCAGCGTGAAGCGGAGTGTCGGACGTGAGGACTAAATCTGTCAATATTGATGGTGAGTTAAGACACAGCGCATGGCAAGGGAGAACACAACGCGGTGATGGACCTGGCTACCTACAAGCTTAGATTTCCAGTCCAGGCTTGCACTGGATCCTCTCTAAATCACATTCAGTGTTTAGATTTGTCTTCACGTAGGGTATTTTGTCCTTTTAACTTCTGCTTCTCTAAGGAACGTAGGCATTTGCCGTCCTTGCTACACTGCTGATGCTGTTCTTGACTATGCAAAAAGCGATGACCGCTCCGTCTGCCTGGCTTTTACCTCTGCGAGAGGCATGCACCGGCTAATAGAAAGACTTTCAGTCTAAAAACGGTATGGCATGGGCCCAGGTGGGGAAGGATCTGGCAGTGTGGCAGTTAAACTCCTGCACTAGATTTAGAGGGATGTCTTTGTAGCTTCTGTGTAGCACCACACTGTTTTCAGGGCAGTTACTGGTGTGCTGCTTTGGGGGGTCTGGCCCTTCGCAAGTTTGATGATGACACTAAGAGTACAATAACTAAAATATAATGGCTTATTCCTTTAACGTAACAGACTGAAGTGATTTTTAAAACTGCAATAACTCTCTTTACAGAATGTATCGTTTCCTGTAAAGTCACGTCATGTGTTTTCATGCTCTGTGTTTTTAATTCTTGGTTCATGAACTGGAAGCTGAGTTCTGACGTTGATCTGGTGCTAGAATACTTGATACCTCTTAGCTGGCAGACACTTTGCAGGACAGGGTGTGAGCGGTGTGCCATTGCCTCAGAACCAGGTTTCACTCTACATCTTGATCAGTCGCATTTGCTTATTTGCACAGGCTCCGATAAAAGGGAACTTAGAACTACCCAATGCTTAGATAGCTTCCAAAGGTCCACCAAAAATCTCACGCTGGAGTAAAATACAACGTGTGTGCTTTGAAGTATTATATTTAACACCACAAAAAAAAATTCTGAACTGGGAAATTTGCAATGATCTCAAATGAGACCTAAAATTTTCCTAATAGAGTCTCAGACAATTCTGTCCTTTTAATCCAGCTCCTTTCTTTCCGCTTGCTTTTAAACACGGGTAGTGCAAAGATTTTTCTATTCCAATCACTTCAACTCCCCTCTTTAATGGAGAGAGCTCAGCCGGGATCCTTTTTTCATTATGCATTCCTTTAAAAAACTAATAAATTGCTTTTTCTTTCCAAGACGTGTCAGTTACAAAATCGCGGTACCTTCCCAGGCTGAAAGGCCTGTTCCTCATGAAGGTGTCAGGATCGCTGCTGATGCAAATTAACATTAAAGAACAATAAACGAGTGGCAGAGGAAATGTTCAAAATCTTCTCCACCTAAGACCCTCAGCTGTGGACCTTTAATGCCCACAAAATATGAATTGCAGCTGGGCAAATTACGGCAGGATTCAGAGCGTTGGTTTGTGGAGAGCACGAGGAGATCCAGCGGACGGGCTCTTAGGAAACCAGCCACAGCATGTCAGATGCCGCCTGGGCGTATAAACAGCCTCCACACGAGTGGTACTTGGGTGGTTCAGTGCAAGAACCAAAACTGCAGTCATTATTATTCACGTTTTATTTGTTACTCATAACTCACAGCTAAATTATTTTACAAGTGCGTGTCTAAATACTGGTGTTTGAGAACACAACTTCTGTCATAAAGAACGGGTGTGTGCTTGGGGCTGGCAGCAGAGAAAACTCTGTTCTTCAGGGACAACACAGAAGGAAGGGCTCTGTACAGCAGGCTGTGTCCGTGCCGAGCTCCACCGGGGTTCCCAAGCTTTTTCCAAGGCACTGGCTTTTTGTGGTCCCATTCACCTTTTTTGCGGTGAATTCTTCATTATCCCCTCAGTGCCCCTGGGAAAATCTGTAATTGGCTGAGGATTGGTTATAGCGATTTGCTTTTTTGGAGTCTTCACTGCTGTAAAGCGCAGTATGACGAAACAGGAAGGAGAGCTCAGTGTAAGCGGGCTTTGGAAGCACGGAGCGCACAGCCGCAGCCACGTCCCAGGGGCCGCCTCGCAGCCGTCACTGGTGCCGAGACTGCAGTCAGACACGCGGTGTGATTCCGCTCTCATCGTTGGACTGCTCGCGCTTTCTGTAGAAAATAAATTTATTGACATCTTAGTCTGTATTGATTAAAGCCCAGCTCTTCTCCGGGCATGAATTTCCCTGTATTTTAACGTGAAAATGCGGTGGAGAGCAAGCTGAAACAGTGGAAGGACACCTGGCCCGCTGAGAGGCCGCCAGCTAGCATGCTTGCAGGTCGTTAGCTGCCTTATCTAGGTGAGAGCAGTATCTAACAGATGCAGGGAAGGGTCCCAGCCTGCTGCCGTGCTCTGTAACTTGTTGTGCCTATTCCCATAGCCAGTTTCCCGTAAGTCAGTTTCTGCACGGGATACCCGTGAGCATTCTGTTTAGTTTTTCCTTTTTTTAATAGCGTGGCTCCTGGATTGCTCCTGGTCAATAACCCCTTTACGCTGTTGGCTGTCTGTTATACGTCATACGGGGGATTACACATGGAGAAAAAACCTTTTGAAATACGGTTTCCATACATGCTTCTCAAACGTACCTGTTCAGTGAGACAAAGTAAGATAAAGTAAAATATAAAACAAAATTAAATCTCCCTGAAGGGGACTGCATTGTTTTGTGGAAGTTCAACATAAATATTTATACAACTAATCCCAAACTTTAAGGAAAGTAAAAAAGTACAAATCACTGCTGTTCACCATAGACATAATTCTACTTTTTTTTTTTTTTTTAGCAGTATCAACTTGCTTTTATTTCATAACTGTTGGGCTAAGTGACCAGAAAAATCAATGACAGGCAATGCTTGCTCTCTAGCAAGCATTTTACATCAGGCCCAAATCATCCTGGCTGGACCGTGTCGTGTTTTGGCGATAGTAAAGAGCACGGTGGTGAAGCAGGGGCTGCTGTTGGTTCTCTGCTCATTCTGCTTTCGTGTGCCCAGGCGCTGGGACCTGCAGGGTGCCGTGTGTCTGGCGCTTGTCAGTTGTTTGGTCAGAAGGGCTCCCAAAAGCCTTCGTAGTCCAAAAGGCCTTCTTATCCTGCCTGTTTATCACACATCCTCCTACAGAAATGATCCTTACCTACTCCTTACACCGTATTTAACACACTCGAGATCTGGGTGGCGGGAGGAGAGCGATGGGGGTGTTTTATAAGCGTCTCTGCTTCTGCAGTAAGCCGGCAGTCCCAGGGGCGGTGCACTCCTCAGCAGGGCGTTCGCACGGCTCCTGAGGCTTCCATTGAAGGCAGAGATGTTCGGTCCTGCAGCTTTCCTGCTGGGTCCCGTTCCGAGCGCACGTCTGGGTCCAGGTTTGAGAGCACGAGAGCCCGGCGCCCATTCCCTGTCTGCGCTGGCCAGACCCTTCAAAATGGCACTGAACGTACTGAGGGGATTGCCTCGTGTTTCATTACGTATGCAAATCAGGTAATTACTTGCCGGTATGCAACCGCATGCACATTTTTTGCATGGATAATTCAGAAAATTGTGCCTCAGGTGTTAAATGTTAATCTTTTTCCACACATGCCACTCCATTATTTATTTTAATGCACTTTTTTCACATGCACATCTATGTCTGCCTTGACACAAGCAAAAAATTACATCCCTTGAAAATTCAACGCTGTGTTAGAAGATAATTGCAGTTTCCCATAGGAGAGAAGAATAGTTCTTTTTTTGATCCATAGTTTATTTTGTAGTGGGAATAAGCTCTTTGTAGAATATTTGCAATAAAAAGCTTTGAGATTGATTAAATGCCTTAGGTTCCTCTTGGCCATTAATCAAACTTGGCAGCCATTTATTGCTTTGAACAGTGCAAGGCAGGAGAGATAATCCTTTAAATATAATAAGTCCCTTCAATATAATGAAGTATAAATACTAGCATGGTGATGTAAAAGTTCTATCTTTTAGTAATGACATAGTAATCATATATTACTCAGAGCCGATGCTCCTGGTTTCTAAATTTCTGACAAGCACAAGCGGTTTATCATTGATGTGGGGAAAAATTACCTAGAAAGAATTTACCTCTTTACTTCCGGTTAGTAAACAAGCAAACAAACAAATTGGATAAAAGGGAGAGGAAGAAGATAACCTGCTAGTGTGCTCCCCGCCCCACAGCCCCACCTCACAGCATTTATTCAGATCAGTGCAAATATTCTTAGGACATCATTTCCCTCGCCGGTTTCAGAGAGCGGCCCTTTGTTCTGCGTGTGGCAGACTGGGGTTAGTCATAACGTCCTTTCTAAGGGCAGCCTTGCAGCACCGCGGCAGGCGGGTGCGGACCCCTGGCTGTGGCCTCGGCCGTGGCCCCGGCCGCGCAAGGTGCCGAGCTCCAGGCGTGAGCCCGGAGCCGTGAGCAGCGCGCTGGGACTGCTGGCTTGTGAAATGCTGTGAGGTGTTTAAGTATTTGAGGGGCTGCCTGACGGACACGTGGAAATGCAAACGCCCCCAGAAGCCGCCCCCTGGCCGGGCGCCCCCAGATCCCTGAGCGGGATCTCGCCTTCCCCATGCCAACTTCGCCGGCTTCTGCTCCGTTGCAGACAGCAGATCCTTCTGGAACATGCACCAGAATTTACTTTGCGCTCGAGTCTTGGGTTTTCTAGGACACTTGCTTACCCTAAATATTTTTCCTTTCTAGTCTCCGTCTGTTTACGGATAGACCCAATTAGGCAGATTTCAATCAGCGCTGAGCTCTCGGCGTCAGGTTTAATGAAGGCTTGCTTTGAAGCCTGCGCTGCCACGGCTGAGACTCGCTGGCTGCTGCTGCCTGTTGCCTGCTTGCGAGAGCTGTGCACACCGCCTTGTACAACGTCTGGTTTCCCGTCGTGTTTTACTGGGCGCCAGAGGGGCCGTTTCTTGTCCCCGGCGATGGTTCAAGGACTGGAGTCTTGGTGCTGGATGGGACCCAGACTGGGACGTCAGGCCCTCCCGTGGAGTCCGAGCAAGGGGTGCTTTGTGCTCTGATCCGACACAGGCTGCCCACAAGAGCGATGCAGTCTGTTTCTGGATGCCAGAAGCATGCTTCTTCTGCAGCGGTGGCCTCTGGTTTGGCACAGCTGGGCAGGGAGGTCTCAAGGAGACAGGCACGGCCACTGCTCAAGGGCTGAGACCTCCGGGGGCCTCGGAGACTGCAGGAGTGGGACTCGGGTCTCGAGCAGCACCTGCCCTCGCTGTGGTCTTTGCTCATGGAGCTCAGGTTTGGAAACCCCAGTGATGCCCCCAGATGCTATGCGAGGACCTCTCCTTCCTTTATGCGTACTGCTCTGAAGACTTTATACCTGGGGTTCTGCTGATTTTTATTATTTTCCGTCTCCTTATCTTGCTTTGTACTTCCATGGATAATTATGCTTTTCATTCTTCTACTCTAAAGAGTGCCTAAAAATACAGAATTTCCCCACTTCCCAAGCACCTTCCATGCACAGGCGCAGAAGATCCCAGAGCACAGCGCGTCTTTCCGTTCACGTTATTACAGATGTGCACATTCCCTCTTCCTGATGAGGGAAGCTCCTGCCCTCAGAAACCCCCTGGAGCCCGCAGGAGGGCACCGAGTCCCCCCGGCTGCATGGCCGCTCACCCTGCCGTGTGCCGCTCCTGGCGCTTCGTGTCCCCGATCTTTTCTTTCCCTCTCGTGCTGGGTTCCGCCCTGACGTTTGGTCGCAGCCCTGGTTATTTCCCCTGGCAGCGGCACCGCGGGCTCCCAGCAGGTCCGTGCAGGGGCGTTCTGGCTCTGCACGGAGACACTGGCAGGGTTTGACATGGCGTCTGTAAGTATTTGTAACATCACCAAGTCTGAAAGTAGCTATAGGAAGGATTCTGGTTCCAAGTCCAGAAATCACACGGGGTGCCTCAGAGGGTATTTGTCTCGGAAATTAACGTCATCAGCTGCAGTGAGCAACATTTGCATAATCTCTCTAGCTTTATGTCAGAGCTTCAGTGTAAATTCTTACTGCCGTATACATTTATTATTTACCTTTGTTGATGGAGACCTTGTCTCAAGTTATTTATCATATATATCATGCGTGATTATATTTCAACTTCAAATTATTCCTGGCAGATGTGTCTATTTTCTGGCACCTCTCTTTATTACACTTTGTGCTAGGCAATTCATTTCTCCTGATCAAGTCGGGGTGTCAGACATCCAGGTTCCATGATTTATTACTGTGCTTCCATACTATTTGTCGTGAGCACCCAGCTGTTCCCCAGCTGTTGTTTTAGCACGTCTCACCTTTAGAAGGTTTTAACTGTACTGTAAGACCTCTGATGCAACTCATCTTCATAATCCCGTGGGATTATGCTGTGTGCCGTAATCATTGCTGGTAATCTTTTTGCTCTTTTTTTTTGTTTTGAGTATTTGTATGTCCTGTAGCTAATTACTAACTTTTGTTGCTCTGTGTAGTTGAAACATCAAAGGAAACCGTAATTTTTGTTCAGGTAGTTCAGAGGTCAAAGCAAAGAGAGCTTCTGCAGTACTGCAGTATAAGGACATGTTAGGTATTTATTTTTAATACGTATTTATTTGTAATACGTATTTATTTGTAATACGTATTTATTTGTAAGCAGCGGGCACGATGGCTGCCAAAAGAGAAATCATGCTCTTACACAGCGCTAGAGCCCATAGCAGTTCAGCAGCAGTTGTTTAAAGACATGTCAATTAGTTGTTATAAGCATTATCAGATGTTTATTTTAGTAATAGGACTTAATTTGGGTTAGAATTTTAAAATTTGATTATATTTTAATCGGTCACTTTAATTCAACCTGTGATACAGTCAAGGAAATTTTTCCATAAGACGCTATTTTACCCCTATCAAAGTTTTTTACTCTTTCTGATTACGTTATTTTATACCCTTTTCCCATGTCGAGCAGAACACTTCCTGTTTAACTGAGGCGCTGTCTGTAGCCTGACTGCTTAAAGGGCCTGTTGTTTTAGAATATTGCTCAGTGGAAGGTTTGTTTCAGCAGCCAGGTCCCTGTATTCCCCCCGCATGGAACAAGCCCTTCTGCCCACGCGGCGGGGGTGTGCCAGCACCTTCACGCGCGCGTGCAAAGGCGTGCGAATCCCAGGTGTTTGCGTTCCTGTCTGTCCGACCGACGCTGACTCGGCGTGACGGGGTCTGAGGAGCTGTGGGTTTGCGTGAAGGTTTCCAGGAAGTTTGAAAAATAGAGGAAGGTGCATATTTGTATCGACCTCGCAAATTAGAAATAATTTCCAGTTCGTAAAGAAGTAATTTATCACACCGCTCGTGTTAAATCAGTAGGTGGGCCGGATTCTAGTCTAACGTTAATGAGTTATTTTGGCGCCGTGATGCTTAATATCAAGTCTGGGTGCTGCCCAATATTTCACGTTGTTTTTTCTTTACCTCGAAGTATGAGGGAAATACTTTATGTGGAAGCAATCTTGTTCTACCAGATTGGAACTGACTCGTGAATTAAACTTAGAAGAGGAATCTTTCTTGTGTTTTAATTATACAAGGACAGTGTGTCTGCAGCGATGTCATGTTGTGTTCGCTGGAATGACTTGCCTGGATTGCCATTTTACTAAATCGGAAGTAATTGAGCAGGGATTATCCACGGCCCTGGAAACGTAGCCATCTCCTTTGTTACGCCAGCTCCACAAAGACTTTTTGTGAACAAGCACAAAGTTTTTTAGAGGGCCTGGAACTAAAACGCACGGCCCCTCTGCCAGGCGCTCATACCGCATATTTTGAATGTGCGTGCAAGGCCAGTTCTGTGCAAACAGGGTCCGGAGGGATTGTTAACAGCAGATGAAGGTTTCTGCGTATTCACCGGCTCTGGGATCTCCCATTTGCCAACACAAGAGCACTGTATTATAAATGAGAACAGCTTGCCGAGAGCTGTGGTTTCGTGTTCGCTGAGAACAGACGAAGTCAAGGCGTTCCGATAAATTTGCAATGAAACCTAAGAGTGGGTTTACTTCCAGTGGAACGCGTCCTCCACGCTGAGAGGAGCCTTTTTTAATTATTGCTTTCTTACTGAAGTGCTTCGTAAATGTGCGTGTGTGAGATTCTTTGCAGCAACTTGTAGACATCTTAGAAAGGATTTTGAAACACTTTTCTGGGGTGACAGCATCAGGAAGCTGGCAAAAATGTGAACCTATGTTCGTAATAACCAGCCAGTTTCTCTACTTTGAGGAAAATTACATAAAAAAACGTATAATTAAATCATTCCCTACTTCCCCACGCTGGGACTGTTTGCGTGTGGCAGCATCTCCAAAGCTGCGAGATGGAAGGTCTGTAGAACACGGCTCCTTCCCTGGGAGAAAGCACACGTCCCTTGTCACGCACGGCCACGGAGCGGACAGGACAGGACAGGACCGGACCAGACAGGACAGGACAGGACCAGACCGGACAAGTATTCCAGGCATTTTCAGGTCCACAGGGGATCTGGCACAGCTCCGCTTTCTGCCGTGGCTGCTGCATTGCTGTGGCATCTCTCCAAGAGGGTAATGTGGGTGTCCGATGGGACAGGCAGCGTGAAATCAGTACCGTCTGAGTTCTTATTTCACGGCATGAATGTGTCCCGAAAAGTCTTTCAAACAGCACCTGGCACATCATTTAAGCGATGCCGCAGGGGATATGCCAGCAAAACTGGCTGTAAAATTTAGGTAAACTGTTGTCTCTGGGGTAAATCGGTGGGATCTGTGTTGGTTTGCCAGGCTAAGGACTTCACGCGCAGCGTGTGAGAAGTGGGACCGCAGCACGCGAAGGAAATGCTACACAAAGAATTCAAAACAAATTCATATTTTCAGGCTGAAGAAATAAAGTCCGTGGAGTTAAATGCACGCGTTATTTTCAAAGTGCACGGTAAGAATGTAAAATTTTTATGTACGGCTATGTGCAAGATCTGTGTAACCGGAGCGGGTGTTCTACACACAGCTGAAGGCAGCAGCCAGCCTGGTGGCAGTGCGGTGAAGAGGAACACCGGGAAGCAGGGACAGGCAGAGCTCGGCGTCTTTCAGAACTCAGTTCTGGTCTCTGAAATAAACGTTGGGAACCAGGTGCGGTCCGGCACCGAGCTGCTCCCCGGCCGGGCGCCCACCTTCGGGGAAGAGAGGGAAAAGGGAGAGTTCCCTGCAACCCCTACCAAAAAGTGCAGCGCCGATTTATATTCATATTTATAATGGTTATTAATTGGCCAGTTTATAACCCAATTTGCAAATCTCACTGGGGTGGTCAACTTAATTAATCAGGTTACAGCTGCTCTGCGCTGAGAAAGATTAAAAAGGGAGGGACAGAGACGGGAAGAAAAGGAAGTGAGCAGAAGGGTGGGATGGGATAGGATGGGATGGGATAGGATAGGACAGGATAGGATAGGACAGGATAGGATAGGATAGGGCTTTCAAGTGTGCTGCCATGGGTACAGGCACGTTTGTGTCGTGCTGTGCGGCCCTGGGGAGCCAGGACTGCGGAGGATGCTCAGAGGAGTAGCAGGATCTTACCGCAACACCTCCAAAAATCGACAGGCTTCCTGAATCGTCCATCCCAGTGAGAAGCAGATATTATACCTGTATAATTAATTAAATATTTGTAAGTATTTGGGGCAAAATATTGCCTTTCCTTTTGTCTCTGACTATCCAAAAATTAGAGCATGGTGTGCTGTAACTGAAGTGTTTCTCAAACGCATGTGATTCAGTTTTGGTAAGCTACAAGTGACACATACGATAGCAGAAAATACACGTCTCTTGGACGTGCTGTTGAATTCCAGCCATTCCCCTCTGACTTCTGGGTATTACCCGGATGGTTATCCTTTGCGGTGGTGCATTAGAAAAGGGCTTCCCACAGGTTTGCTCACCCGGAGTGTGCGTGGCAGCCCTTCATGGCAAAGCACAGCGCCTTCAAGGACTTCGTATTCAACCACCGAGGCCTGGAATGGAAGACAAAACTGATGACTGAACGCTTCCCAGCAGCCCCACGTGTCTTGGTTTGCTCAGGTGCCGCGCGTCCACGTGCCTGCAGGCCGTGCTCCTCCCGCGGGGAGAAGTCTGCCCAGCCTGCACCGAGCTCATAAAGACACGATTCAGGAAACGTTACGGTGCCACGCCGTCGTATTTGCATTTTCAGTATTCAGAGAACTACAAGAATTTGTTTCTTTCTGCGAACTATGGAATATGCGACTGCTGAAATCTCCCAGCAGGGCCTCCTTAGGTTTTGCTGTGGAAATTGCAGGAAAAATAAACAGAAACAGAGAATGAGACAGGCAGAAAAAATATTTCCACGAAGCTGACAAGGAGCTTTTCCAATTTTCGTTCTATTAGAAGAAGTATGTAAAAATGGAGTGTTAGATATATTAAAAAAGGAAAAAAAATGAAAAAAGAGTATTTTAAATGATCGATTCTCAGATACCTCTGGGTGCATTATTTGGGTTTCAGCCATACTTATTAAAAGACACAGCTTTGGTGTTTACGACCCTTTTGTAGATTAGATCTATTTTTCAAGGGTGACTCCAACAAACCCACTATGCCCGGCGTGTATCTGTTGGAGGTGGTTTGTGTCCCCCGTGCCATCAGCCTGGTAAATCCGTGCTGCCCACTGCTGGGGTTTGGTTCCCGCACCGCACTGCTGGCCTGTGGCTGTGTCTGCTGAAGGATGGGGGGCTGGTTCCAATTTCCAAGCTCAGCCACATTTATGGGAGTCACCTGTGAGGCGCATCAAACGCGGCTGTGCTGGGACCAGAAGTTCAGGAGCTCCTGAGAAGAAAAGTGCTCGGGGAGGTACGTGAGATATGGTTTTCTCTGATACTGTACAGACTGGGAAAAAATGGTACTGAGCAATGAAACCCGGCAATAGCAAAGTCAGAAAAGTTTATTATATCTGTTGCTTCCATAGCAGTCAGAGCTTTGCTTGCATAAAAGCAGTATAAAAGCAGTATATTCCGGGCATAAAGAGCATGGCCTGACAGGGATACGGTGGCTACAAAAATACAGAGTGTATTTGATTATGGCAAAATTTGTTGCTCTGGTTCCACAAACGGTGTCCCTGCACATGTGCAGAGGTGGTAAAGAACCAGTTTAAGATCCTGCCAGAGGGAAGGGAAGGGAAAGGAAGGGAAAAAGGGGAGGGAGCCTGGGCAGGACTCCCTGGGGGCTGGCACCTTGCAGTGCCCACCAAGCCAGCCGCTGCCGTCCCTCCGGTCACTGTGCCCTTACTGAGAGGTCTCCCGCACTGGCCCGGCGTTGTTTCTCTTCTGTTTGTGGAGGGAATTTTAATAAAACACAATTCTGCGTGGGTCACGGTGACCACTGGTATTTATTGCAGAAGGAAAGAAAAGATTCCCCTGAAAATGTAAAAAATGTCTTCACCACACCGTATCCCAAAGCTTTCTGAGGAGAAAAACCCCATTTTTATGATAGTTTAATTGTTCGCAAACTGGCTGTTTGTGAAAAGGCAATTCAGCTTCGGGAATGACTAATGGGAGCGAATTGCCGCGCGGAGCAGTTATTTACCATGGTTACACCGGGAGATGCAGAGAGGTGCAATTATTCCGAGAGGTGCTGCGGATCCTGTTTACTTTTTATTCTTACCATCTTTCGAATGTGCTTTTTCTATCTTCATACAAACAAAAACCAATTAGACGTATTTATCCAATTTTGGTGAATAGCGCCTGTAATTAAAAGCCTGCTCGTGGCCTGGGGGGCCGGCGGGGGTGGGCCGGGGCTGGGAGGCGAAGTCGGTGGCCTTGTGGTGGAGGTGGAAGCTGGAAACGCCTCTGGGCGGGTTGGGGCCGCCGGCCGTGCCCAGGGGGCTCAGAACAGGACGTGCTGGAGCAGGGGGCTCAGGCCGGGACGTGTGGGCGCAGCGCTGTGCCCGCTCTCCCCGCACCGCGATGCCGGTGCCCCTGAAGGCCGCGGAGCTGGAGGCCGGAGGAGCCTTGGGGGCTGTGGCTGGGAACACGCCTTGGGAAATGTCAGCAGGAAGGGCGTCTCGGCACGTCCGAACCGCTTCAACTCACAAATAGCATAACTGATCAATTGCGAGGTGCTGTTGTAAGGGACAGCAATGCACATTTTTGCTCGGACACTTCCACAAGTCCTTCTGAGACCTGGGGACCTCCAGCATCCATCCGGGTGTGTTGCCCGGTTGTCCTTTTCCTTTGTCCTTCTCCAGAGAGGCTTAGTATCTTCTGCTGCAGAGAGTGCCACTTCTGTCCCTCACACCCGCAGCCTGGTGTGAACGTGCAGCCCGGCATTTCTCCTCTCTTTTCCCTGCCTCTCCCTTCCCAGGCCCTACAGCCGCACTCTGCAGCGCTGGGCCCCGCGCTGTCCCGACGAGCATCCTGCCAGCCACCGGGGCTGCTGGCTGCCCTGGGGGAGGCAGGGTGAGGATGGACCACCCGCAGGAGCTGCTGGCTGCCCCGGGGGAGGCAGGGTGAGGACGGGCACAGCACAAACCCTCCCAGCCAGCACCAGGCCGGAGCAGGCCGGCACGCTGTGTGCCGCCACGCGCAGCCTTCCTGCCAGGCTGCAGCTGCCTCTGCCTCGCACCCTCTTTTAGCAGGCATGGCTTTGATCAGTCCCGCTAAGCGTACAGAGCTAACGGGATATTTGGGGTTTGATCAGTCTCACTAAGCATACAGAAATAAAAGGATGTTTTTTCCTTGAAATAATTATTTTTCACGTCGTCGGAGTAGGTTAGTGGTAGAATTTCAAAGGAGTTGCTCTCGGGGGTGCCCCTTCTCGCTTGTTCCGAGCCGGTTACAGTCAGCGGAGCCGAGCAAAGGAAGATGAATTTGTCGTGAAAATAAAAACTCTTGCTTACCGCCTTCAGTCAACAGGGATGGCTAGCACTGAAATGAAGGGCTGCTTACTCTCCTTTGCTTTTGGAAGTCCCATTCCTGTTACGTAGGCCGTTCCCGTCACAAAATGTTTTGAGACAGAATTAAGTAAAATAATAGAATGTGTTGTGACTTTAGCTTCTCTTTCATCTTTTAGAGGTTTTGTTTTAATATTTAACAATATTTTAATATTTAATACAACTAGAGCTTTTATATAAGCTTGTTATTCTAGACCCTCTGGTGTGACGCTAAGAAGCTGCCCAGCTCTGGGATTATTAAAATCCTTGATGTGTGGCTGTGTGGCTGTCGGTAATACGCCTCTCTGCGAACAAAGCAAGCCAGGCACAATCAGGTGTCTGCTCCGGCTTCACAAAGTGCCTCTGACAGCCGTCCTTAAAACAGCTTGTGCTTTAGCCAGTGCCTGTGAGCACAGGTCGGAGGTGCTGTTCTCTGGGCCAGCAAAGGACAGTGACGGAACACCCTTCCAGGCTCCCTGCGAAATCTGTAGGTGCGTGTGGCTGTTCTCTTCCCATGAAATTGTGACTTGTCCTTCCAAGTGTTTTCTGAGCATCCTGGAAAAAGCTCAGACCTGCGTAGAGTTTTACAGTCTTTTGTTCCTTAAAGGAATTTAAATAAATAAACCACCACCGCTCCAAACAACCACAGTTAAGTGAATGAATTGGTAGTGGTGTTACTGATGTTACTTTGGGTATTCCCTGATGACACGTGGCCCTGCAGTACCACGCTGTGCTCAGTTTAGGAGATAATCTCCAGACTGCAGTTTTGTGATGGTGAACGTATGGGTGAAAGTGGCTACGCATCCAAGAAATGGATCAAAATCTTTTCGTCTCTGTCTGTGCAGTGTTTTCTATCGGATTATGTTCAAGCTGATAGGTGTGGTCTGGGGGTTGTGGGTTTTGTGGAGATTATTGCAAACCAGGAATTAGCGCACCTGCTGCCTGCTTTTCTCCTGCTAGTGACACTGTATTTTGTAAGCCTGTGCAGACACAGTGAGGAAAGAAAATTTCTCAAATAAAAGTAAAAAAAAAAAAAAAAACAGCCCAGATTTTGTGAAGGCTCTGTTCCACAAATACTCTCACATTTTCATTTCATTGCTGTATTTAGGTCACTGAGGTGTTGAATATTTCTTCAGCTATTTGTTTGAAACACAGCACATCTTGACAGGAAATAAATTTTAACGTTCATCTTCTCTGTTCTTCTACCACCACCACCGTAAGCCAAGAAAAGCTCTGACCAGCCTTCAGCCACGTTAGCAGAAGCAGACGACGCAAGGTGCAGAGCGAAGCGAGGGAGCTTCGGTCATCTCACTCGGCACGCTCCAGGCTTCTGTCGCTTTTCCCACCGAGGAGCTCCAGGAGTTTCCTTTCCAGCTGCTCCACTGATTTCCTCATTTCCCTTTTTCTGATTTGTTTTCAGAAGCAGCAGGGAGGAGTGAGCAATCACTCCTTCTGAGATGTGCTTTCTAAAAATTTCACCGTCAGGACTTAGTGTGTTTTTGGTCTTATTATTTTATGTTTGATGAAAACAGAACATAGCCAATAGCCAGCGTGAGCTCACGGTCACGTCCCATCACGGCGTGCCCCATCATAGAGCCTTCTAAAGAACTGCATAGTGAAATTTTCACACGGGCTGTACATGCATCACTGCTTACTGAAATTGAGTTTGAGTGCTTGAGCACATTTCTGCTTTTCACCGCGAGAGAGCACATTTGAAAACGTGATATAAAACTCTTCAGGCCCGTTACAGTATATAAAAGATGCATTTTTCTCCCTTGCCAGACCATCTTTGATTTTTTGTAGCCATTCAAATAAGCATTGTTACTTTTCCTTCACATTCGTTAATCGCTTGTCTCGTGCTAGTTGAACTCAGTGCTTGTAGTGGTGTTGGTCTTTGCAATGCCTCAGGTCTAGTATTAGGAAAGTCACAATGCATTTAAAATACGCTTACAGCAGCTGTAATTGAAAGGCAGACAGGGTAACAACGCGGAGTTGTGTTTGCTGTCGTGCTTCCCTCCTTGCAGGTAGGTGTGCAGTGTCAGAACGGCCGCACTGGGCTCGCCAGCTTGCTCCTCGCTCAGTTCCGGGCACCGGTACCTTCCTGGGGTACCGTACGCGTGCACGTACAAAAAACTGAAAAACTCCTTAGGAATCCTTCCAGTTTTGTTAGAATTCCTCTTACTTCGTATGTCTTACTGGTTTTAATTTTGGTGAGTTATTCTTTGTGAAAATAACAGTTATTAATGACTCTCCTGTAAGTTTTTGGCACCAGATGGAGACTGGGAATGGCTCCGCCCCATCGCCTTCAGAAGCCACGGCATGTTCTCTTGGCTTCTCTTCTCCCAGGTCTAAAATGGTTTTCCTACTTCTCTTGTAAAAAGCTGTTCTTAAATCACCCTTCCAGTCAATTAAATTCATTAATTAAAAAAAGATAAAGATCAGCGAGTAAAGGCTGAGCTAATATATGCTTAATGCATTGTTATATCATGCTTTGTCAAACATACTAGTAATTGCTCATTTAATTTATTCATTTCAGCATTACTGCTTTAAGTGTCTTTCTGGACTTTTTGGACTCAGCTGTCATTTTTTTATGTCTGCTGGTTGCATATCGAAATGTCACTTTATTATGCTCAATACATTATCTATGACTTCGGTTTCCTTAAAACCCCTAATTGATATGACAGTTTTCACAAAGTTTACTCGTAATCTGAGAATTATTTCAATCCTAATATGAAAAGGCAGCTCTGTTTGCCTAGAGGTTTTATTTGTATGTCACCTCTGCATAATTGCAATGTCACGGGGCCCGTTCCTCTCCCAGCTACGTCGCTTCTCAAAGCGTTGCTGAGGATAGTCACAGCCTTCATAATACACGGTCAAGTTGTGCGGTCCTTCATGTGACTTCTCCTGGCATGTCATATCAAGTCATTTGCTTCTTTTGCTTGTTATTTGTGTGCAAAGAAACATGAATTAACATATTGCAAAATAACCTGGTAGTCTTCAGCAGCTTCCAGAGAAGCTATTAAATCTCAAGGGCTCTCTATATGTTTGGCCATCCGAGGGAAAAATTGAAAGTTTCATGAATGGTGTGAATTCTCATGAAGCCAGAAAGCAAACTGAATTGCACAGGCATCTGATGAATAATAATGATTTGAAACATTTAATTAAAATATATAAATTGAGGAAATGTTTGCCTACTGCTCGAAGGAAAATGTACCTGGCTGAATGCAGAATTAGTTCAAATCCGATCCTATCTTGAGACATCGTCTAGCGAAAGCCTAGTCAACAACAGAAGACTTTATGTAAAATGTTAAAGTAATTATCCTTACATGAGAGAAAAAAATAGATGAAATATTCAATAAAATGTCAATTTCTTAAAGGTCTTGAGACAAATTGATCATTGCGAGGTTTTCTAAAAAGGATTTGATTATAGGCTTTCAGCAATAGTTCACGGTAATTTGTGTGCATAGGTGTGTGTGTATACATACGAAATATATACGTATATTGTCTTTACAGACGACTTTTCTGTCGGTGGATCGGGAATGCTGGATGGTCTGTACAGAGGAAGGATTGCTGTAAATGTCACTGCACTGAGCTGGAGACAATACAGAGAATTTAATCGCTTTCCTGCGCAGAGGCTGGCTCCAGAAAGCTTTCCTTTTCAGTGTCCTGTGAATACTCATTATTTTCTTAGTCTCCTTTCTCCAGGTCATTAGTGAAGATTAAAAAACAAGTGTTCAAATGGCATTCGCTTTGACAAAGCAACCAGTTCTTCCAATCGTTCCTTACCGCCCGGGGTCCTAATCGTTTTTGCTCTCCTCTAGGTTCCTTCTAGTTCATTTTCCTGGGAGCAGGTGAGGCTGAAGCAGCACAGGCAGGCGCTGGCTCTCCGGCAGCCAGCCGCAGCTGCTGGTGGCCACCAGCAGCAAAAAGCCACGTCTGCCCACAGGCTGTTGGGTCAGAAATTAAAGGCTTGGTTCAAGAATAACAATGGTATCGAAACATACTGGCCTTTTTTGTGACGAGGACTCAGGTTTTCATAGCGTCTTTGACTTCCCTTATGATACGTGCCTGTGCTATACATAGGACCAAAAACCAGTTGGTGCCTTTTGTCTCGCTCCCATCTAGCTGGGAGCAAAGTCACAGCAAAAAGTTGGATGGGATCTTTGTTAATTTGCAGCAGAAGTGACAATCGAACCAAACTGCACCGTGGTTTACAATGAGAAACCAGGAACAACCTCCATGTTTGCCCTATTGACAAGTGCTCTGGCACTTTACCATGGTTTTGGGCTCTGTGGATGTGTACCAGCAGGGAGAAGAGAGCTCGGTTTGGTCAGTGCGACTTAGAAAGTGAGCCCAAGTGAAGGGCAGTGGATGAGAAGAGAGTACCAGATGGAGGAATAAGCACAAGTATGGTTAAATGCCAGTTAAAAAGAAGATCCTCGTATCTCATCTTCCTTTCCATTAACCTGTGCATCTATTAGGGCCAGGCTGGATGGGGCTTTGGGCAGCCTGGGCTAGTGGAAGGTGCCACTGCCCGTGGCAGGGGTTGGGGCCGGATGAGCTTTAAGGTCCCTGCCAGCACAAACCCTTCTGTGGTTCTGTGACTCTGTAATTCTGTTCTATCTTCTGTATTTATATGGTCTTATCTGTGGCCTTACATTGTTATCTAGACACTGATTTTAGCCTATGTACTTACCTGTCTGAGATTCTTGTATAGCTGTATGAAGCTGTGAATCAACCTTCAAATGACCTGATATTCAGTCATAGGCTAAACATTCTAATATTTTGAACTAATTAACTATTGAATAAGGGATTTTTTTTTTATAGCAAATGTTGGTGGCTTATTCATTCTTCAGTTTTGTCAAAGTACAAACAGGTCTGGATAAAGCAGTTACCAATGAAGACACACGCATACAAGTCACAGTTTGGAAATTGTTGATTTTGCTAAAATGCCACATGCCCAGTCTCTTGTTCCTTGTCATCCTGCTCAGCTCTCATGAGAAACTATGAGCTGAGCTGTCTTATTTTGAATATTTACTTGATGAATAAATACTTTGTTTGCAACTGGTAATGGCAGCAATCAGGAGAGAAGTGATGGCCCAGTGCCGAAGACACTATCTCAAAAATAAGTTCACGTGCATACAACAGAAAAACAAGAACATTCGTATTAAAAGTAGACTGTGGCAGCAAGAGGAGTACTTGAAATAAGCTTAACCTTGGGCTACTCTGCTTAAGAGTCTCATGTTTTGTAGAGACTGTTAGAGAACAGCAATCTGCGCTGATGAGAGAAGGCACAAGTCAACACGCTCCTCTCTCCTTCGGCAGTGTCTCCTGCTCCATGCACCGAAAACATAGGGATAGCATCAGATGTCACGAGGCAGTATTTTTTGAAAGTACAATATGGAAGGTAAAGTAGCTATATGTCAACGTACTGTTTCTGTACTCTTAATGTACATGAAGCCCTTTTCCTCGTAGTGCTGCACCCTCCTTCTCTCGCCACGAGCTGTCACCGCGCTGGTGGCGAGAGGCGGGCAAACCCCCGGCACCCGCAGAGCCGGCTCACGGCGAATGCAGCGGCACTGCCGGAGTCTCTGAACTGAAGAATGTGAACAGAATAAGTACTTGTGTTTTTACTGGCTCTTGTAATAAATATATTCTTGTGATGTCAGGTTATGGAGAAAAACAAATTTCATCTGAAATGAAAATTATATAGGAAATGCGATGGAAAGGAACAGGCAAGAAGGGGTCACAGGCATATCTAAAGATGTGTTGTTCCACGTATCCCATCGGTTGGCCTCCGTTAAGCTTCATATTCAGAAATTCCTTTTTCTTTGAAATTTTCAATTCACTTCGATTTTTTTTATCAACAAATTTAGTTTTTTTTAAACAAAACAGTAAGAATAGTGTAAGTGGTATGACTGATAGTGGTAAGAGCACTGTAATCATAAAACCTGGTGGGATGGAAATGTGCATAACAGAAAGACGCAGGGACGTCCACAGGCCAAAAGGGAGGACTCGCTCTTGGTGCTGTATCCTCAAAGGGCAGAGCCGAATTGCTGTAACTCGGGCTGGCAGAGAGACCGGCCCTGCCAAGGTCGCTGATGTTTTGCTCTGAATGTCAGGCTCTGATTTATCTCTCTGCAATATTACTCGGACCTAGGATGGTAAACAGCAATTACATACTGTTCTCCTGGCCAGTGTCACAGTGCTCTGTGCATACCAGGGTCTTGCAAATCCTTCAGCCGTTTTTGATCCACCTCCTGGAGCTTTTCGTAGTTGATTTTACAACACAAACGATTGATACACTATCTTTGTGCCTCCTTTTTCTTGGTGGATTACATCCAGGGCCACCCAAGACTGAAGACTTCATTTTGAAGGTATTTTCCTTTTCTGTTTTACCACTGGTCGTCTTAACCCGTTGTCTGTTAACCCAAGCATCGTTGTTCTATTGCTGCTTTTTAGTATAGGTACTAAACTACCGCTGGAGATATAAAAGGGTTCAAAAATCATCTTAGAAATGTGCACGCTCCGTTTGTTGTCTCATCTGCAAACAGAATATGTGTGTTATTTTTGTTCTAATTCTCACTTCACTTCAATTAAGAGATGATTTAAGTAGCACAGCTTTATGATGCTGCCAATTTTCCTGGCTTAAAAAAATAACGAAAAAAAAAAAAAAGTGCAAAACCACTTAGGAGCCATGGCAGTTGGCGAGTGGCTTACCAAACTACCTGCGGCTTCTGCGTGTTTCTGGAAGCGTCGCTAGCAGCCGTACAGGCAGCACGCAGGCCTCGCTGCAGCTGCCCGGCCCGTGCGATGCCCCCGGGCACGGTCTGCAGCTGACCTCGCGGTGCAGCTTCACCTGCTGGCAGGGCCGTGCTGCTCCTCGCGCACGGCGCTCCTGGAGCCGGTCCTGGCGAGCGGAAACACGGGCGGTCCGACGGGCACCGCGTTTGTCGTTCGGAGCCAGGCCGTGTGCTGTTCCCGCAGACACCGTTCGGGTCGGCGCGGGGACGCAAGGCCCGAAGGAAGGGTTCTGCACACAGCGGCTCTGTTGCCGCAGGGGTGCGGCACGCCCCAGCCCCCTAATGTGGTGCTTCAGGAGCGTGAGGTGCTCCGCTAACCTGCGCCAGTTGTTGGCAATTACTGCTCTTCTGATTCATTTACTGATATTGGATTTATAAGACAGTTTGTCTATGGTCCCCATAATGAATTGTAAAGTGATGCCAATGCCTTTTGAAAAAGATGTGAGGTTACTAATTATGTTTAGCCAGTGAATTGAAATTGCTAGCGGGACTGCTTGGGACCGTTTTGGCAAGCTGCTTATTTGTAAGTAATGAGAAATGTGTATTACTGGAATTTTACTTATTTATTTATTTATTTTGAATTACTCCGTTAAAAGAAGTTGTTACAGGATAAAGTTGTAGTTAGGTAGGAAAAAAATGAACATGACAGCAGCATTGCAGGCTTAGTGATTGGTATAGATTAGAGGAAATGAAAAATGATAGGATGCAGAGCGGCAATTCAAACATTTGACAGTTTTCATAATAAAAAAGCAGTTCGTCTTTTACCGAAAGCCTCGGGTAAAATTTTTATAAGTTCTGAAGGGAAACCAAGTGGTGTCCTGAAAAAGGAGCCAAGTATCCAACCCATCTGGACAAGCACAGCCTTGACATAAAGGGTGGGCACTGGAAGGGCTGCGACACCACAGGCTGCAGGAGGCATCTCTGTAGCCTGAGCACTGGTGGCATTGGGTTTGGTGGACCCGGACCTAGAGTGATGGGAGAAGGGCTCAGCACCCAGAAATGCAGGCACAGGCTGCTGGCAGGGCTGTTTTAATTCTCACTGAGGTTAACGCTGGGTCCATGGCCTGCCCCAGGGCACACGACCCGGCAGTTCTGTGTCACTGCAGCACAAGGACAGGGCATGGTGGCTGTGCGTGCCCTGGGCAGCCCCACCGCTCCACCTGGGAGGTGGCCGTCGGTCACTGGCTTCTGTCCCCACCGAGTGTCACCACCAGCCACACAACTCTGCCATGGGCTAGAGGAAAGGATGGAACTGGTGAGGTGGAGGGCGAGGCGCCTGCGATGCCATGAGCTGTGGGGCACCAGAAGCAGCAGCGGGGCTCTCGGTGGGGCCCAGGGCCGCAGCACTGCGTGGGCAGCGAGGCTCGGGTGCCCTTGGAGGCACGCGAGGTTAATGGGACGGCAGCTGGGCCACGGAGAGGCCAGCATGGAGGAAATCTTGCCCCGCTTTTCTGGATGGGGGAATTTTGGGGAGCAAGATAAACGCCATCGACGTTTTTTGTTTCTATAGCAAAATAAAAATATGATGTCACAGAATGGCTGAGGTGGGAAGGGGCCTCTGGAGATCATCTGGTCCAACCCCCAAGCAGGGTCACCCAGAGCACGTTGCACAGGATGGCATCCAGGCGGGGTTTGAATACCTCTGAAGGAGACTCCGCAGCCTCTCCGGGCAACCTCTTCCAGTGCTCTGTCACCCTCACGGCAAAGAAATGTTTTCTCAGACATTTGGCGTGTGATTCTGTGAATCTGATTCTACGACTCACGTTGCTCTGCACTGCTGCAGAAGCCAACATCCTCGACAGAGCCCCAGAGGTGCTTCGTGTAACCGACATTTTATATCAAAAGTCAGCGCATCCCCTCAGTGTCCGGGCTGCAGGCCTGCCTGACGTGTGTGCACGAGTGCCGCTTCGCACCACGTCCGGCTGCAGCGTTACAGGACTCAGCATTGCAAGCAGATCAGCAGGCTTATACTTGCATTCCTGCTGTGCTCTTAATGCAAAATGTAAGGAATATGGGAAAACCTGCAAGTTCTTATAAGCACATGCTCATGCAGTAGCAGCTGGCATTAGAAGCTGGCTGGCAGGAGTTTGCCTCATGCTATTCTGCTGCTGGGTTTCAAGTGACAAGGCTGTAACAGGGGAAACGTGAGAAAAAAAAATAGTGATTGCTTTAGGTTTATTTGGTGACTGTTCTTTCCAGGAAAAACAAAACAAAACGAGACAAACAGAAAAACAACCCCAAGACTGGCTACATCCAGCAGTGGCAGCAGGGCCAGGAACGAGTTTCCCTTTCATTATTCCAGAGTTCTCAGCACAGCTTTCAGTGTGACGGCGGGGGCAGAAAATGCCCTGCCTTAAGGTGGGAGCGGCTGACGGCTGCCTGCGGCCCCAGACGTGTCCCAGCGCTGGGGGGTGCCTGAGGACACCTCCTCTCATTTTCTCTCTCATTTTGTTCATCCTGACTGCATTTCACAGGATTTCCCCGATCGCTCACGTTGTGTTCTGGGGCTGTGGCCTTTGATGCCCTCAGAGCACGAAGCGTGCTTCCCGTGCTGTTTGGTGGGTTCGTTTCCTCGGGCTAACAGGTCGGGCTGGGGAATGGCTGTGCAATGGGAAACCACCTCCACGGGCCAGCACGTTGTTTCCTGCGGTACGGCTTGGTACTCTGACAAAGCCCCACATCCTGGAAACATCAGCGTGCAATTCATTAACGGCTGCCTAAATTTGGTGTGACTGCTTTTGTTTAATTTCGGTGAGAGAACATGCTTAGACCTGGCCCAAGCGCAGGGCAACTACGCTAATAACATACATTACAAACTAATTTAAAACATAAATAATGTATTGTTGACCAGAAGATTACGCTCAGGCCCGGATTTGATTCCTTCATCCCCTCGCCGCAGGGCCCAGATGCCCCGGGGAGGCGTCACCTGGGGGTCCCGGGGCCCCGGCAGCCGCAGTGCTCCAGGCTCCTGCCGCGGGCTCCCCGGGCCTCCTCGTGCCTGCGGGGAGGGCACCAAGCGCTGCCCCAGCGCCGGTCCTCGGCTGCCGGCCTGGGCAGGGAGGTGACGGTGAGGAGAGGCCGAGCTGCTCCGGCCGCGGTGTCCTGAGGGGGTGGGAGCCCCTCATCACAGAGCCAGAGCTGAGCTAACGCCCAGCTTCCGTGGGTAGGAAGTCCTGGGGCAGGAACCAGCGGTTTGTAGATGCCAGCTGCCTGGCAGCCTTGCCGTAGGAAGGCATTTCATCCGCATTAGCGGAGGCTCAGGATGGGGGCCCTTAGTGTGCCGCTGACGTTTCAGCACCCGTGGTCCCAAACCGGGGCAGACTTGGGTCTGTCCTGGGCACTTCTCCTCACCAGGAGTCATACACGGAGCTGCCTCCTGCCCAAGGACGGCCCTGCCGGGGCTGGCCCTGGGCACGGCAGCGTGGGAGCGCCGCCGCTCCTCCAGCACGAGGCCTGCTTTCCTCCTGGGGATTGCCTCCCATTCCTTTAAGAGTATTTGGCTGCTTTCGAATCCCTCGTTTTAATTGCATTTTCCAACCAGGAGTCTTTCTTCTTCTCTGCCAAATGCAATGTGAAAATGTTCTATCGATACTTTGTCTTATTTCGTGCCTGCGTGACAGGCCAGGGAATCCGAAAAGCGCCGCTGTAACGGGGCATGTGCTTAACAGCTGGGAATTGTTTGCTCCGGACCACGCAAATGTTGTTCTGTGTAGGAATTCTTTCTTAAAATTACTGATAGGGAGAAGATAATACGTTCACACACATGCACCGCTATTTCGTTTTTTATAAAAGTATTTTCCTGGGTTGGATCTCAGTGTTTGTGCATTGCGAAGAGCATCCCTGCAGCGAGCTGCCGTGTGATATGGAATTAACGTTCCGTCCTCACGTAGCATTCAGCCATTGCTGTTGATGACTTGCTGGACGTGAGATGACTACGTTGGCGCTCCTGCCCTGCTGCACGGTGTCAGTAGGGCACTGAGGCGTCGTAACGTGCCGTGACAGCAACGTCAGAGCCAGAAGGTAAAGACAAGCACGTTTCTTGAGGTTTGGGAACTAAAGCAGCCAGTTAACATGCGCGTGTGGCTGTGTGGAAAGCTTGCACCTGACTCGTATTCAGTGCCTGCACACCAACGGTTCTTACATTTCCCAACACGACGGTACATAGTTTTGGATGATATTTTAGTTAAATTAAAGAATAATAAATGAGTCTTCATGTTTGATCTCAGGAGTGAGGAACAGCCAATTAGCGGACAGGACTGGCAGTGTAATCCTCCCAGAACCAGCGCTTTGTGAGTTCCAAGCTAGTGAGCACAGGAGGGACATCCTTGCTGCACTGTGTTGTTCATTAAATTTCGTTTTGTGGCTAATAATTATAATTATTTATCACAGCTATTTACTTGTGCCGTGTAGGAATGCAGACATTCAACTAATCTCTTCAAACTGGCGGCCAGACAGAGACAGTGCTCGGAGCTGCTGGTTTCCCCTGGCCCACAGCCTGTGCGTTTCATAAAGCTCAGGTGCCCAGCACGGAGCTGTGTAACCACCGCACGGCGTGCAGGGCTGCAGGGGGACCCAGCACGGAGCCCTGGTTTAGGCACCTTTCAGTTCGGAGTCTCGTGTAGGTGACCCGGGTCGGCGCCGGGTGCTGCAGGGCACGACTCCGAGGGCCCGCCTCAAGGAGCCCCGCGCTGGCATCGCTGGAGATGGGGCTGGGCCTCGCCGAGCCCACCGCGACCCTGAATGATCTGCCAAGCGTGTCGGAAGTATAAACTGCAGTTCACGTCTGAAGCATGGAGTACATCCAAGCCATTTCTGCCACGGTGACCTCGGGAAGAAATTCAAGTGGTTTCTCTCAGAGATTTCCTGAAACGCCGGTTCAATTTGAGGTGTTACATTGCTGCATCTGAGTAATATTTCAACTTTTCTTCACTCTGAAACTTGTGCTAATAATCTGAAAAGACTTGGCAGGCTTTTAAAATCATTCATTTGATAATTCCTCTTCACCAAATTGCTAGCTAACAATACGATCAGTTGAGAGAAAAAGATTAAATTGCACAAAGATAATTTTCGGAGACAGTGATGATTTACACGGTCTCTTCCAGGTCTGGCAGGAAGTCAGACTGTCTGCTGCCTTCAAGAGGGAAAGCCGTGCGGCCGTACAGCTCGTCTGCTGGAATTCGTGCATTTAAAATCAAAGCTCTGCAGCGCCAGGACTGGCATTCTGAACTCCTCTTCTGATATTTTCTGAAAGAATTCCATTCAAACAGAAATGTTCTAGCGAACAAAAATGAAATGTCATCTTTTATATCTTACAGGCTTATATTGTGAGGCTGTGCTACAGTCAGTATAACTCTTTAGACCGAGAAAGTTTCTGCACGCCGAGCTGTTACCAGGGAGCATTGTGTATTGTCTTCCCTAAATGTCACGCTTTGTGCGTTGCTGCGCGGAATCTGGACTGAAAGTGACAATACGAACTCACATAAAAACGCCTTCCCATTAATATTTCCTTTGGTGTTCGTAGTAATTATAATCAGCATTAATTCATTCAGTCTGAGAGCAGATACTATACACTGCAGGAATTTTAAATTACTGTTTTTGAGCGTGGGAATGAACACAGCCATGCCGTGCTGCTTCGGTGAATCCAGGTGTTGCTCCAAGCCGCGAAAGGGCATCGCCTGTCCCCGTGTCAGGACCATGCACGCTGCGGCACTGCTTCCCTCCTCCTCCTCCTCCTCCTCCTCCTCCTCCTCCTGTCCTCCGCTGCTTGGTGGAGCGGTGGCACCCTCTGGCAGACCTCCCATCTGCCTCGAAACTGCCTCGGGCCCCACGCAAGAGGGCAAGGAGAAGGAAACTCAGCGCTCGTCTTCGCAGGCCAGGCAGGAGCCTGTGAGAACGCCTCGGCTCTCCGGGAGATGCTCCCTTCCGAGGGCTGGTTGCAGAGACTGGACGCCCAGCTTGGGCACATGGCTGTAGGTGTCCGCACTAAGTTCTAAAATGTTACCTTAGCAGCTCTGCGGTTCGGAAGAAATCAGGAAAATGCATTGCATGGAACAATTCCTGCCTGAGCCACTGCCAGTGGGTGCAACTTCATGGCCGAGTGTCTTGGGGAAAAAAGAAAGACAGGATATGAGATACAGCCATAACGTGAGAAATTTCAGTTCTACAAGGGCTGGAAGACAGCATCAGGCTGTAATTAAAAAGTTGTTGGAGACCTCCATAAGTCTCCAATTCAATTTTATTAATGCAACTCTCGGTCCGTGAGGAAGGCAGCAATCATTGCAGTGGCATTTCAGGGGTTGCAACAATCTGGGTTCTGCCCGTTTGGAATGCTGGATGCAATGATAACTTTCTCCTGTCCATCTGCTTTTCCTAGCAGAAGGTAAAGTTCTGCAAAACTGGAGTGGGGTTTAGCAGTGCTCATTGCTGCACCAGCCCAACAATGTGAAGGAAAAAGGTTTTGGAGCATTATGCACAATAGTTCCGCTGCTGAAAAGAGGAGACGACGCAACTTGTGCTTGTCTGCATATTAATAAAAAGGGGAAATGGGCTGTCGGAGCCAAGAATTAAAAACTCCTGTTGATTAGCTTCGCTAGCAATCAGTGTGTGTTATTTTTCTGTCAGGCCCCTTTTCTTCCGCAGACTTTCAGAGACACATTTAATAATTAGAAGAACAGACATGGAAGGAGCTTCGGAGGTTCACAGCCAGCAGCTCAGCGCTCCTCGCACGGCGCCGCCTCGCTGAGCAGGGGCTGAGCTCCCGCAGCGCTCCTGGGAGCGGCGGCACAGGAGGGTTTTGGGGGGAGGTTTAGAAAGGGCAAGTTTTGGACAATAAGGATTTGTCTCTTAGTACAGACACAAAGGTGAACTCCTAAAATATCACAGGCCGAAGACCGAACACAGCATTCGTAACGAACCGTGCATGCCGGGCTGCCCTCCGTGGGACTTGGGGTACAGCATGGCGCTTCCTCTGGGGCCACGGCACTGCGGGCGAGCACGAGCTATGGCAAAGCACACACACACACACCCATGGCCCGGCACACACAGCCCTGGCCCGGCACACACACACACCCGTGGCCCGGCACACGCACCGCCTGTTCCCTGACGGAACAAGCCCCCAGGCCATCGGAAATCCACTGGGGCTAAATGGCATGGCACCACACTACAGAGGCCCTTCAGGGAAGGGTTGGGTCTGCGCTGTGCAAAGGGCCTTTCCGTCACTGTATTCTTTACAAAAATATTCTTTACTCGTTTTTCACTTAAAAATTCCTGCGTCTGGTCTTTCCTAGAAGAGGATCGAGTTAATGCTCTTTGCACAGGACACTTGTTTGTTTGTTGGCACAGCTTCCCTGCTCTGTTATTTGCTGAATGTTTCCGAAATGCCAGCTGTGGTTGTTCTGGCAATGTTTTAATCTCTTCAGCAAATCAATTCATTTTAATTGAGTTTATCCAGATGATAATGAAATTACTCAGCTCCCAGTCTTACAGACTTTGCGTGTTACTTTGTATATTTCCAAATCAGTAATATATGCAAAGGCAGCAACATTTTCAGTAATCGGGCGCCTTTTTAGTACAATAGATATTACTTCTGTCCAGCTAATTGATTAAATGGATTCACTCTGAGCCCTGCAAGGACTTTACCCTACCAGGGAAATGATGCCATGTACGTTGAACTTAATGTCAGCATTTTTTATTTCTTATCAACATTGCTCTGGTGCATAAAAAATAAAAAAAAAATCACGTGCCAGATCTATGAAAAAGTAATTTTCACTTTACGACATGCAGTTGTGTGTGTGTACGGATACAGAACCATCAACGATGCAATACTGTGAGGAAAAAACAGCTAATCAGAAATATAAACTTGCGTTTAATTGAAATTGTCAATACATTTTAGAGAATATTGGACTTCTTTTTCCATTTGGCATTTTTAAACCCAGAAGACCTCATGGCATTTTTATCCTACAGCTTTCCAAGTTACAAAAGTGAACAAGCACAACTCACAGCGGGATCGCAGCATCGCTGTTGTGCTGTGTCTGCACAGGCAGCAGGTTTGCCCAGCAGCACATAGTTTGGATTTCACATCTTACTTTTCTGCTTAGCAAATGTCTCAGAGCCATATCCTACTACTGGAATTTCTAAACTGAGAGAAAGGTATCCGATATTCAATATGCTTGATAGGAAATATTCCCTTACAGCTGACTGTAACTTCCCGTGCGAGTCCCTTTCCGACTGTTCTGAAGCGCCGCCATTTGGGATAGTTTGCATTCAGCGCGCCTGGCTTTGGTGTAGCAGTGTCAGTAACCCGCGGCTGATACTTGCCGTCGCTTTATTCCTGTCTGGATTCTAAATTACAAGAAAAATGCTTTTCAATTCAGTATGATTTCTTAAATCTTGCAAAATAACCCTAGCTGTAATTTTTTTCATAAGTAAAAAGGTATTAGCATAATAAGAACTTGTAGCACGTTCACTCGGCATTAAATAGGCCGGGGCATCTCCATATAATCAGGAGCAGATTTAAACTTTGCAAAGCAATGTTCTAGCGTCAGCCGCGAGACACGCAGCGTTAACCTCCTCCCTGAGCTCTCTGCGTGCCCCCCGGGCCCTGCCCCGGCACAACGCAGGTGGGAGCAGGACCAGGCTCCAGGTATCCTCATCCAAAGACACGAAGCCTCAGCAGGTGCCAATCCAATGGCTTCCTCCTGCTGCACCGCCACGCAGAAATTCCTTCCTTTAATAGGAAAAGACAGCGTTTATTGTGACCACGTAAAAAGCCATAAGCAGGCCCCAGGTTATAGTTCTGGGTGCGCTAAGGACAGCCGAATATCCTGGCCAGCCTCCAGGCGCTGGTGCAGTCTTTGCTCGCTGGCAGCAGTTCCCGAGCTGCGGGAGGTTTGCTGAGCTTACTGCCCACCACCAAGGCTCGCAGGTTTGCTGTCCCCATGCAGCAACAGCCCCGGTATTTTCTAGGTGTACCATTGCTGGAATTTTCAGTATTTCTGAAATCTAAAATTTTGTGGGGCTTCAGCGACGCCGTTCCTTCTGTAGCACCACGCCAGCAGTGGTGTGTCTGCAGCAGTCGGTGCTGCATGGTGCTGTGTGGTGCTGCATGGTGCTGAGTGGTGCTGTGCGGTGCTGTGTGTTGCTGTGCGGTGCTGCGTGGTGCTGTGTGGTGCTGTGCGGTGCTGTGTGTTGCTGTGTGGTGCTGTGTGGTGCTGTGCGGTGCTGTGTGTTGCTGTGTGGTGCTGTGCGGTGCTGTGTGGTGCTGTGCGGTGCTGTGCGGTGCTGTGCCTGGCATCTCCGAGGTACCCGCGGCAGGAGGGGAGCCCCGCATGACCGGTGGTGAATGTTGTGTCAATAGCGGGATCCACGTCTTTGTGTTTAATGGGCTTTGATGGACTTTTCTTCCATTAATTTGTCTAATTGCTTTTCGAATCCATTTGTGTGTTTGGCTTCCCCGGCATCCCGTGATAATGAGTTCCACAGTTTAATTATACAGTGTGTGAAAAATACTTTCTTTTGTGTGTTTTGCACCTACTGTCTAATTCTTTTCTGACATCCCTTTGTTCTTGCGTTCTGAGAAACAACAAATAATTGTTTCCCATTTCCCACTTTTGCTGCCATACCTGATTTCATACACACCTTTTCCGGTGCTTCGTTTCATCTGCCGTTGAACAGATCCCTTCCAGTTAGCTAACCATCCTTGTCTCAGTTTCCGTACCTTTTCTAAGTCCTGTAAATCCCCTTTGAGGTGGGCTGCCCGGGGGCAGGACGGTGCCCTGGCTGTGCTGCAGCGCTCAGCGAGCGCCTTCCCCACAGGGCAGCTCCGGGGGAAGCTCTCCCGGTGCCCGGGTGTAGGCGTGTAGCTAAATCAGACACGTGCTTAATAAAGGGCCCTGTGTCCGCAGATCAGCAACATCCAAACAGCATCTAGTATTTCCCAGCGCCACCGTCACACTTCTGGCAAAACAGGGTGTCGAACCAAATGGAAAAGTTATTCCCGGACGTGCCTGGCAGGAAGCCGCAGGGGCTGCGAGGAGAGGCCACGTCTCGTGCGGCCCCGCGGTGCTCTCCTGCTGTCCCCTGGCCCTGCCCTGGCCCCGCGGGGTGCCGGCAGCCCCCTCCTGCCAAAAGTTGCAAACGCATCATTTTTACAGAAATCAAATCTTCTGATGACAAAGAATTAAGGTCAGGTTGCCTGAAAGGCTCGGTTCTCTGCCCCTTAACGCAGTAAACGTAGCATATTAAATGCCCCGATGTGCAGGCAGGGTCGCTATATGGCTCTTAGACAGTAAGTGCTAAGAGGTAAGAGATGCCTCTTATGGCTGATAAATATTGAAATTATTGTAATGAGATTCATAATGAAGTAATTGGTGGTTTTCTTTCCTCTCCGTGCTTAGCCAAAAGCGGCTTTGGAGAGGCTCTTGTCGGTTTGCTGGGGTTAATGGATGGAGTGGGAAGGCTTGGGTTGGGAGCCTCCGCGTCCAGCTGAAACATCTCAGCGCGAGGAGCTGTGACTGGAAGCTCAGCCTTTCTGCTTTTTTTTGGTGATGAATCAACAGTTCCATATATTCTGAGACTAATCTGCTTCTTTAATTTGATGAACTTTCTGCATAATGATAATTCCGAGTTTGGTTGAAAAGTCTCATCAACGTAATGACTCACCCAGAAGTGCCTGTTTATCTTAAGCAAGCGCAGAATCTGTTATTTGAACTCGAGCGTGCCTTTTAGCTTATTTGTTCTTTTACCTTTTCTCTTAGTCATCTACCGCGTCTTCAGACGGTCCTTCAGTTTGTGCATTGCCCGACTAACCTAAACCAAAGCAAAAAGGTACCTGAGATTGCTGTTGCTCCCACCAGAAGCACGGGCAGAGAGAAGGGTGGGTGGGGGCCTCGTGTCCGGGCAGGAGCCGGGCGGTGGGCGCTGCGAGCGGCAGGGCTGCTCAGCCCGGTGGCAGGGAGCGTGCACAGCCCTGCCGGGGCTGCTGGGGCCGGAGTGCGGCCCTGGCTGCGCTCTGCAGAGAGTTACCGGCGTTACCTCCTGCTCCGAACTGGACGGCTGTAAATAAAATGTTTATTAAAGCTGACTGTAAATGATGCAGATCTTTCATTAAATGTTCCTAGGCGAGCAGAACTACATAGGCTTACCTCATAAAGATTAGAGGCTAAGGTAGAGGGTAATTGTGCTTTGCATCCAGATGTAATAGGCTTGGGGAGGGTGCAGGCTGCTGAGCTGCCAGGAAAGGCGACGGCTTCCTTCTGCGGCCGCCGAAACACTGGGGTTTACCTACACGTCCCAGCACCTCGCCCGAGTCCAGAGCTTAAACCCTTTGTCTTGCTGCCACACCGGGGCTGTGAAATGTGGCAGACGAGAGCCACAACCTCACTGGGAGTCCTTGTGGCCGAAGTCCGTGGGACACCTCTGCCACTGGAACCGCTGGAGCGCCTTCTGCATTTTGGTTTCTCCCACCTTGGTTTTGTTTTCTGGCTTTCATAGTTCTGTTCATTTGAGTCAGACCTCAGGTAGCAAACTGAGAAACAGGAGGCAGGACCAGGCAACGGCGCTCAGAAGTCAGCTCCCGCTCCTTCTCCTCGTGCTGCGGAGGGCTGGCAGCAGACCCTGCAGCCTTCCCCAGCTCCGCCGTAGAAGCTGGCATTTCAAAAGGACGGTGAGATTGTGAGACTACAAGAGAGCCTGTACAGTAAAAATAATTAGTAAAGTGAGATCCGCTCCATAACCTAGTCAACGTGGTGTGAATCTTTTTGCCCTACACCTGCAGAGGGACAGGGTACCCTTCTGCTCTGTTTCTAATCTCTATTTTAATCCTTTGCTGCAGCGTGATCCTAATGAGATCAGAGGCTTAAAATGATTCTCTACTACATTATTTAACGTACCAGACAACTTCTGTAACCATGGTTTCCTCTGCGTGCCTTTTTCACCAGAGCAGGAGCTTTCTCTTCAATAGGGATAAATACATTTGTCAGGGAATTCTGATCAAGCCTGAGCCCGCTCTTGTTTATACCGGTGCCAAACCAGCAACCCTGTTAATGAAACCACCAGCCTGTATTCCGGCGGCGTGCGGAAGCACAGCGGGGTCCATAACGAGGGCTGAGGAGTATCGTTCACGCAGTTACTGGTGTAACGTACCCCTTGTCCCCGAGGGGTCTGGGTGCTTGCTATCCTCTCCCAGGACAGTGAAGCTCCCTGGACCTAGGACGTTCACCGCCTGCACGCCCGGGCTGCCGGGCCTGGGGGGCGTGCAGCCGTGCCAGGCTGCCACCAAGGACAGGGCCTCGCTGCCCGCCATGGCAGGGCTCACCCGGGCTTCCAAGGCGAGAAGCACGCGGAAGCAAAGAACGCCGTTTCCAGAAGGTCCCGCTGACCTATCAGGTAGATACATAAGTGCATGACGATGTTCGCAAGCAACGCCAGGACGAGGAGGCCGGGGCTTGGCCTACCAGCTCCCTGCTCGGGCTGCCCGCACAGCTAGCGCTCATGGGAATTAACGGCGCTGTACCTTCTGCAGGGAGTTTGCTCTTCAGCTTTCCTCCTGCTGTGTTAATGGAATTGCCGGTTTCACATTTAATGCATATTTCTGCAACCAGAAAAGCACTTCTGGTCATTTCAGAATTACCTTATTTTCCTTTGCTGTGGCAGAGAAGAAAAACATCGCAACTTCTTCCGTTCTCAGTTTAACATCCAGTCATACCGAAATGGTATTTTGTATTGTTTTAGCTGTTTACACACAGTCCGTATAGCACAACATTAGCAGCTTGTTTGCCAACTTGGGAAGCAGGAACGAGAGCAGGGAACACGTTCGGCTCACGGAATTTAGACCGGTGAACTGACGAAGCTATTCCGACCGTATGGGAGAAAGTTCAAAGCGCTGCAGAAGACAGGCAAGCAATTATTTTCCAGTACGGGTAAAAGTACTTCATCCCATCAGATTATGTGAAACAAGCGGAACCTGCCATGGGCTTGTAAAAGCTTAGCTAAGCTTGTTAAGGACAAGGATAGGGCCTTTGCCAAAATCTTAAGTAAACAGTGTTGGAAGCCGCCCAGCTCTGCACAGCTCAGCAAAGACAGCGCCGAGGAAAAGCTCCCAGCTGCTGTGCTCCCTAACCCCTGCACAAACAAACAGCCCCGGTACCACGAGCCTCGTGAATCTACGGGCATCTCCTGAAGGCAATTCTGTGTGACAGTACAAAGACCACTTGGTTTGTATTCTGATAACTGAGTTATCCTCCCTTAGTGCCTAAGGGAGCGCCTCCCTCACCCCGCCGAGGAGCACGGCCGCCCGCCCTGGGTGAGCCACAGATGTTCTCCTGCAGCAGGTTTTCCTGCCCTCTTGCTGAAGGACATATCACAGGACATGTAGATTACAGTCTGTGGTCACGGTTCTGCAGCTAATGCTGTTTTCCTTGTTCGGAAGACTTAATTTTTCACTTGAAAAGAGGCATCATTTTTTGCCCCTCTACACGTGGGGTTTCCATGGTTAAGACTGGTGCCCTGGGAAGTTTTAAAAGCTTTGCACGTCCATTTCCTAACTTTCTCTACGACTCTCATGTCTTTTTTTTTCTCTAGAAAATACAATTTCTCTTGACTAAGCTAAAATATTCCCTTTCTTACCTAGGTTATTGTTCTACTATCACTGGATATCACTTCATTTAGATTATTGCTTTCCTTTAGAAGGCTTTTGAATTTATTTATTTTTTGTCTCCAGCAATTGCTCTTAAAACCTATTAAGGATCCCGGAGATTTCAGGAGGCCTGTGGCTCTTCACATAAATTGTTCATTTCTTTGTAGCTCGGCATAATTTAAGAAAAACATCAGATTCTGAAATATTTACAGGTAGATATTTTCTGAAGATGAAAATGTATAACAAAGACCGATCATCCGCGTGTCTGACAACTGTCTATTCCTAAAGCATGTATTAGAATAAAAGAACATGGTAGATCTGGCCGGAGCTGTCAGACGCTGTAGTCTTTGTTAATGAATTTTTCATCGCTGACACGTCAGCCAAATGTTAAGGCTGGATTTCTGAAGTAACTGCCTGCGCTCTCCTTGTCAGCGCTGGGGCTGCTCCCCCGTCCGCGCCTGCTTCTCACAGCTCGTGCCGTGCCTCCGCCTGCCCCGGGGGCTCTCGGGGCTGTGGCTGCACCGCAGGTGCTGGGGCTCGCAGGACAGGGGCTGTGGGGCAGAGCAGCGGGCCCAGAGGAGCTCGAGGTGCTGCTTCCAGCTGCTGCACCTCGGGTGGCTGCGGTCTTCTGAAGGCAGTCCAACTCGGGTGGTGACAACCAAAGGATGATGAAGAGGCAGGATCCAGGACACCCGCCTGCTCCAAACTAGCCGTCTGCTGCAGAGGCGTGTACAATGCACCGTGTGCTGTTGTCACTGAATTCATTTATAAATTGTAAGCCTTGAAGAACTCGTTAGTGATTATCTAATCGGATGGGCTCTGTAATCTCACCAAGTCATTTTTTTATCCAGTGCACAGTCTCTTTTTCAGCCAAAACACATCTTTTAGGAAGGAAATCCTTTACCCGAGGACTCACGTGTGGCACAGGAAGCCTGTTATCATGGGGTGAACTCTCCAGTACTAAATTAAACAGACTTCAAAATCTGTCTTGAAATGTTAGTCGCTGTGTATGTTGTGATAGTTTGAAGAGTCTCCTCCTTTCAAAGATACTTCTCTTCAGGTGCACTTGGGTTCTTTTTTAGGTCATCAAGTCGCATCAGTCTGATGGCAGGTTCCGTAGGACTTGACATGCCCATGTCAGATAGGTCGTAGGAGTGGCGTTATCAGTGTGGTATCGCCTTAGCTTGGTAGTCCATCCAAACATACATAATAACTTCGTCTGTTACCATGACGTTCTTATCTCTACACATGAAAAGAAAGGAGAGACATGGATAGCTTGACCAAAAAATTAAGATGGAGCAAAAATACTGCGAATAAGGCAGAGGACTTAGAGGTGTTAAATTTAGTCTTCAGCACAAGAAACCAGAAATCGGTCTTGGCGAGCTGACAGTCCAGTGGAAGGCATGGGCCTCGGGGAGGTGGGCTGGCAGCAGGCAGAGAACAAGAAGCTGAGCAGCAGTGCCCGGCTGTCCTGCCCTGGATACTGCACGTGGGATTTTCTCCCTGAAGATGCTGAGTGCTATTGACACAGCTGGGTGGAGAAATCAGGGTCACGTGCAGCACATCTGTGCTGCTGCAGGGCGCGGGTACAGCTCGACTGCCTCTGCAGCCTCAGCAGCACCGAGCGCACCGCAGGGCAGGGCGGGAGCCTCCAGGTCCTTCCCAGATCCTTCCGGGCTCCGTAGAGAGCAACTCTGTAATGCAAGAGCATGTGAAGTGCAGCAGACAAGGGGAAAGCAGAGGGCTGGCAGCGAGATCATGCGCGCCGATCCTGGCGAAGAACCGGTGGCTATGGGGCGCTTGGTTCTGGTTACCGGCGTTGCGGTGGAGCGGTTGAGGTTTCTCTCAAACTCCGGCGTGCTGTCTGCTGCAGGGGACGTATGAGATGAACGCGATTACCTAACCTAATCAAACTGTTTGCATAGCTACCTAATTTCGGTTATTCTATTAGCATCGGAAAAAGAGAATAAATATGCATAAATCAGAAATGATGTTCAAATAAAACGAAGCCAGCAACTATTCTTCCCTGGTGATCAAAGCCAATTAAAAAGTTAGTCGCATGTGTTGCTAGTTTTCCGTACAAGAAAATTCTAAAATACCTTTAAAATCTATTTCAATTCCAGTTCATTTATTATATTAATTCATTATAAAACCTTTTAGTTAATTCACTTTATCCTTAAAGGCTTATGACTTTACGATTTTAATTAAATTTCACTTCGTATCCTACATTCATTAATATATTCCTTTAAAAGCATTTATAATTCATTGTCCTTATCCATTTTACAATTAAAAATATTATTGTGGTTTGTATCTCAATAATAAGCAGCAGCTGCATCTCCAAGCAACACTAAAAAGACGCTGAAAAGCCTCCAACCTTATCTCCACGTTTCTTTTTTCTTCTTCTATCCTAATCGGTGCTTGCAGAGTTGTGGGTGACTCAACAAAAGAGTCTCTTCCTGGCAGGCAGCATCCCTGACCTTGCTAATTCTTCACATTACCATAAGCTGGAGTACATTTGGTAAAGCCGTCAGTAGTCATGCAGCAGTGGGAGGCTCATGTTTTCTCCAATAAAGGACTTATTTAGGGGATTACTTCAGAAGTCTGCTTTTTTTCTGAAACAGAAATGACTGTTTTCTACCGAGGCACACTGCCTGCGAGCTGCGCTGTGCTCAGGGTGGCTGTGCGTTTGGTCGCTGGTAGTGCTCGATTTGCGTTATTAATGTGGTTTTTAAGAACTGATGTATGAAGAGCAAACTGAGAATACTTTGCACAATTACCATTCAAATAGAGTTAAAAACAATAAGCACATGGAAGTATTGCCAATGGCCAGCAAAAGACCTCCCACTAGGGCGAATCTGTGCAGACAGTAAGAATTCTGTCGGTGGAAACTTGGGCAGAAAAGAAAGAAAGGGTGTGCAAGTCCTGGGTACAGGACCCAGTGCCAGCATTGTATAGGCCATGTTACATACAGAGGACTTGTGGCCGGATCAAAACACTCCGGTTTTAGTTCAGAATTTCAGGTTGAAAGAAAAAAGGAAACCAACGTGCATGGTTTAATTTGCACAAAACTTAGCTTGGAAACGAGGAGACGTTTCTCCTCAGAAAGAGCAGTGAGGCACTGGGACGGGGTGTCCAGGGAGGTGGCGGAGTCACCGTCCCGGGGGGCGTTCAAGGAAGGCTGACGTGGTGCCTGGGGACACGGTTTGGTGGTGACAGTGGTGGCGGGGGGCTGTTGGACCAGATCTTGGAGGGCTTCTCCAACCCTAATGATTCTGTGATTCTGTGTTCCCTGTAGATGAGGTAGGCCAAGATGGAAAGGCTGGCTGAAGTCCTTGGAAAAGAAAGGCTTGAACGACACGGCACAATTACTATGGCCAGATCCCCCGAGGGACTGCCTCTGCACAGCAGCTGTGGCCAGGCTCCCCCGGCCGGGCAGCAGCAGGCTCTCGGCTCCGCTTTGCTGCAAGGCTCGGCCGCTTGTGGTCCTGCTCTCGTGGGCTGTTCAGTGACAAACCCGTATTGCCCCCACACCCCGCCGTGGGTCCAGCTTCCCGCGGCCCTGCTGTGCTCCCACCTTCAGCCCTCCCGGGCCGTGCTCCTTGTGTGCTGCCCCGGGGGAATGCGTGCCGCGAAAAGCGCCATTTCGAGGCAGTCCTCTGAAAAACCACTTCCCTCTGTTGTCATTTCTGATTATATAGGCATATAAACAAACATTGGTGTCGTGTTGGACACGTACATTGCCTCAGGTTGCGGTGCTGAAAACCTAAGAAGATAATTTAATTCCGACAGTGGCATCAATTTGATCAGTGCTCTAAACGGACATCCAATTTAGCGTCTTTTCTGACATAGAATAATTATGCCAGAAATTAGAGATGAGATGCTGGCAAGTATTTGCATCATATTCTCAGCCTAAAGGGCACAGCTTTTGTAATGCTAATGTTCCACCTTGTTGAGTCTTTAAGGTTTTGTTCCTCGGGAGCTCTGAGTACCGGCGTGCTCGCGCCCCGGCTGCGAGTGCTCAGCACATCCAGCCCAGCGCTGCCAAGCACCACTCCACCGGCCGCGGGAGTGCTGTGCTCGTTTACACCACCGAGAAAATGTTTGCTGTTTTCTTACCTTCCCACTGCGCCTTTCATTTCTGAAAAGCCAGAGGCGCTTTATGCGCTATTTCTCATTCACGTAACTAACTAGGTAATGCTGCCATTGCCGTACCTCATCATGCAGTTACGGGGTTTCCCTCTGCACTCACGTCTCTGCAGAAGGTCTGCGCCCCGGTACGGAGCAGGCACTCCTCGCATCTGCTCATGGTTGCCCCGATCCGGCTCTCGCTGGTGCTGAGGACCGCCGCAGGCAGTACCGGAGCTCGTGCCATGATGTGGTCGGCAGCGCTTCCGCACGGCCCTCCTGCACCGCGGCCCCGGGGCAGCGCAGCCAGACCAGCAGATTTGGGTTGTGACGGCAGCGGGGCGCGGCGGTGTGCCCGCTCCGCGGCTCCTGACCACGGGCCAGCAGCCCGCGGCACCTCCAGGACAGGGCAGCAGGACGGCCCCGTCTCGAGGGCAGCCTGAGCTTTTGTTAGAGAATGGCGATCAATACTGAGTAACACGTGGCTGGATTTGTATTAATGTTGGCAAACTCTTCAGTTCTGAAGTAGTGAAAATGCTATCACGTACTCTAAGGCTTTCTTGTCCTGTAATAAGATGTTTAATAGCAAATGTGTGGTGGCAGCAGCAACATGTAAATTGTGTTTGTTTTACATTTCCAACTGCCTCCTGCCTGTTGGTGTTCCGTATCCTCCTCAGAACTAATAAACATTCATTTCTTTTTGACCCCAGCCTTTCTGCATTATTATGCATGCATAATTTTAGGCTAATTTGGTTAGCTAACCCTCTTCCTTCTTCTTTGTAAGTAGATACTTGGACATGAGGGATCTATTTTTGCAGAAAAAAAATAAATAAATCATTAAATTAACTAATGAAATCAGAATTCAGAACGTCTGAATTCCATACACCTAAAATGCACGGTCTTTGTTTCTGGCATTTACAGCTGTGAATACATGACAGTGCCTGCTAAAGGCAGCGGTTTTCAGGCTTTAGGAGGCTAGTGCTGCGTGGCTCTTGCTGACAGTAACAGGTTATAACTATGACGAAGATTAGCTTTTGTTATTTTACTGTGCTTGAGCCCAGCTATATTGGGCTGGTCTGACTTCATCTGCCTCTGAGAAGCGTGATGATCCCAGGAAACCCGCTGGCTGGCATGTCTTACCGGTGGTACGTAACGCAGTGTTTGCATAAAACTGTGCAATGGAATCCAGCAGTAATTTCCCTTCTGTTAAAGAACCCGGCTCTCCCAAGATCTGCAAATATTAACATTATTTTATTAGCGTGCCTAACGGTGATCTGGTGTGACTGTTCAAGTGAAGGATACGATGTCTGCTGGGCGTGATGCCTCCCTGCTGTAATGCCTGGGCTTCTGTTTGACGGACACTGGCGCGGTCGGGCGCAGTAGCTGTTGCCTGCACCGCTGGGCTCAGCCTGACGCTTGTGTAGGTGCTACCCACATAACTAATCCCACAAATCCAACGGTACTGCTTATGGAAAGGGGTAATCCCGTACAGCGGGTGGCGCGGCACAGGCTCCCTGCTCACGTTGTGCGAGCGGAGGACATGCGGGAGGTTTTCTTCCCAGACCGCAGGTATTTGCTGGAAGGCTGGGAGACTTGGTGGTTCTGTCTTGGTTCCCCTGTACCAAAGCAGGGTCGAGTTGTTTTAATGTAACTCTCAAGTGGCAAACCATTTCAACGACTCCATGAGCAACCACATTTGCACAGTCTGACTGGCCACCCTAGAGGCAGAGCCAATTTAATTATGCCGATATGCTAATGCGCACAGAGATCTGGACTCACCCTTCAAGACATCAGAGCACGTCGTCCTTTTACAGCAATGAGGTCGATGTGGTCAGACTTTATGTTAAAAGTGATGGGTGACAGGTCTATAATTGTCACATTTAGCAAGCCAGCAACATTCATATGTTTCCTAATAGTGCTGAAGCATTTCATGTGACGATAATACCGCGCTGAGTGTAGCCATCACCGTGATGGAGAGCAGTGCGGCTCTGGAAACGTTCCAGAAGATCAGGTTTTGCATTTTTATGTGCCATTCCTGGTAACCCAGGGAAGATTGTCTGCAAATCTCTTCATTAGAATTTCAGTATAAAGACATCCTGCTTGCCTTGCTAATAAAATGTGCCAGCAAATATATACTTTTTCCTCAGGTGTGTGCTTTATAACTTAAAAACTTTTAATAGCTTTGTGGCACCACTTGCTGAGAGGCATTATTTTATGTCACAATTTTCTGGCCAGAAGGATTTGCTCCTAAGACTGAGTGCAGAACTGTGAGTGTGCTGGTGATGAGAATTCACTTCAGTTGTGTAACGGTTTGATTCAGAATAAAACTGATCACTGTTTTTCAATATCATGTACAGGTGCATAAAGTCTTGGTGTTCATGGAAAAATTGCTTAGCTTTTGATTTTGAGATCTATGTGCCCCACTGCCACGTGCATGCATGTGGGCACCCACCCTGCACGCAGAGTGTTGAGACTGGGAGACAGAGCTGGAAGTGTGTGCACTCAAATGAACCGCCGAAGGAGGGGTGCCCAGTCCCTACCTACACTACCACCACCGATTTCTTGAGTAACCTTGGCTCTGGGGAAGTCCTTGTGCCTTGTTTTGCTGGTGTTGGAGGACAGGAGAAGCCACGCAGTGAAGTTATTGAGCACGTTACACTTCTCAGCAGACGTGTACCATCCACTGGACAATGACGGCCCTAGCAAATTCTGCAGTGTACAGAGCAGGAGTTGATTACAATTTTCATTTTCACATGAAGCGTTTTAAGGAAACAATGGGCTGAATTACCCCAGGCTACACTCAGGATTTTGAAACTCTTCCCAAAAACCAGGATTGCTTCAGGGTTCCTTCTGTGAAGCTGTACTTTGCATTTCTCGGTAAGCTCCTCCGGCTGTGCTCTGTGCCATCTGAGTTCTCATCAGCACCTGCTGAGCAAAGGTGGGAGCGTGCTGAGTTTGTCCAGGTCACCTGAAGGGGATTTGTGGTACAGCAGTGGAACTTGGTTGGAAATTGTGTCACTTTTCCTCCTTTGCCACCTTCTTTAAACCCACTGTTTTGCAAGATGTGTGACACATCTTCCCTCGTTTGATTAATCTGCTGGTAGTGCATTTAGGAAAGACTTACCATCATTGCTCTCTCAAATTTGGCATTGAACTAATAATTACACCAAAGGCACCTCCAGCAGATCGCCCTTACCCTCATTAAAGAAGATGCTTCCTCAGATGATCCAGGGCAGAAGAGTCAGAGAGGAAAGTGAAGGAGGAGCTGACCCCGTGCAGAAGACACACGGCGGCAGCCTGCCTGTGCCAGTGGACCCTGGGCTGTCCTGGGGACGTGCTAACAAAGCCGCCTTTGCGGGAAGAGCTGCGAGGCGTGCAGCAGTGAGCTCCTGTAGGGACACCTGCAAGAGAGCTTGTGGACACAGCAGGTCCTCCGAGCAGAGGGGAAGTGGCATTCGTTGCTGCAGGGTCCGTGCGATGGCAACCGCAGCTAGGTGCAATTCAGCAAGCAGAGACTGATCTTCAGTAAATATTCCCATACTTTTACCATCATCCCTGGGGACAAGGGTTTCAGCCAACAGAGGTGTAACACGCTGCTTGCCAATGGTGGGTGCTCGGCCCGTCAGCGAGAGGAGCTGTAGGAACCAGCGCGCCTTGTGCAGTCACACAGACTGAATCTGGTTGCTGCCGGAGCTGGCCGCCCTGGAGAATCCTTTCCTAGAGCAGATCCAACCTGCACGTCTCTCCTGTGTGCGAGCAGATGCGGAACTGTGCTGGATACGTGTCACCTACGGGTGTAGAAGTCTTTGCTGGAGGAGTGCAACCGCGCTGGTGCTCTTTGCTCTGATTTGCTTCCATGAATGTGACCCAGCTCTGTACCCCGGGCTTTCAGTCCACCACATCTTCCAAAACGGGTTTGTACCACAAGGCTCACTCGTCTTCTGTTTTACCCTTTCCATGGAAGCCCCGATGCCATGGCACGTAGGACGTTTCTCACAACGAGCTGTGTACCCAGAAGATCAGCCAGAGATGATGTTATTTCTCTTAGCTTAGTTATTTACCGCGTGGCAGCAATAGCGCTGGAGCTGTACGCACGTGTATTTAGTGAGCTCATCTAAGTACATCACGGGAATTGTGCCTGGAGAGGGAACGCAGGTTTTGGGAACCGTGCCTACCTTCGTTCCGTGCCTGCTATGAGCGATTTCGGTGTCTGTGGTTTCGTTTCTTTTTCTCTTTTCTTTTTTCTTTTCTTTTTTTCTTTTCTTTTCAGATTTTGTTGTTGTTGTTTTAACTATCATCAAACCCCCGGTTTTATAACTTTTCCGCAGACTTTTTTGTTATTTTCTCTTCTGGTGCATTAAGACGCAATTATGTACTTTGCCTAATTGCTAGTTACTTAATGTCAACACGCATAATGTGCCTGAAATGTCCTCTGTTTTTCTCTGTCAAAATCATACATAGTGCAGAAAAAAAGAGGCAGCTATTAAGGTTATGTCTTGTCAAGAATTTACCTGAAAAGCTGGCTGTTGTTATTTTATTTTTTATTTTTATTTTTCCTGATGGTGTCTCGCGTTTTTGGATGCAGTGCCGTGATTGCAGCCGTCTAAGTGCACAACCTGTTTCTGCTACATATTCTTAGCTCTCGAAGGACTTTATGTGTGGGACTTATTTAGTCAGAATTATAAATTCATATTTATGTGTTTGGCATGTTCTTGGGGGCCAATAGAGCTGGAAACATTTTACAGACTAATGTAACTGGACAGAGGCAAGTGCCAAAAAGCATTAGGAAAATGGAAATCCATTCTGCTTCACAGCTGAATGTGCCCTTTTTTAGACACTGAATATGTTTGCATATTTTATTTCAAATCTGTGTGTGGCAGGGGAAAAATGGTTAAAATTAATAAATGACATAATTAATAGCAGAAATATTAATGGCACACCTGGTTGCCTACTAGAAGTATGTTTTCATCTAAAAAATGAATTTTTTGCAGTTCACATTGGAAGACTGCTATACTCAAGAGCTGTGAAGGCACGTTGTATCTAGCATACAATAAGCATGTAATAATTTACTCTAAATGAAAATTATGAAAGATATGGAGTTGGCATTTGGGCTAGGGAAGGCTGGAAGGAGCAGCCCTGGTTCAGCTGGATACAGCTTGTTGTGCCGAGAATAGTTTCATGCTTACCTGGAAAAATACTAGTCTTCCATTTAAATGAACTCTGTGTCCTAGTACGGGTGACTGCAGGCCAGTTTAAGGCTGTGGGTTTGGTGGGATCCCACAGTCCCCCAAAACCAAACGCCTTACTGAGACCAGCATAAGCGCTTGGTCACGGGCAGGCGCCCAGGGGTCAGAAGCCCCCCGTGTCCCCTGCGGTCCTGCTCCGCCGTGCCCTTCCTTCCCCGCCTCTGCCAGGCTCAGCAGACCCAGCCATTCCTCCGGCTGCCTGTCCTCTCTTTCCCTGGGGCGCTCGTCTCTTCCTCCTCGCCTTATTTTCCATTTCCAAACTCTTTTTCTTCCTGTCGGTGTTACTTTCTCATTAAATTTGTCTCGGCTCTCTCCAGACTGACCGGGCGTGTGTGGCTGGCAGGGTACATTTCACTATGCTGCTTTTTGTCTGCTTCAAGTACAAAAATATTGATATTTACAGAGCTTGTTGTAAAAATCGATACTGCACTAGGCAGAGCAGAGCAGCTGCTGTGTTGTAAAGCCAGCCCTGTCAGCCTTCAGAACTGATAGGGTTTTAGGAAATGGGGAGAAGAGTGAGCAAACCTGTGTTTATCGCTGATGTACTTGTAGAAGCCCTCCTTGCTGCCCTTGACGTCCCCGGCCAGATCCAATTCTGCCTGGGCTTTAGCTTTCCTAACCTCATGCCTTGGTGCTCGGACAGCGTCGCTGTGTTCCTCCCAGAATACGAGTTTATGAGACTTCGGTGAACAAGCACTGTGATACCAAGATGCTGTTTCTTTCCTTGCCTGCAAAGAGATGAGTTTATTATGAAGCAGGCCATTCTCCAGCATCACTTTTGGCTACTGCGCTAGCTTTGGTATGTGTCGCCCTCAGCTCAAACCTTCTCTGTATATTCTCTTGAAATTGTGGCTGTCAGGCGCCCGGCGATTCATGCAGGAGAAAACATCGGTAAGGTAATTAGCTCATGGCTGAAGCCGGTAGCAGCTCCTTTGCTTCGGGGAATGAAGTTTGTCACTTCTCCTCCTTGGAAAGCAGGCGTGCTGGCTCCTTCAGACGACACCTGGGCCGTGGCCCTAAGTCCAAGGCACGGCTGGCATTGGCAAGAGCAGTCCGGGCTTTGGGAGCCACTGGGCAACGCAATCCCAACAGCTTTTTGGCAAGCAGAGCAGGGCGAGCGTCCGGACCTGCTGTGCCCCACGGCTGCAGGCTTCGCCCTGGCACGGCGGGCGCCGAGGCGGTGTGAGTTGGGTCCCCAGCAGGCCAGCACCGCTCCTCTGCTTTCACACGAGGTGCGAGTCCCTTCTGCAAGAGCTGGCGCTCAGTTCCGACGGGTGCGAGCGCTCGCCTGGCCCTGCGCAGCTGGAGAGGCTCTGCACCAAGCCGCGTGCAGTTACGTGCCCTAATGAAATACGGTACTGAGACTGAGTTTATCTCGTTAATTTCAGAATATTAAATAGTTTAAAAATTGATCTTTTGGGGGTCTTTTTTTTTGCATCTAAGCAGCATTTTTAAAGCAATTTTCTAATTTAAGGACTCCGCTTTCAAAAATGTTCTTTTTACATGCCAGAGGGAAAAAACTGCCAGTAAACAGATCTGTGAATTGATACTAATGCAAATTCCTCATGAATTTCACAGCTTCACGAACCTCTTAGCTCTTAAAAGCCTTTGGAAACCTCTTGATCCTGGTTTTATTTGGCAAATTGTTGTCAATATCTCATGAATTTCTATTTTCCTGAGTACTAGCTTGCTGCCCGCAAATATAATTACACAGACTTCCTTTCCTTTGGAATTTGAAAAATTTATCTATCACTTCTGTTCCTTGAAAAATATTTTGACACTTTCAGTAGATTAGGAGGTTTGGTCTTTAAGCTAAAGAGCGGTCTAAGAAGTAAAAGACTTATATTTCTTCCACTGAAGGTAACTTTTTCTGTATTATTAATAATAAGCCAATTTTCTGTTTTCCCTTGTCGGGTTTGGTTGTTTTTCTTATATATGTTACTTACTAGGGAAATGAGTTCAGGTTTTATTTCTGAATGTCAGTTAACAAAACCCGGGAAGTCAATTCCGATCAGTTACCAGATGTGCAGTGTCAGCCGGGGCCCAGAGGCGCTGCCGAGCCCTGCGCAGGGCCCGGAGGGACCCCGGGGTGCCCGCAGCCTCCAGCAGCCCGGCGCTCTGTGGACCTTGCTACAAGACGTTTAGCTCTCACCGATTTCCAACAGCAGACGAGAGCAGGGTCCCACTGAAGTTAGCAGAAACTTGATTACTAACGACAGTGATGGGGCTTGGTTTGTTGTGTTGTTGTTGCTGCTAATTTCTTATAAGAAATGGCTTCGTGACGGGAGCTAAGAACTTCCGTGCACAATGGTTCATTTGCTTTTCATCCATATGGGGAAAGGTTAATTGTTGATCGAACATGCTTTTTGTCTTTTTTTTCATTCACGTACTAGCATTTAGAAGGGAAATAAGAGCTTGGCCTCTGAGCAAATCATTAATAATTGCTGGTATCGCAGTATGTGTAAAATTCAACCTTGATAATTTGCTATCCAAGTCCATATTTCTCCACCTGAAGCTGCCTTAGGGAACCTATAACTAAGACACCATTTTTTCCTTAATTTCTCTCAAAAATCTATGTGCAGGGATAAGTACTTCTTGCTGACTCAAGACACTTTACCACAATTAGATGAAGGCGCTCCAGCCACGCTTGCCAGTCTGCATCCTGAGAATAAGATCTGTACAGATCCCTTCCCGTGGGAATCAAGTCTCAGGCAGGAGCGGCGCTGCCGTTTTGCCTTGCCAGGCATGCTCTCTCTTTGCGGGCTAACGCCGGAGCCTGTCAGATATTTCAGTAATTCCCCTAATTGATCTCTATAAAATGTGTTTGCAGTTGCAGAATATTTGCGGCAAATTCTAAGCGCTTCACAAAATCTTAAACATTTACCAGTACGTGCTACCTGTTCTCTGTGAATCTTCCCCAAATGGCATTTTTAAATCCTGAAGCAACTCGGATGTTTCACGTCTGTTTAATTCCTCTCTGTACGGGTGCAGCGGGTGGCTGGCACGTTGCTGTCGCGGAGCTCTGTGCCTGGTGCTCAGGGCAGGAGTTACGTCCTTGGCGACTTCCGAGGCGCGTGGTGGCAGTCGAGCCTGGCGGGCTCACGGGCGCTGCAGGAGCTTCCAGCGGCCCTGAGGCTGCTCTTCTGCAGCAGGGCTGGGGTGAGGATTCTTGAGGGACTCTTGTGTGACACTTCTGGAGCATCTGAATAAAAATTATGAGCTCTAAATGCCGTTAAAGAAAGGAATTAAAACCTGGCCGCTGCTCGTGGTATCTCCTCATACCTTCCTCATACTTCGTGGAGGAATCGGGTACCATAGCGTGAGAAAGGAAGGACATTTAAATCATCTTCTCTCCTGTGTCACAGACCGTGCTGGGAAGAGGAGGCGAGGCCGTGCAAACGCAGGTGTGTAGCAGGGCGTGGGGTGTGCTTCATAAAGGGTTCTCAGGGCTGAACGGGACGGGAGCCAGAGCATGGCCCGGGGAGGAAGTCACCGCTGTGCAGTTCGCATCGCCTCCTGTTTGACTTGAGAAACGCCTTCTCCGTCACGGCTTAGATCCCTGGGCAGCCCCTTTGGCCCACGCCCTGCCTCGGGTGCCGGGAAGGGCAGCGTCCCGTCCCTTTTAGCGCAATTCAGGGCGGCTGCAGCGAGAGGCTGCTGTTTGTCAAGTGGCCGTGAGCCAGGGAGCTGCCAGGTCCCATCGGCTGGCCTGGCTGAGCAGCCTAAATGGGACTTGCTTGCAGAAACAGTTTAAGTGGTGAACCGGCGGAGTTCTTTCCAGAAAACTCCTGGAAATTGAGAATCCATTACTCCCTTTGGCTTGAAAGGGCTTTTAATTTGCGAGAAAGGCAGGTGAATGCTGCTGTTTCAGTGGCCGTGGGTGACAGGAGGAAATAAAGTTCCGTGGCAGTGCGGGTAAGGAAGTTTGACATTTGCACAGTTTTATGCGGAGAAAAGTTTTTGATGTGCTAGTGGTGTTTGAGAATTTGTCGAATTGCCTTTTTAATTATTTGTCAAGGGCACCTAGAGTCTCGGAAATGTATTATTTTATGTTTTATAGGTTGAAATCTAAATAAATAAATGTTGTTGAGAGCTCAAATGACTGTGTGCACAGTGTGCAACAGCAGTTAAAATGCTTTGGTGCATTAAAAGTACGGAATATATTACAGCAGCATATTGAACAATGGTACATCTCATCTGGAGCCACGCATTCCATTTTGTTTGCCTACCCTAAGCTATAATTAAGATTGACAAGGTTATCCACAGAAGGAGAATAAATATTACAGGCATTTTTGATATGTTGACACATGACTGAAGAACTGTAAAAATTAAATTTCCGGACAACAAATGTGAGCACAATTAAGACAAGGTTACCTCAGAAGAGGAGGGGAATACCGGTGAGGAAACGCCTGGACGCGGAGCCCTTTGGCCGTCGGAGGGGTCTGTGTGCTGCCGGCTGCGGGCCCGCGGCGGGCACCAGGGGAGCACCACGAGCAGGCTGCAGAAGGGCTGGAGCATTTCTTCTGTCTGTGCAGAACGCTTTCAGGCTGAAAAGTATCGATGTTAGGAACGTTGCTGCTGTGCAGGCCATAGCGCTGCCTCGCCACCCGCCTGGCAGCCCTGGCACACCGTGGCGGGACGCGGTGGCACGGTCATTTTTTTGCATTACCCACCTCTGCAATCCTGCTGGGGGCTCGCCGAACCTCTTTCGCAGGCATTCCCCATGCAGGCACGTGGCGGGCACTGCTCAGCCTGTCTGACAGCAGCCAGCACTCGGCTTGGTGTGGAAATCCGAGCCCTGCAGCTGCCCGTACACCTAAAGCTTTCCTTTCCCTACCCACCCCTACCTTTACTCCTAACTTATCTGCTGCTTCTCTTTTTTTTACCATAGCCAGCATCACACACTCCATCTTTCATCCCTCTTTCCCCCGGGGCTAACCACCTACGTCCTATTTTAAGATCTATTTTCAGCTCACTCTAGCAATTAACATGCAATACTGAAATAAGTCTGGCCAGCAAAATTATTGGGTCATTCCACTGAAATGCCCACTGTAGATAAACATGCAATCAGGCATCTGTGGCAGCGCACGAAGTCAGCCCTCCATTATCCGGCAGCGCATGGATAGCCATAAACACGCTTCTGTACACACAAACAGAATTCGTATTAAAAATATTGGAAATAATTAAGTCAAATTCTTCCCTGGATATAAACACGGAGCTTTCACTGCAGTTAATTGGAGCTGAGGATGTGTAACAGTTGAAAGCTAGGTCATTATTTTTTACAATGGTCTGCAAATATGTAATTTATGTGCAATTACGTAGGTAAATTCTCTGTCTTCTACTAACAAAAACAAGAAACAAAGGCCAAACGTGCTTACTTTTAACAACCAAGAGGCTCTGGTTCTCCGCTCTCCTTGCAACTAATACCATCCCCTGAAATGCGTGATGTCAGTCTTTGCCGTCAGCGCCGTCAGCTTGATTCCCGTGATGGGTCAGCGCTGTCAGCGTGCGGTGCCACCAGCGCACGTGTCCCGCCCGTGGGAGCTTCGTGATTTGGGTCTCTCCACTTACCTGCAGATCTTTTCAGAAGGTCCTGCCTGGGACCGGACCGGGGACTGCGGGGAACGGCACTGCCTCACGTTTCTGCATGGGGAAGTCAAGCAAGCTCTGAAGTTTGCAGATAGCAATCTGTTTGATTAATCAGGTGTAATATTATTCCTTTAACCACAAATAAAACGTATTGCATGTACATCTACGTCGTTGCAGTGGAAGGAACAGCAATTTTGATAATAGAAAAATGCTAATTGCCTAGCCATCCTGAAAATGTACGCAGTTAAATGGAAATAAACTGTGTATGACAGCATCGGGTGGGTTTGGTCCCTCTTCCTGAAGGTTTCTTTTCCTTGCAGGGAGAACCCCGGCGCTCGGGATGTGGGTACCCACGGCGTCACCCCGCGGTGCGGCCGTCTGGGGCTCGGCGCGGGGACCTCCCGAGGGGACATCCCGCACCCCCCGGGGCAGCCGCTCGGTGGGGCTGGGGCCGTGGCAGGCCGTGCCCCACTCAGGGCTCGGTCCACGCTTTCTTAATAAGCCCGTAAATTCCAGCCAGTCGTCTTTCCTGTGTTATGGATTAGGCTGAATTATTGATTTTGCCTACTTGCTGTTAAAAAAGAAGCTGTATTTTGATATTTTACAGTGGGGATGTGATTTTAAGATGAGGAAGAGGCTAATGCCTATGCCAGTTCTTTAGGAAGATGTTTTTCTTTGTTATTCTGGAGTTGCAGATACTGTTTGTGAGACAAGCTGATTAATCTCGGTTGTATGTGGCTCCCAAAGATTAATAACCTCATTCTGATTCGTGCTATTTATGGTGCAAGCGCAGTATTTTTAAAAATAGCGAGAAGATGTGGAGCAAATATTTTCCAGCCATCCCAGCTCACCATCCTAGTCTGCCTGTGCTCCTTCTGTTCTTGAGACACTCGCTTAAAAGCACGGAGCCGCTTTGTGCTGCGCCCTGCAGCAGGACTAACAGCACCGGCAGCGTGTGGCTGGATGTGTTAGTGCCTGTGGGGATCGGGCTTCTTTCTTGTGTTTTTTTTTCTTTTTATGCAGTCACTAGAGTAAGGTCTTTGACCCTAGTTCTTGTATAAAAATATGCTGGGATATTGCTTGCAGGCGGTAGGCCTCTGTTCCCGTTCAGCGCTCGCTGAAGCCGTTACCCGAGGAGAGCCTGGTGGAGCAGCCGGGGCGCGGGGATAATGTGGGTGCTCCCCTGCCCTGCGTGCCCACCCGAGGACATCCACTGCTCCCCTGCCCTGTGTCTGTTCTGAGCGTTTCTGTGTCAGCGTGGCTGCTGCATTAATAACAGCAACAGATAAAAGGAAACCCAGAAATCTAAACCTGGCTCAAAGTGGGCGGGCGGCTGAAACCGTTCCATGCTCTCTGGGAAGCAGCATTTAAAGTGTTTGTCTAGGAGGGAGTGGGAAAGGTGCATTAGCAGTCATAGGAAATGTAGCTGTTTTTAATGAAGTCACTCTTTAGAAATGTCACGGTGAGGTTCCACATGGACTTTCAATTATTTCTGCCGGTAACGTGGTCGGGTTTGGGGTTTGTTTGGGTGTTTTTTTATTTTTTCTTTCCCGGCACTCTGAATTCAGCTTACTGCTGAGAGCCGAGCTACATTCCTCCCAGATATATTTAATCAAAAAGAAAAAAAAAAGTGTCTGTTTCTTATGCTGAAGGCTCCCAGGCTCTGCGGGGCCGTAACCCTCTGGCGTTCAGTCCCGTGCGTGCTCGGGGTGAAACAGGCTGCGCTGCCTGCCTGGCTCTTGCCTGGCTCCAGGAATTAAAGAAGGAAACGTATTTTTTCCATTAATTTAAATAAACATTGATAAATAGGTGCGTATGTGTGGGATGAATTTTTAAGCCCGATGGAGGTGTTTCTGTAGAGGGACTACAGCGACGGGTGCACAGAACGTAGTGACATAGCTACCACATCCCTTGTCCTTGGATGTGTGCATCGATGTACGAAACCGTATCAGATGGAAAGTCATACGCAGGCTGGGAAGGGAGTTGGTTTGTTTTCCTCCCTAGAGAGCCACGTTGATTGGAGCGGAGAAGGGCGAGACAGCGGAGGTGCCGCGATCCAGCCAAGCCGCGCAGTTACTCGCCGAGGACTTTGTGGAGCAGTCCGAGCGCCCCCAGCACTGCCCAACGCGAGGAGCCGGCCCTGCCCAGCAAAGGGCCAGCAGGACGGGGAATTGTTAATGCTTCTAGCACCAATTAGCTACAGTTTATAAAACAAGTGCCCGCCTATCGTTCTCTGGCCAGCACTGGTTTTACTAGTCAGAACTGCGTAAGACATTATTTAATGTAAAAAAGTACAGAGATTTATTTGCAGCTCTTCTAGTTAAATATGAGTTCTGATGTACGCGGTATGCTTTGCAGTCTGATTACCTCACCTGTTAATACACTGAGCATTTTAATACGCCACATACAGAGGTTATCAATAACTGATTCATTGTTAAGAAGCCTATTTGTTCTGTGACACCGGAGACGTGAGATCGGTGCTTTCCAAAGAGGCGGTTCTGTCGTTCCACCTCTTTTGCAAGTAAAATGATCAGCTAACATATTTGGAACATCAGTAAGACAGCTGGATATTTTTTTTCTAATGGAAAACATAAAATGAAAAGAAAAAAAAATGAATTCCCACTAGTTATTATTAAAAGGTCTGTTTGTAGGTAACGTTCTGAAGGAAACTCCTGAAGAGCAGTTGGTTCTTACACAAAGGTTACGCAAACGTTGTCAGGTTACATCCGACCGCCGCAGAGCAGTCACACAGCCTACAGTCATCTCTGAACAGGTTCAAAAGGCACAAGTGGATTTCCCAGTAATTATAAAGATCCTTGCATGCAGGAAGTCGATGGCTGTTTCTTTGGATAGCTTCCTCATCCTTCCCCTGTGAGCACTGGTCACTCACGTCACAGCAGACAGCCCGGGTGAGAAGGGCCTGGCGGCAGGCATGACTCCAAGGAGCTGCTGCAGGGGCAGGAGGCAGGCATCAGACACAGCGTACCGGCGTCGGGGTGGTGTCCAGGCTCAGGTCTGAGCTCTGCACAACCCGAGCAGTCAGCATGGGGTGGGTGTGCCGGGCTGCTGCCCAGTGGGAGTTTGGGAACAGGAAGGAAGTTGCCAGACTGGTCATCACCTTTGGCTTCAGTTTAGCAGTGCCGCGGGTAAGGAGCAGGCGTATTAACTGAGCAGCGCCGTGCAGGTGCTGCTGCTGGAGCGGCCAGCCTCCGGAGCGCCACGGCTGGCGCTGCCCTCAGGCAGGCTGGGCACATCAGGGTGAAATCCTGCCTTGTTGGACCCGCTCGGCGGCGTGTGGGGACCGGTGGCCGTGGTGGTCCCGCACGCCCTGCGGGCAGCACCTCACGGTGAGCAAGGAGCCAGCCCAGCGGAGCAGGCGGTGGTGCTAAGGGATCTGCTGCCTCGACTGCCTTCTGTAAGGGTTCACTGCCCTGGTAATGTTTCTTTTCACAATGAATGAGTCCGGCAGAAATACGGCTTGGAAAATGAGAATGGGCTCCTAAGGTGCTCAGAAAACGTTCGTCCTGTTAGCAGTACAGGCATAAACATGACAAGCCTAGGCACAACATCGGAAGATCTGTAAAAAATCTAAGGCATCCTCTCAGACTTATAATAACCTTTTCCTGTGCTAAGCTCAGCCCATTTTAAGGGGCACGCGTAGGCCCGTTCTTACTTTTTTGTCTTTGTGAGACTGGAGCGCTTCGCGCTGCTGCCCGTCGTCCTGCGCTGTGGCGGGCAGGCGCATCCCAGCGCGGCCTCACCCCACAGCTACAGGAAGCGCGGCTGTAGCCGGGGTGATGGAAACCCCAGTGCTGTCCTCACGCTTGCACCGCCGAGTTAGAGATAGGAGGATAGTGTATCCAATTACACAGGATTTGCTTCTATACAAACTAAAAAACTGAGCACCACGTGAAACCAGATCTCAGATTTATTGTCTTCCAGTGATTCCAAAGCCTTTCTGCTGTGCTTTGCCATTCTGAAAGCAAATGCTTTTCTGAACCTTTTCCATTATCATACGTGGCAAGAGTTGTTTAAATCTTAACTGTGAGCGGTGGGGAAGGGACTGGACCTGGGATATAGCCCTTAAAAGATGAAAATTCAAACGAGTGCTGAGCCTACAGAACAGATGGAGTTCGCCGGCATGCTGCTGCAGTGAAGCGGGGCCTGTACATGCCTCTCCTCGCAGAGTGCTTAAGCTGAGACCAGGGCCGGCAAGACGTGCCCAGTGTAGGTCTCCTCGCAGGGCCCCCTGTGGTTATTCCACAGGCACAGTTACAAAACCCTCGAGACCCCGCTGGCTCTTGTCAGTACGAAGGCTCGTCCTGAGGCTGCGGGCCCTGCCGAGCAGCCCCGCTGGCTTGGTGCTGACACTGGGGAGCTCGGGCAGTGGCGCGGACGCTGAGCGGTGCCGACGGCAGCACCAGGGCGCGTGGGCACTGCTGCGGCCGGGCACGGCCGCGACCGGGCCCCGGGAGTGCACGAGGCAGCGCGGCTCCGTCTCCAGCCTCATCTTCTGAGTACAGGGGGCATCCTTCTTCCTCCTGAAAGCTTCGCAATAAGGAAGGGTTGCGGCACAATTAGATTTCCATGATTTTTATTTATTACTAGGATTCCAAGCAGCAGTATATCAGAAAACTAAATGTTCCGAGAGATAAGCACAGACGAAATCATGTATCAGCCCTAGTAGAAGTCATATGAATTGAGTTATTTAGTTATTAGTTTGGGTGGAAAATTCTATTTCATGGGAGCCTCGGAGATTTTAAATTTTATTTTCATTTTGCAGTGGGATGAAAATAACCTCTCAAATATTTCCACAAAAATGGAATTGGTGAAATGGCCTTGTCTGCTAGCTGCGCTTCCCTAAATGTATTAGATCCTGACCTGAAATATAGTACACCTGCACTAGTCTCTGCTCTGCCTGACAAAGAGCAAAGATTTCAGCCATAGATCATTCCAAGTCGGGAGCGGGGACCGAAGCCCAGGCCTGTGATCATGTCAGAAACTTCAGAGAAATGGGTTGCTTCTCTTGCGCTGCCTTTGGATTATTTGCACGGCGATGAGAGAAGCAACAGTGGCTGCTCTCGCCCAGCACCCTGCCAGGCTGCCGAGAAATTGCTGCAGGGAAATGTGTAAAAATGCCAAAATACAATACTGAATGCCAGAATATTTTCATTCTTTTTTTTTTTTTTTTTTTTTTTTAGATTTAATATATTTTCACAATCTGCTTCTCTGGGGAAAAAAAAAAAAAAAGAAAAAGAAAAAGAAAACAGCGAGGGAGTACTCCAATTGTTACAACAAAATCCCCAAATATTGCACCATTAGCCGACCCAGACAGCTTGGAATTTGCAGACAAAGAGGAAAAACACCAACACTGCGATGTGCAGCACCCGCGGGGGTTTGGCGGGGTGGCAGCACCAGGACGCGGCTGTCGGGGAGCGCCGTGCCCTGCTTGCTGCGTGTGCTGGAGCACCACTGCTGGTGGATTTCTATGGCTTTTTCTGCTTTTTTTTTTTTTTTTTTTTTTTTTAGGCGTTCTCTTCGTGTGGAGAACGCTCCTCTTCGGCGTGCGGTGGGCAAGCAGCACGTGCGCACACAGCGATGCAGTGTTCTGGGCAGGCTCCTGCTCTGTTCCGCCTTGCTTGGACCAGCCTCGCAGCGTTGCTGTGCCGGGCTGTGAGTGCCTGGCCGTCCTGGCCGGACTCGCAGGTGCCTCTGCGGCTGGTTATTTATTTCTAAACTTGCCATCTCTGCTACAAAAAGATTTGCAATACCCCAATAATAAATGCATTCATCACCACATCTTCTGTAATCACTACAGTTCCTGAGCTGCTATTTGGCACTCATTAGCTGAAACTCCCATTCACCTATAATTTATGAGAAGCATACAATTATGTGTTATCACTACTTCAAGTGATTACTACACTGTATGTTTTTAAGATAATGGCATGAAACACTCCATGATGAATTATACCTCTCTAGGTGGCTTCGCTTCTGTCATTAACTCTATTATTTTACTTAAACCAACCTGGAGAGAATCGTATTGCAGGGTTAGCATTACCTCCTCAGACAAGAGTCCCGGGTCAATACTGATCCGATAAAGGACACGACACGGTACACAATCATCTCCCGTCTTGTGTATCTTATTTACCCATCGTGTCGATATTATTATAAGGAAATCTTAAAATACAACTCGTTCCGCTTGGAAATAATGTTTTTTTCATTAAGGTTTGAGTGAAAAATGGCCTATTCAGAAAAAAAAAAAAATGTGAAACATAAAACCTGAATATTAAGAAATCAGATGGCCGAGGAAACAGTCCAGTCACCGCGTCCTTTTCACAGTGACATGATCTGTAATGATAGGTATCTCCGACAGGCCGGTATGCATAAGTTAGTAACTTCTAAAAATACAGAAAAAAGGCCTGCAGACCCATGGAAAGGCCAGTCAGTAAACGATGCCTGTTTTTTAATTTTGCTCTTTCTTGCTGCATTTTTCTGTAACTGTCCAAGTACCAGGAAGCCCTCCCAGCACCCCCCGGTGTCCCCGCGGTGCCGGTGACAATCCCGGTGGCCGTCCCTCCCGGCCGCGCTGCCCGCCTGTGCTCTCCCGCCCGTCCTGCCGCCCCGTGTTCGTTAGCGAACGGCCGTGTTTCTGTGGCTGAGGAGCCCCGCCGGCGTCCCACGCTCATTATTTTTCCCCTCGTGTGTGAGCCCGTAATAATCTCCAGTTGTTGGCCCTCTTTTTTGTCAGAACTTCAGTGAGGAAATCGTTGTTTTGTTTTAGCATTAAAAACGAGGACTGATGTATCTGTTTTGAATCAGAGCTAACCACAGTTAATTAGTATCATAGCTGTTTTAATTCCACTGTATATTTCTGAATGCTAAAATCCTTGAAGAAAATGCTGTGATGTTGAAGATTTGGAAAGTAACACAGCGTTTTCATAGACCCGATGCTTTCTCATCCTCTAGGCAGGCTCCTTTGCCTAGATCCGTGGTCTCAGAGCTTATGTTGCTTTTCATTCCTTTAATTTGTGTTTCATTGTCGTGTGGCAAAAAGCAGGGAAAGAATTTACCATCTGGATTGGCTTTCACCATCAGAAGAAGCAGCTGACTTATCCATTGCAACACAAACATGATGGGCTCCCACATTTTCAAAGACTCCTCTCCCTTAAGAAATAGCGCAGAGTAATGAGGACAAAACCACGCAGCAAATTGTTTACTGACTGTTCTGCATGGGAAAATGCTTCTTCTTGATTTTGGGAAATGAGTGTTCCTGTACCACAAGGCCGTAGGAGTTAATAAATACCAAATGCAGCAGCCAGCACTTCGCAAATTTTCAAACAACCTGACTTAGCCAGGAGTTACTAAAACTGAAACCGAGACTGTCAGAGCCAGTCACCTTGGTCGGTGCTGCTCCTGTGTCTTCAAAGAGAAAATCTGTGCTTCCGTGAGGCAATTAAAAACTAATAATACGCAGCTTTACACTGTATTTCTTGTTCGTTTTGATATGAAAACGTCTGAGAGAAAGGGTGGGAATATATATGTAAAACCCAGCCACAAATGAATTCAGGCAGCGGGGGTGCGTTTGCTTTCCCCGTCCGTGCCCAAGGCGCGGGGATGTCCCGGGGGTGCCGGGGGTGCTGGGCGAGAGCAGCAGGCAGGGCGCATCGAGCAGGGAGAAGTACTTAGCAGGCAGTTTGTCTGCTGGTGAGCTTGTTGGGGGCTGAAAAAATGAATTTTCCAGAGCTCTTTTGGAGCATCCCTGGAGGACACCAGAACCTCCCTGTCCCTGCGGCTCCTTCCCGAGCTGTGATGTCCACTTGCTTAAGGTGAAAACAGGAAGGGCCCCATGGAGAAGAGTTAAAGTGTTGATTTATTGAATGTTGGATTTATTGAATGCTGGATTTCAGATTGAAAATACAGCCTTGGATCAAATACATCCATAGTTACCAATCCTGAAATCACCTGTTATGTCCTAAAGTCCTAAAGGATTTCAATTAATCTTTTAATTAATCCTTAATTATTTAATCCCTTAATTAATATTTAATTAATTAATCACCCTTTATATCCTAAAATCACCCTTTAGCACTGAAACAGATAAGCACCGAATTAGAGCAGTGTCTGTTTAAATTAATGCACGTATTCTGGCCCCTGATTAGGAAAATATTTTTAGAGAATGATTAAAACATTTTCACTTAAAAAAAAACCACCACCAAATGCTACCTTCAGTTAAAAGTCTTGTTATGCTACTCGTGACTTACACGCTACCAGTTTTCCATTACCAAGTTGCTATGCAGAGTCCCCCTGTGCAGAGCAGGCAGTCCCGAGGCGTCCCAGGGCACGCGGCCGTGGGTGCTGCGCGGGGCCCGCCGCCCCCAGCCCTTCTCGCTCCATCGGCCATCTCCCCGGCAGGTCGGTGGCACCGGGAAGCTTTGTCGTGCCCCACTACAGGGCAGAAAACCTGACCTGTCCTGACGTTACGAGCTCCGTGTCGGTGCTCTGCAATGGTGGAAGTGGCGCAGGAGCAGAGCAGGGAGGTTAATTATGCTAATTACTCATAACAGTTCAGGTAGCGCGAATCCCCATTTATCTCAGGCAGTTTGCCAGATAAAACTCTCATACCGTTATCTGTTCCTTTTGGAAAAGTCCATGGGTCAGCAAATATTTAAAGAATTGTCTTGGTTTCTGCCTGAATCTGCAGTTCTCTGTTCTAAATGGCTGCTCTGGAAGCAGCGTAAGGGGCTGCCGACAGCCACGGGACACAGGCTGGTTGGCGTGGAACAACGTCTGTCTCCCTTTAAAGGCGCTAATTGTGAGCAAGTGCACTGATACCGTGCTAAAGGAGTGACTTAGATGCAAACAGCAGGTAAAAAAGGCTCAGACCTGTCTAGTGTGTTCAGCTTATAAGGGGGGAAGGCGCTGCGACACCGCTCGCATCTCTGCTGTCAGCACGAGGCTTTAGTGCGCTGCCTCCCAACAGGGCTGGTGGGAGGCTGGTCCCGGCTGGAGGCCGGTCCCTGATGGAGTCTGGTCCCAGCCGGTCCTGGAGGCTCGCCCCAGCCTCATGTGGGACATTTTTGCTGGAGGGATCCTGCCTGAGCAGCTCCGGAGGGACCCCTCTTCTCCAGCACCTACCTCCCCAGTGCATGGACAGAGATGGCTCGGAGACCTCCATCCTCGTTAGAGGGGCAGACGACATCTGAGCCTGGAAGAAAACCTCCTCTAGAAGGGTTTGGTACCGACTACAGCTTACGGTGATTTGACAGCTGAACACTTTCAGAGCAAAGATCAGAGGAAAAAGGCCCATTTGTGCATGCTCCCACTTCAGCACGGAGCCAGAGCTCCTTCCACCACCAATATAAAAAACAAAGAACGGGAACGTTGGCGCTGCTGGGTGTGGAAGGAAGCTGGGTACCGGGGGGGAAGGAGAGGGGCTTGGCAGCCCCACAGCCAAAGGGTGCTGGGGAGCAGAAGCTGCGATGGCTGCAGAGAAGTGGTGATGTAGTGACATGGTGATGTAGTGACATGGTGATGTGGTGACACGGTGATGTGGTGACACGGTGATGTGGTGACCTGGTGGGGCTGGGGCATGTGCGGGGGGCAGAACTGCGGGGCTTTCTGGGCAAACAGCGCAGCGCTTGCAGTGTTTGCAGGACCTTTAAATCGAACGCTGCAAAGTTCATGAGCATTTGCTGGGAACCAGTGGCTGCAGCGAGGAAAGGAACTGAAATCTATACTCCATCCATTAGCACCACTTATCTGCTAACGCCGGCCCACCTGGTGCTGTTGCAGCCATGTAGCACTCATCTGCAGTGGGTTTTTATTTGCTGTGAGCCAGGAAAGGGCACGGGGCTCAGCACGGGGGTGAGCGTGTGCTGGGAAGGCGCACCATTACTCACAGGAGCCACATCGCATCCCGGCTGAATGCTGCGGGTATTTTTTGAGCAGAGAGCATTTTTAAGCACAGAGCTAAGGACCTGCCGTAGAATGGAGGGACCAGGCAAAGCCGAGTTACGTCTGTGAGGTCTGTTCGTGTTGCTGCGAGACCAGGCTTTGCGGGTCTGATTTTAGATGCTGGTCTCCCTTGCTTTACATAACTCGTGTTTATCAGGCTTTCCAGAAACCGCCTGCAGATTTCCGGCCATTCACGACACAACAGTCTCCCTCTGCAGGATATTTTAACATCTGCATGTTTCCTAAATCACGTTGCTTCTTGGGGAAAGATGTTGCTTCTCGGGTGTCCTCCCAGGCCGACCCCCGTGCTTCTCCCCTCCGCTGCCGCGCGGCCCGGGCACAATGTGGTAAAGCGGAGACCTTTCAGCAGCGCTGGGTTTTGCAGAGGTTTTCTGCGTTCTGCAGAAAGGCTCCCTTTGAATGAAAAGCAGCTACAGCTCAATGCCTAAACCAATTTCGCTGGAGAAAAGATGCAGCAGTAAGCAATAACGGCTCCATTAAGGGCTTCACACCTGCTTTCTCCCCACGGCGAGAGCTCGCCCACCGCCGGGTGCCGGAGGGGGGACGCTGTCTGCTGTGGGAGCTGGCACCCAGAGCAGCTCTTACATCCAGCTGCAGACGTCCTTCACGTCAAATCCTTCTCGCTTTTCGGGGAAAAGGAAGGATTCCGGGACTTTATGTGAACGACGGGCCTTGTCACACAAACGGCAGCAGGATTACTGGTGTCAGCCCACACACAAGTGATTCGCGGTCTGACCTGGAGCCTGCCTCTCTGCTGGGGCGTTTATGGAGGAAGCGCCCCAGGGGGTGCCATGGGCTGACCCCACGGGGGGCTGGGCGGTGGGCCGGGGGCTGGGAGCGGGGCCGGGCCTGCCCCAAGGGTTCGGGGCCTGCGTCCGGCTACGGGTCCGCAAGGCAGCGTGAGTGACTTATCCGTGCGGCTTTGAGATTCAGGTCAAGTAATTGCACAAGGACTGCGGATAATGGTAGCTTCTGGTCTTACTTTAATGAAGATTTTTTTGTAATTTTTAAGTACTGGCCAAGTACCATCCGGATTTAGCCCCAGAGCGTGCATTTAGGGCTGTCTGGAGACAGGCACAGGTTAGGGGCCTGCGGGGTGTGTGCCATGGCAGGGCTGTGCGCAGGGCAGGGGCAACCGGGGGGCGGTCGTGGAAGCGCCGTGCACAGCCCTAATTAAACAAGTGGGAAGGGACGCTTTTACGGAGATTAATAGGCCTGTGTTTTCATTACTGGGAAATAATGGACTGGGGAGCTGGGGAAGTGGGAGGCATCAAAAAGAGAGGATTAAAAACTCTGAGGAAACTGGGTGAGGCTATATTTTTCTGTGCTTGCAAATTACAGAAGATCATCCCCATTAATAATGATTAGAAAAATCGTAAAATACCTTCACCCGCATGACAACTAACATTAAAATCTAGTTTTTATGCTTGTTGAGTAGAGAATTTCTGATTACCATCATCAGTTACAAAATAAATTGTTTTCTTCCAATCTTCCAAGTTTAGAAATAGAAGAAATATCTTCTGAGTTCAGCTGTAATTTAATCGATAATTTTCCGAGCGATGTAAAGGTAGAAAGAGCAAAGCTCTCTTTTATTTAAAGATTGTTACGCTTTCCTTAATTGTGCTCCTATGCTATTATTAACTTATAAAAATAACCGGTGCTGCGTATAGAGTTTAAAACTTGCGCTAGAGAAGGTGCTGCCGTGATGTGCAGGGGTTTCAAATGGAAGAGGTGAGCAGGGGAGCGTCGGGCACCTCCCGTGGGCGGCCGTGGGGTCGGTGTGCGCGGCCCGGCGCTCTGCGTGGCTCTGGCCTGCGGCTGCCGCGTCTGCTGTGCTCTGTAGTAGAAAATTATAAATGCATGGAAAAACTAGAGACCAATCCTTCATTTAAAGGGAGAAAAAAAATGCTCATTCGTCATCCTCGTTCCTCTGAAATTAGGTGCGGAGAGCAGAGGCTTTGCTACGGTGCCCGGTCCCACGCCTGGGCGAATGTGCAATCCAGGCTGCCTGCAGGACACTTTGGAGCCGTAAATGCATTTTCAGAAATGAGAAGTGATTTGTACACAGAAGGGGATTAAACTGGGTAGATTAGAAAACATTTCTGAGATGAATCATTTGATTGCTTCTTCCATGGAGTAAATATGCACTTTATCCATTGCATATTGCGTGCGTACTGGGAAAATACTGCACGTTGGCTGCTGTTTAATTCAAAGGCTACCCTCTGCAAAATATTTCAGCCAAATTCTGCAACATTTTCACGTCGTCTCATTCTCACTGGGTTAGGGAATATGCATGGGTTCTGAGGAAAGGTAGAGAAAAGGTTGCTCTGGGGTACTGAAGGAGCCTGTATGGGGAAGGACCTGTTTTCGAGCCCCTTTGGATAGCACCTTCTGCTGGACCCGGTGTGCTTCCACAACCCAACACGCTCAGACAGTCTGAACAAGAGCCCCAGATGGTTTCTCCAGGTTACTTTTGTAGAAACACCTTTTTTTTCCATCAAACTTGAAAGTCTTCTCAACAACTAAAACTCTCTTCCATCTTTATTGCTCGGTTTTCATGTTTTACACAGCAATTGTACACTGCATTCCTCTTGTTAATTAGCACTGCACAAAGACAGCTGGTTTTATCAGGTTTTCACCTCTATCCATGACACCCCTGCACTAGGAGAGCGCAGGCATCAATACTCAAAGCTTCTTTGTTTTACAAAGCTATTGCACGTAAAATACTTCTGTGTATCAGATAAAACAGCAAGAGGCCCCACGCTGCCTTCTGTGCGGCTCTGTTTTGCCTGTTCTCAGCCTGGCAGCCGAGCCCCACAGCGCGGTGTTCATGGGCTGGGGTCGGTCGGACCCGTGCTGCTGCCAGCCGGGACAGCAGCCGCTGTCCCGGGGCTCTCTTTAAATCTGATGGGAATCCCGCTTTTTTGTTAATTCTTAACCACAAATCTCAGCTTCTGTTAGCCCTTCTCTTTGCAAGCCAAGCTAACCTGTTCCTAGGAGCTGCCAGGCAGCGGGGCACCTGTGAGGCTGTGTGCTGGGCGAGGAGGGGCTGCCTTCGTCTTGGTGAGAAGCAGCAGCGCGATAGTGCACTCTTGCATGGCGGGGGGGACAGCGACATATAAATACATGGCAACACCAGTGTTAAGTGACACTGTACCCTCAGAAACACCCATCGAGAGCTGACCGCACCCAGCCGCTGCAGAAGCGCGCTGTAGAAGTACCTGGGAACGCCTGAGGTTTCCTTGCTTCACCCCACCCCTCTGCTGGTTCGCAGTTTGTCAGCGTTTGGAGGACTTTCAGGGCAGCTCCTCACACTTCTAGAAAGAGCCCAGAGCCCACAGATCCTGCAGGGACTCAGAAGCTTCCTCTGGGCTCTCTGTCCTCAAAGCGATGCCTCCCTCTGACATCCCAATTCTCTGCTATACAAACTGGTTTCTTACCCGTGCCGCACGCAGCTCCTATCAGAATTATCCTTCTATTCAGATTCCATGTTGAGATCATTAATTAAATGACTGAATAGTTATTTTCGTGATCCATTTGTGAAGAATTTCAGCCCGATGCTTCTAGTTTCTTATTCCTAATGGGAATGTCATTTTTCCCTTTAAACAATGCCACCATATGCTTGAGCTACTAAATCACCATTTTCTTCTATTTAACAGTTTCCATAGTTGCACTATTTTTAATGTTTTATCAAAGAGATTTATTGCATTATCTTCTGCTGTTGGATTTCCTTCATGTAAAGAGCCTCTTTATCAAATAAAAACGTCCCATTAGTCTGTTGCACTTTGAATTACTTTCCTTCAACTTTTGAAGTCATTTTAAAGCCCTAACTTCTATTGTGGTCCCGGTGGTTAGCCTAAAATTTGCCTGATTCACTCTCCCCATTTCCTTAAATGTAGATAATGGTTATTATTTTCCAGTCACACAGTACCTTTTTAGTACTTTTTTTTTTTAACACTCTCCTGGATTTGCAGTTCCCTGCTCTCAGCCGTGGATCCGTTCAGACTTCTCCCTGCCCCGGCTCCGTAGGGCACGCTGCTGGGCAGCGCTCGTCCCGGTTCTGAGCCACTCCTCCTGGGCACGCTTCTCCCAGCCTTGTTTTCTGTTTCCTTTTTTCTGTTTTCTTTTGCTCAGGTCTCATCTCCTGCCTCCTGGCCTCCTCCTCTTGCCGCTGGCATTTCCTTGTCTGTGGCCAGGCGGTGCCTGCAGTGTCTGCAGTGCCTGCGTTCTCGCTGTGTTCCCGTGCTCTGTGCAGCCTGTGCCTTGCTGGTATTTAAAGGTTTTCTTCCCGTCATTATGCTTTGTTTCCTGGCTTCCTGCTCCTTCACGCGTTTTCCTTGCGGCTCACAAAACCCACCTCTCTGAAGTTCAGGAGTGCATCCCCAGTCGAGGCAGTCTTTGCTCGTTATTTGCAGTCAGGTGGAACCCAGCCTGGCACATCGCGGTGCCCCTGGGGCTGCCGACTGCCTGTGAGTGCCCGTCCAGCCTCCCGCTCTCCCACCCACCAGCAGTGTCCCTAGGCTCTTTCCAGATGTTTCCGGAAGTTTAATCCAAGCCCTCAGGATCCGTGCCTCTGTGCTGCCGCTCCCGCACCTGCACGGCTGCGGCCAGGGGAAGGTGCGAGCTTCCCTTCCCCGCTAGCTGCTCGCCTCTTACTTGAGAGCCAGTCGCTGAGAAGTGCCGTCAGAACTCCTCACTAGCTTCTTACCCGCTTCCTTTATTCCTTCCTACCCCTTCCCTATTCCTGCTATTACACGTTTTAGTAACTGTGCTGGGTGCCCTGCCCCTGGGGCTTGTCGGTGACACGTCGCAGTATCCCGAAAAGTGCGCCTCTCCTCACCCCGGCGTGCGAGTGAGCAACATGAGACAGAAGGCTATTTTAGACAAACTGCAAATGTTTCCTAATGCCCAACACAAAATACAACGGCAGTGTATTGCAGGGCCCAGGTACCTAGCAGAAGGCTGTACTGCCGTTACGCTAGGATGTTGGTTTGGGTTTGCTTTTTTGGTTGCATATCTACAGAAAAGGTTTTCAATTAGCACTGACCTTTAATAGTCCTACTGGGATTTGATTCTACAGATGCTGAAATGGACCACGGATTAGATTTTTCAATACACCTTGTTCTTTGTGTTTTCCAACTGATTACTTTCGGCCAGTTGGCAGTGCTGGTGCTGGCGCATTCAGCGCACAATTCCCTCGCAATCTCCAGTGCCGTGTTCAAACCCCCGAGGTATTGTGTCGAAATGCTGTCAAGCTCTTCAGATAGATGTATTTTCATTCTACAGCTGCACTTTTTACTCAGTCAAAAAAAAGTCTTTATGGAGGAATACTTCTGAACTACAATGTGGAAAGAAAGCCGTCTGTCTGGGGTGCGTCTGCGTCTGCTGTAGGGTGCCGTTACTCCCGGTGCTCTGCAGAAGGTGACTCTTCTGCCCGAAGAACACCAAGTTTGATGCGATTGTGCTCATAAACAATACCTGCGCAAAAGCTACAGGGTGGCATTTTAAACAAATCTCGCTTCCTTGTGTCACCACCACTGAAGTCTTAAATGTGTAGCAGAACAATGCTGGGCCTTTCGTGGCTGTCTGCAGGGAACTCCATGCTAGCTGCGTGCGCGCTAGCTTTGAGCAAGGTGTCCTGAGCACGGGATTAGCAATTTCTTCTCTGTTGGGAAGAAAAAGACATCTTTTTAGATTTAAGGTGTCGTTATAATTTTTGGTGGAGAAAGTTTTTTGGTACCTTAAGCCAGCAGAAGTTAATTGTGTGTTAGGAAAAGGACGGTAACTCTGCACAGGCCTGTGGCTGGGCCTCGAGGGCTGACCCTGGAGCAGGAGGGGCTGCTCCGATGGGCTCCAACAGGCAGGCGCTGGGCTGAGCCCAGGAAACACGAGGCGTTCTCCCTGCTGCTGCACCGAGCACTCACAGCAGGGAGATCAGACAGGGAGAATATGTGGAAAGACTTACTTGTTTGTTGCCTGTTCGTAAGACAGGCTTTTGGTGTTATGATGATTTGCGAATTAACAAATGACTCGTGTATTGAGGTTCAAGTCTAAGGTACTGTAGCTCAGTCTAAAAATCGATGGCAGGTCAATGGTGCTTGAAAATGTTTGGATTTGCATACTTAATGGTTTCACTTTTTTTCCCCAGGTGTTACTTGGAAGATGGAGCTTCAAAAGGTGCCTGGCTGAATCGGTCAAGTATTATTTTTGCGGGAAGTGACAAGTGGTCAGTAGATCCTCGAGTGTCAATCGCGACAGCAAACAGAAGAGAATACAGCCTGCAGATACAGGACGTAGATGTGACGGATGATGGTCCCTACACCTGTTCTGTGCAAACTCAGCACACTCCTAGAACGATGCAGGTGCACTTAACTGTACAAGGTATGTGTTTAAACTCATTGCAAATTGTTATTGAAGATGACTTGAAAAATCTGTGTTTATAGATGGGAAAAGCCAGCTAAGCACATTTTTATATATATATATATATATGCAGCCATAGACTGTATATATTTTATAGAACGTGTTTTCGCAATCCAATCTTTGGTCTATTGAAGTCTACCCGCCCTTCACTGGTCATGCATAAAATTGGAATGTATGCTGACAGTCGGTTCCGGGTCCCAGCAAATAGATCGGACTGAACGGATCAGCGACTGGCGCTAGCTCTGACTGCCTGTTTTTGGTAAAATTTCTGGCATTGCATGGGCTACCTGTACCTCTGCTGGGGGAGCAGACCCCAGCTGAAGTCATTCCTTTTGGGGCTAGCAGTGGCTGGGAGTCCTAGCAGGCCATTTCAAAACAGACACGTGCTCTGTTGTAGCTCATAACAGCTGTCCCAGAGCACAGTTTAATGAAAAGCACGTGAATGTTGTTGTTATGTGGAAGGCAAAAATACAAAAGGGAAATACAAGTACAGCCGTTTTGTTCCCTGGAGTGGTATCGTGCAGGTGTGTCTCAGTTTGCTGGAGTCTCCTGCGTGGCTCAAAATGTGGTTGCTTTGCATTGTGCTCAGCCTGACCATCGTGGATAGGTGCATGCTCACGTAGGGAGCTGGGAGAAGGCTTCCAGCCTTTGCGTTGTCACAGTGAAACCCTGTATTGCCGGAAACACCCTCTCTTTCTTTGTGATGCCAGGACGTGTTCAGAAATGGGAACAGGCTGGGCAGAAGCAGTGCCGGGGCTGTGCCACGTGCCGGTGCTGAGCCAGTTCCGGAGGTCTCGAGGGCCCATCGCCCTCAGCCTGGGGTGGGTGGGCGTCCTCCCCTGGGGCTCTGCCCCGGGTGTCTGCGTTCCGCTGCTGTGTGAAAGGCAGAGTATTGCATCTGAGCACCTCGAGCGTCTTCTCTGCTGTGTGCCATCACAAACGGTTGCAACAGCAAGAATTAACTCAGCAAAATGAGAGCGAGTAAAGCAGTGCTTTTCAAAAACAGAAATGCACCGTTCATTAAGACCGAAACAAACAAGTTAGGACAAATGTAAGCTGATTTTGCTGTAACATAAAACTCCATAGGTTTTTCTTTCAACGAGACCACGATTTTCTCGTGGAAGTGCTAAGATCCCAATACTGTTCAGTAGGAGTCCACTTATTTCCAGGAGATGGTTTTCTGTTCAGCGCTGCAGAACGGGGCTGTCAGCGTTCCGCAGTACTGATGGTTCTGTTCCAGGGCGAACAATTCTTAGTTTTGATTATCTTTGTAATAGTTAATGCCCTCGCACAAGGGGCTACAAAAATAGTTGGAAATTAATTGCATTTATAAAACATATAAACAGGAGCTTATAATTAATTAGGCTAACTGCAAAAATACAGAGAAATAATAACTCAATAGTTAAAATATGCATAATTATTAAGCGATTGCATTTATATCTTCAGAAATGCAAAGTATAACCTAAGGCTTTACTTTATTAGTCTTTGGTGTAATCATCATTAACATTTTCTTTTGCATTTTTATGAGTAATAAAGCAATGAATATAAAACGGAAGAATTGAAATGGCAATCTCTATTAATCCATATGGCACACCAAAGTCCCTTACAAGTAACACGTATGAAATGCTTCTCAGACTAATTATTCTTAACTGCCGGACCTTTAGACCCCGGTGGTTGGTATGTTGGACTGAAACTTTGTGAGCGCTACGGGTGCTTGTGGCATGAGGAACGCCAGGCCCTCCAGAGAGCCATCCTTCAGGCATTTTTACAACTTTTCCTCAGAGGCAGCTGTTCTGTGAAGACCTGTGTGTGTGCTGCCTGTGTGGGGGCTTCAGGGAACACAGACGGATTTATTTATAAGCGGTTGGATTGGGAAGTTGAAATGAAGAAGCTGTGACAGCATCACTTATTATTTCAGTTGTATATATATCCAATTTATTCGATATTAAGTCAGTTACACTTTATGTACGAAAGAAGTACCAGCTCTGTGAACTGTAGCTAGAACCAGGGAACCGTTTTCAAGACAAAGCCGACAGAAATCACCAACTACTCACTTTTTCCTGCGTAGTGCCATTAGCAGTTCGCAAGAAGGGAAGGCTGCCGAGCTCCCTGCGTGCGGGTCTCTGGAGGCTGCCCCACCCCATCTCAGGGATAATTCTGCCACGTCTCCCCATTCCAGCTCACGCTTTGACGAGGCATTACCGTAGGTATTAACACTCATCGGCTGTGCAGCGCCAGGGAGCAGGTGAGACGCGAGCCCGGCCGGTCGTCCTGCATGGGTGGGATCCCACCTGGGACCAGCGCGGGGTCGCGTGCGGTAATTGCTCGCCCTGCGCTCGCTGCTGCCTTCAGCCGCCCAGCCCCGCACACCGTCCCGTCGGGCATCCGTCACCGCGCTGCTAACAGAGCTCTGCTTCACCCGCCCTGCGCCGGGGCTCGGGACGTGCGGCGCGGGATTGGTGGTCAATCTCATCTCCTTTGAGATGGAGACAGACCTGTCTGACAGTAACCGAGGCTGTAATGGAAACATCAAACAGCTAATTGGTGCCGCGGCTTGTGTGCGCCTTCCTCCAGAACAGGGTTCACGGGGATGACATAATCACACTTTACGGAGGCAGTTTTATGTTCCCCTTTTATATTGTTCATGACTTTGTATCGAAAGATTAGAAATAACTTCGGCTGGTGGGGAAAAATAAATGAAGGGAAAAGCAGATCTTTAGCCAAAGTAGAATCATTCAATCAAAGGGCTGGGTTTCCATTTACACTGTGAATAAATGATCAGCAGCAGATCTGGAGCAGCACATGAAATAACGGCAGCAAAGAAAAATTTAAAAGCAAAGACTTAGCCCTTTAAAATTCCTCTGCCCTACAGGCTGCATTGCATCGAATAACACCGAAAGAAGACATTCTCTTTCTGAAAATAGCAGAACTGGAGGAGCCAGGGGTGTATGCGGTGGGTTGTAAATTAAATGAATAAAGACTTATGTCTGATCATAAGCTCTCAAATAGGTTAAACTCCAGACTGAAAAATTATTTGCTGTGAAACCTCCACTTCAAAAGCTGTGTAAATCCAACTCCGCTTCCCTCTCTCTCTCTTTCTTTTTGGTGAGATCTTTCTATGCACACAGATCCCGTAGCTCTCATTTTGAATATCCTCTATGCTGCTATTTGGGCTGATAGTTTCTGATCTAATTTATCTAAGTGTTTCAGGGAATAAATACATTTTAATGGCTTAAGGATGTCTTAATTTCCATGAGTAAAACACAGCAAGGTAAGGAGGTCCAAGCCACAAAATGAGCATTTCTGCCAGCCTCCCTGGCTAAGCCTGTGGTGGTTCCTGTTTTGTTTTCCTTGGCACGGACGTTCAACAAAGTCATCCCGCCTCTATTACTTCTCTTCCATTTTTATCTAGTTTCTAGCACTTCACCAGAGGATCCCAAAACACAGTTTTGGCTGCATCGGTCCCCATGTTGTACGCTCGCAGGTTAAACCACAGATCTGGTGCACAAAAAAATCCCGTCCCGTGAGATGATCAATAGGAGCTGAGGGTGAGCGGGTGCCTCTCCATCCCCGCCCCATGTGCAGACACAGGGACAGACCCGGCAGGCTCTGCTGAGCTGCCCACCAGCAGAGCCCAGCGTTGGACTTCAGCCTACCAAGTCCCCGCACCAAGCTGTGGCGAGACCTCCAGGTCACGTTTAGATCGGTGCTCCTTATTGCACGGCCAGGCCTTTTGGCACCATGAAAATTATTTGAGATAACTGTTAAAAAAAGAAAAAAGCCTGATGTGTCTTTAGCCCCCATTTACATCAGTGAAAGAAAAAACAGATGAAAGAGAGGAAGATAATCCAGTTAACTTTATTTCGGTGACCTTATTAAATGGGAGTGAGAATTATGAAGTAATTAATTAAAAGTTTAGAAGGTAGGAGTTTGTAATCAACTTAATCTACATCAGAGCCAGATGCTTGATCTGCGGAGTCGCGAAGTGCAGATGATTTAAATATCAGATGTTTGCTGTAGTAAAGTCAAAAAATGAAATACCTCTTACCATACTACATTGCCCATAATTTTTCCCGAAAAGGTTGCCGTTTCTGCCATTTCTCATCTGGCATTTATTCTGTCAAGGTGTAGATTGCATCCTCCGAGCTGCGTTTCCCCTTCGAGGTGCAGAAATACTAAGACGTGTTTACCAGCAGCCCCGAGAGTTAATTCCTCCCGCAAGCGGAGCCGAAAGGTCACGGCCCCGCTGCCACCCGCGTGCAGGGGTCGGGACGCGGTGCTGGGCCTGCCGGCACAGCTGACAGGGGCACAGCGTGCGACCCCCCGCCACCGCGGGAGGGCCTGTGGCTCCCTGGGGAATGCAGGACACAACAGAGCCAGATTGCTGCGTTCCAGATAGCAAAATGAGGGCCGGGAGGGAACTCTGTTACGTTTAATAATACGTGTGGTGTGGATCCCAGGACAGAAGGACAAACGTGCGGCTTGAAGGACAGCACCACGACAAGAGCCAGCGCCTTTGGCGTAGCAGCCCCGCTGATGACACGTCAGTGCTTTCTGTGGGCATCAAAGTACTGGCGCTGTGGATCCGGAGACACAAGCAGTCTCTTACACTAGTTTCTTGAGGCTGTAACTTTGATTTTGGTGTGCCCTGGGCTGGGTCCAGCACGCTTCTGGGACCATGCTGGGAGCAGCCCCGGGGCATGCGGCTGCTGCCTTGTCCCTGCGCTGCCCTTGGCGTCACGTTGCTGTGAGCAGTCTGTGCTTGGAACTCCGTGCCTGTAAATAATTCAGTTGTCTATGCAAATGCAATTTATAGATTCAGTCAGAAACCACAACCTATATTTTTGATTTAAACGTGTATAATATTTCCAAAGTAATACTCAAGGCCCTTTTTCTGTTTAATAAACCTCCTTAATGTCCCCTAAATATTAATGTATTGATTTAGTCTTTGCAATGTTTGCAAAGTCTAATTTGTTTCCTCAATCAGGCCGAGAGGGACTTGCGTTTGGAGCTAACGAGATAAATCTTACCCAAATTTATTTAAAGTGGGACAAAATAAATATGCAAAAGACTTCTAAAATCATATAACAACCACTTTCCAGCTAAAACTGACAATCCATTACTCTTTTAAATTGCCAGCACTTGAGTAGGATGTCAGTTTTCGTTATAAAATTAACTCACAAGTGCCAGCCACTGTTATCATCTTGTCCCTGCTCTGCACACGAAGCAAAAGGCCCAGAGGAATGGTTGCAGGGCTGGGGTGGCCCAGCGAGGGGCTCAGCAGCGTTGCCCCACCACTCCGGGACCCGCCTCTGGGGCTGGCTGTTACCGGGGGCTGCATCCGCAGCACAGCTCGTTAACGACCGATCAGGACGTTTTCTCCAGTTCTTGTATTTTTCATCCATTCATTCAATCCCTCCCACGTTCGCAGAGCTCAGGGCATTCAAATGAGCTGCAGGGGCTCGTTCTCTCTGAGATGGGTACGTATGGCTTTTACCCTTCTTTAAAAGCCTTAAATCATAGAAAATGTTTGCATTAGCAGGTGATCTCATTTACCAGGATGTAAATCGGGAATATTTTATCTGAAGTACAGCAGGGCTCTACTAGTCTGAAACTCATAATTCTGTGATGTTGGAGCTGCTTTACAGTCACGGCTGCAACTGAATTTCCATTATAAGCCTGAAATTTCCATCTTCTGAAATCTGCAGGCAAAGGATAATCAACACAAAATAATCATTTGCTCTCTGGTCCAAAGTATATTAGTTCTGTTACATTTGAATTAATTTGAATGAGTTGTTTTGTGACCTGTGAGAGCCTCACAAAAGATGTGTCCAGCAGAGCCCAAGGTGACTTTCAGCAGCTCCTTGCACTATGCAACGGTGTCAGAAGCAGAAGGGAGAAGGGAAAAATAAGGCGTAAAGCACAAACACACAGCTTAGCTTAATGAGCACAGTAATTGAACGCGAAGGGCAAAAATGTGGATGATTAAATTCTGCATTTGGAGTCAGTTAGCTGAGTTAGGGTGTCCGTCGCTGGCTGCACAGCACCGGAGGGGCCGTGGGCAGCCCCATGGCCGCGGCGGGCACGGCCGCTGGGCCTGCGCGAAGCCTCGGCCTGGTGAGCTCTAGGAGCACGAGATCACCCCGAATACAGCAAAAACAGCCGCTGGAAAAGCTGTGTGGCACTCAAGTTGTCGAAAGAATGACAAACCCTTTTGAAGGAAAGGTTTTAAAAAGGCTTTTAGAGAGACAGCAAATTCGGAATGCTTAGAATTTATCAAAGGGAGCTGGTGGCTGTGTCAGCTCTGCGGGGCGGTTGTCTTCTGGGGCTTATCAGCGTTACAGCAAGTGTAGGGCAAATCCAGAGCTTTGCATAAGAATAACTGAAGTGGATGATGTGAATAAAACCTGGGACCCACAAGGATCATCGAATCCAACTCCTGGCTCCACGCAGGACCACACAAAATTCAGACCTTATATCTGAGAGCATTGTCCAAACGTTTCTTGAACTCCACCAGGCTCGGTGCCGTGACCACATCCCTGGGAGCCTGTCCCAGTGCCCAACCACCTCTGGGTGCAGAACCTTTCCCTAACACCACCCTGACCCTGCCCTGTCCCAGCTCCATGCCGTCCCCTCAGGTCCTGGCGCTGTCCCCAGAGAGCAGAGCTCAGCGCCTGCCCCTCCGCTCCCCTCATGGAGCTGCAGGCCGCCATGAGGCCTCCCCTCAGCCTGCTCTGTGTGGGCTGAACACACCAGAGGCCTCAGCCACCCCTCGCACGTCTGTCTCTCCAGATCCTTCACCATCTTTGTAGCCCTCCTTTGGACACGGCCTAATTGTTTTATGTCCTTATATCGTGGCACCCAGAGCTGCACCCAGATTTTTAATTTCTTTCTATTTCTACTGAAAGTGCAGATGACCGCCCTACTCTTCCCCATCTCAACAAAAAGGCTTTTTGTTAAGGAATTTGCAGCTGGAAGTGTTTGACTTGGAACACGCAATTTCCAGGTTAGTGCCCCTTGGCAGCGCCTGGCATGCCGAGCCAGTGCCGGGGCTGCCAGGGCTGCTCCTTCTGGGAGATTTCGTGGTCACCGAATGTGCTGCTCCCACAGAATTTAGCAGCACAACCGCTGATAGTCTTTTTCACTCAAGAGTCAACACTCTTTCAAGACTTGCTTGGAAGACTAAAATTAAAATGCTGGGTTTTTTTCGGTCATACTACCTCAGAAGTACGATCATCAGCTGGAAATAGGCTGTGGCAATGCCGAGACTTTAATTACAATTACTTTATTCAAATGCAATTCCATTTGAACACATCCTCCAAAATTTATTTCATAATGGCAATGAAGTCCAGGAGTATTATTCTAAAGATGTAAAATCTGGCTTATAGCACTTTCAAGGGGTTGGCTGCATGTAAGTACATGCTCTTCTGACTGTTGTTGCTACAGGCTCTATTATTCCTTCTCTGAATGCCTCTTCACAGTCCTGTTGTTTCAATTAAAGGCAATTGGGCTGGCCTGGAAAAACTGAGATGGTAATTATTTTGTTATTCATTACCATCATTGCAACACCACTAGCAGCTTTGGTAGTCTCTACCCTGAGTAAACAGTGTAATATTTTATTGAGCTTTCTGCTGCCTGTCACTGTGATCACTGTGATTACTGTGATTTATCTGATTCTTTTTCATTGGATTTCCTGTTATTTACGCTTCTGTAGTTTTAGACTGTCAGTTGACAGGAGAAAAAAGGTGTCCCATGTTTTAAAGTTAATTTTTTCCTTGGAGCATTGTTAACAAAGACAGAAAGTTAAATATATGTGAAAATTATCCCACCTGATGCACGTTACATCCAGAATCTTTTGTTTTTCTCTTGCAGAAAGGTCTTTAATCTAAATGTTTAGTGAAGTTCAGCTAGGGAGCTGCAAAAACGCTTATTTTCCTTTGATAAATTCCAAACATTTTGGAAAATCCTTATCTTCTGTTTCTGTGAGGTTGAGTAGAAAAGATACAAAAGTATTTTTAGGCTGAAAACTGGCACGATAAGGTTTTCAGTAAGTTCTTCTGCACAGCATTCTGAATAGCAACTACAAGGTGCTACATCCAGCATTCTGCTCATTCCAAACTAGGAAAGGAACTGATCCACATATGAAATCCATTGCAGTAAAGATGGAATGGAAGGAAACTGTGAAATGGAGCAGTCCCTCTAAGAGCCCTGCGCCGTGAGGGTGGGTGGTAGCTGCGGTTTGCTCCTCGCTCCCAGCCGTGTCCGAGCATCCTGCGGGTGCCTGCTGGGCGCTTCTGCAGGAACGGCCGCCGTCAGCAGCGTGCTCTTAGACTGACTAAAACTAATGGCAGCTGACATACCAAATACCGTAGCTGAAATACGATAATCTGATAAAAATCTTTTGTCAAGTTCCGTTAATGTTTAAAAAGCGAAATAAATGGCAACTGAATTTATGGTTCCCATCCCTGCTTCCCAAAGAGGGAGGCTTTCCCCGCAGCGTCACTTGTCTTGTGGTGCTGCCGAGGGATGATGGAGAGCATCATGCCTGCATGGGTATCAGGCTCTGTCCACATGTACTTTTAGAATCCATCGCTCATTTACAGTAACAAATAGACTGTTCACGGCTGCAGGACACAAAAGATGATTCATTTCACCACAAATGCAATTAAACGGCACCTCAACAGCATGAAGATTTGCTGTGGGAATCTAGGTGCTGGCCGAGTCATGCCTGCCCTCTGTCACGTTAGCCAAAACCCTGCAGTATTGCTTGCAGGGCAGGGCTGTGCTGGCCGTGACCCCCAGCAGGGCAGGGGCTGCCCACAGCAGGGCAGGGACGCGGGGGGCTGCTGGCCCTTACCTGCGCTCCAGTCTGCCATCGGGTGCGGGTGCTGAGGATGGGACCGTGGCACCCGTCCTGCTTGTCGGGGAGGGCAGCGGGCACGGCAAACCCGGCGTTGCAGGAAATGGCCGGTGTCATTGCAGCCACTCACCCATCTTCCAATGTTTATTTTCTGTAGTTATTTACAGAGGGAAAATGTGCGGTGCTCTGACCACAAACATCTCGTACTTAAAAATAAGTAGTAGGGCAGCGGAAAATAAATAAAAGGGAGACGTACCTTTTGCAAACTTCTTAAAACCCGAGAGAAGAGCACCATGGAAACCTGAGGGCAGCGCCAATTTTGTGTGTTTTGTTGTATACCGTGACATTGACTGGTTAACTGCAAAGATTGGAGAATTACCCAGGCTTTTGCTGCAATAATGAAATTCTGTGTTACCTTTTAAACTGCTTAGCTGGCTGTACTGCAGGTCAAGGACCTGTAACTGTAAACACTGGGAATATTGTTCCAAGTAGCAGTGCAGGTGATTATGGGCGTTTGAATGTAATTAAAATTACGTTAATTAAACAAACAAACAAACAAAAACCTTTGAAATTATTAAAACCTAAGTTTTCGTTAACACGTTACTTTGTTGAGTGCCCGTGCAGGCTGCAGGCCGCCGCTCTGGCTCCGGTTCCGCACCCGCGTGCAGCCCGCGCCGCCGGCTCCCTGGAGCCTGCCAGGGACAGTCCCAGCCGGCATAAATTCCCAATGCCCACAGAGCGTTTTCAAAAGGTTCAAACTGTAAACACTTTATGCTACTATAAGGCAACACGTTCTGAGAACAAGCACAAAGATGATTAACCATAGTGCTGAGATGCTTTCCAGGAACATTTGCAGCAACCAGTACAGGAGGACGCTGCCCGAGCGCCTTCCTGCCCAGTTCTCCCGCCCCTCCTGCCTCCACCCCAGCCTCGCTTCCCACGTTTTACTGCAGACCTAGAGAGAGGGGCTGGAAATGGGGTAAAAATAAAGAACCTGACAGTAATTTCTTTTAGGGAACCACTGCTAGAGCAGCGCAACATGATAGAAATAATAGCCCTAACTTTTTGTTACTTCTTCAAAAGGCAGCAGTTGGCTGCCAGCTGTGTCCCGTCATGTTCCAGCTCATGGTGCTCCTTGCTCGACTTTGTCACCGTTGAATTTGCTCTCAAATCATTCTAAATTTGGTCTCTTGCGCTGTACTGATCAGACATATCGGAAACTTACACAGTGAAAAGTTTTTTACATTAGCTATGGACTAAAATCAATGCATTGTCAACAAATAAATAATGGCTGTCCTTTTATAGCTGGGCTCTGTTTAAACTAAGATTAAATTTATATAACTACTGCTAAAGAGAGAAAAGTATTATCTTCCATTTTAAGAGTGGGACCATTACAGACGAGAGAGAATGAAAATGGGCACAGCTCACAGCGTGAAACTGCACTTACGATGCTCAGCAATATGAAAATCTAGCCAGCAGGGCATTGGCGGAGATAAATAAAATCGGCGGATATTTCATCCACATTCATTTTTAAGTGACACGTCCACAGCCATATAGCGGATAACTGGCAGGAAGAGATTTTAGCCTTCTTGTGCCTTAATGCCATCTGTTGGTAATGGCTGTGCTGGGGTGCCTGAGCATATGCGTGCGGTGTTTATGTGCCCGGCAGCTGGACTCAGGCTTTAGGCTGAGTTATGGCATCGTTCAGTACAAGTAGGCTGAATATGGAGGCTGAGTATGGAGGGGTATTTTGTACATTTGCCTTTTATAACGGCTAAGATTCTGTAAGTGTGAGGGATCAGTGTTAGCAGTGCTGTCTGTACAATGCTGAGATGTCAGAAGTAAAAGATTTGGCTCTCTTCCAGCCCCAAAGTTCTACTTACTGAGTGCAATTCTGCGCATAACTTTTGCCTTTCCTAACAGGTAAAAATGTTGTGCCCTAAACCCAGCCAGTTGTAAGTGTCCTATTACGTGCTTAAAAAAAACTAAAAACATTGGAATTACTGTCTGGAATTTTGAAACCCTATTAAGCATTAGTCTTATTGCAATAATTAGACAGTAATATCTGTAAAAGCGTGAAATGACTTGTAGTTTGGGCTCTTCAGAAAGTTGTTGACAGATCTGGTTTAGATTTCCCTTTCTATGAAATTTAAACAATCAAGCTGTCTTCTTTGAGGAGCACAGCTGTAATTAGTCTCTAACGTTTTTATTTTATTCGTCCCTGTGCAGTCTTTGCCGATACACTTTGCTTCTGTCTGTGCACAGCTACAGAAGCAGCATTACACACGCTGACACTTGAAGTGGTGCTAAAGCGAGGAAAAGCAAGGGCTGTGCACAGCACTAGATGGGACAGGGCAGATCCGAGGAGGCAGGAGTGTGGTCCCTCACACCGGCGTGGAGCTCTGAGCTCACTCACGTGGTTCCTCCTCCCTGATCCAGCGGGGTCCACAGGCAGCGTCTCTCCCCAGTCCACCGTGCCATCACCGTGCTGCACCTTCCAAGGGGGCGAGGCTGCTCGCGCTCCTCGTCGCCGTGCGGTGAGCACGGGGACGCCGGGCACGTCCGCCCAGTCGGGGCACGAGGGCCGTGAGCGAGCCGGGGAGCGCTGCCAGCGGCCACCACGGGAGTGAGCTGGGCTCAGAGGTCTGGCACCCGAACACGCAAACCCAAACCCGGGGAACTTCCGTAACTTCCCGGATTGTTCAGAGTGCCTTGATGGAGCATCAGCACAATTCTGGTCTGAAGTCTGTTAGATTTGCATCGGCAGCGTTCTTTAACATGGACTGTTGTTTAAAAATACCGTCAGCCTTCTTGCAGCAGCACCGAGCCGAATCTGCATTTCGCAGGGGGTTTTTATTCCCTCCCACCTCGCCCCCATCCCGTCGTGTTTGGAGTTCGCTGCCCACCGTGCAAGGAAGCCCAGCCCAGCCGCGCCGGCCAGCAGGAAGGTGTTCAGGGCTGTCCTGTGGCTGTTTTCTAAATGCTTTGCAATTCATGTGTCTTTGTCAGCCTCTTCCCACACTTCTTTTCTTTGCAGAAGCATCAGCTGTAGGAATGAAGCTAGGCCAAGCACCAGTAGGAATGCAATGGGGGTTGTAAGCTGTGACGAGTAGTGAACTTGGAGGACCCTGATAGAATACGTGCACCAAAAGGAGCTGGATGCTCCGTGCTGCATTTCCATGTTTAATGCTGGAGAAGCTTGTAGCAGAGAGAACGTGTCTGTCTTTTATTTCTCTATATGCTGCGTAGCATTGAAGTCTGCACTGCGTGCTGCTGCTCTGCTTCCAGCCATGGTCTGGTCTGAGGAAATGGGGAAGCTTGTGTACCTGCCTTCACATCAATGGCATCCTTGAGAGATGGCATTGTTACCCAGAACAGCGCAGGGGACGGTGATTTATGTCCTTTGTAGCTAACTCCGCTTTAGTCAAAGCTGATGCATGACCTCGTAGCATACTGGAGTATTTCATACGGCTGAATAAATTATACATAGGCAAAAGTATTCTACCTCCAGTGACCAGTCCATTAATAGAAATCCATACACAGGAAGGGGAGGAAAGACCTCATTAGGAGAACCAGATGGGAGTCCAATAGGTGAACTTGAACAACCGGAGGTTCTGTCAAAGGAAGCGAATGTTGAGGCTCGGCAGAGGAGTTCCCTTTGCTTCCGAAGCAGCCATAGGGTGCACTGCAAAACCTGCAGCGGCCTTCTGGAAATTCACAGGGATCTCAATCCATAAACACACAAACATTAAATAAGGATGTGACCTTCTGCATTAATTACAGAATATCTGCAGGTGTTTATAGTTGCAAGATAATTAGTCTTGAAAAAAATACCTATATGCGCCATGCTCTTTGTAAGGTTTTTGTAAGGAGGCTGATCTGTCACCAGGCGAAGCCCAAAACTTGCCACAGGACTGAGCAGCGCACAGAGGAAGGTCCACTGCCGAGGATATTGCTGCATCTGGTTCTGTTGCACGTTCATACGTCTTTCCCTGAGCTATGGGAAACCTTTCTGCATTGCACAGGTGATTTAATTAAACAAAAAGTAATAATTGTGAATTAGCTCTTTAAATCCCACCTCCGGTATATGAGGATGTGGCTCTTCCCTTTCAATTTACTTGTTGCTACCTCTTTGCATGCCTTTATGAACCGGGAACTTAGAGAGGAGGAATATTTTGTACTAGGAGTGTCTTGGATTCACAGTTATGAGAGAACTGCCAAGAACAAACAAGCCTGGGGAGGATTTATCGAAGCAGCTCCTTCCCATACACGGGTTTCTTTCTGGAATCCTCTGCAGCTTCATTTTGGTTTTCTGGCTTAAGCGAGGGAACGGGGATGATGACGATCTTCTAAAGCAGCAAAATCCACCAGTAGGAAAGAGCAAAATAAATGTGTATCTTTAAAAAGAACTCACGGTGTTAGGTTAGGAAAAAACCTGGAAAGTAAAGTCACAGACTCCTACTGTCATATGAAATTGTAAGGAAATTGAAAGAAAGCTCTAAAGGACATGGCTTAAGTGTTTCCTGCTTGGAAAATCTCCATTTGAAAAAGTTCATCTTTCATTGTACGGCTTTCATAAAGATGTAAAGAAAACTTTACAGCCTTTATACATCAGAGTATTCCGGGCCAGCGAACGCAGAGGTTACCTGACCCGAGGTACCTGCGAGGCTGCACGGGCGCGGTCTCTGCGGGGGACGTAAAGATGCTGTTGTTCCCAGTTCCACCATCTGAAACACCTTCATACCGAGGTCTAATTTTGGAGGGTTTAGTTTTCTAAATTGGGCAATGAGCAGAGGAAGCTTCTGCCGCTCTGCTCTCCAGCTGGCAGCAGGAGGAGGATTTTGCCCTTTGCAAAGCGCTGCGGCGTGGGAAGCCCCAGCCTGCGTGCCCTCCAGGCGCTCCCTGCCTGACCCCCAGCATCGCCTTCGAGGCCTCCCTTACAGGCAAATACGCCTGCAGTGCTTACAGCAGAATATCCGAGCAAGGACTTTATGAGTAGGAAATACTTCAGGGAAACATCTCGTGGTTTTGGTGAGTCTCCGTCTTCAGGTAACAAAGGGGCGTTAGATGCAGAATAACTGCTAGGGTGTCCCATTGGCACCGACTGACCGGTGTAACCAAATAGCTGCAGGTTTCTCTGGGAAGTGCCTGCATGTGGTACGTGAAACAGTAATTACAGTATCATTAACACGTTGCAAAAAGCAGCCCAGTAGTGACTGCAAGCGTGAATTAGTCTGGAATCCCTTAACAGAAAGAACAAGGTTTTTAGTATGTATTTGTTAGTACTCAGGGTTTATGGTAGAGAGTAATCCTAATTATTCTTCTCTTTTCTACTCAGTGATGATGCAGAGTTTTGGAATATATTAACCAAGCAAATATTTTTGGCTCTCCTGCCCGGAGAGTGGCTATGTCAACGGCCACTGGGTCTCAGTCTTTGTCTAGTGCTGAGCCCAGCCCACAGAGGCCAAAAACGTCGTAAAAGAACCGCGGGAATCAGCTTCAGCAGAAAGTTCAGCGAGACCCAAGTACTGCCACACTGCAGTACTAAATTGGAATAGTGTTTGTAGCAAACAGTAAATCGGAGACCTCTTTGAGGCAATTAGCAAAATCAGAGCCTCCTTTGAAGCAAACAGGCATGAAAATGCCGTTCTTGCACTGATTTTGCAAGTGCTTAATTGTACAACTGTCTGAGTGCCGCGCAGTGTGCTCAAAGGGCAGCAGAGCCGCGTATCTAACGCAACGCTGAGTTTGGCGAGTTGGTTTTTTTATTCATCCAGATATTTAAGCATATATTCAACATAATGAGAGATGAAGGAGAGTTACTGAAACAGCCCCCACTTCTGGGTGAGTTGTAGTCGCAGCCAGATGCCCGTTTGGATTCCCACCTTGCATCCAGTGAGCAGCGACAACCGGTGGCAGTCACCACGGGGACAGGGGAAGTGCCAGGCAGCAGTACGGGGGAGAAGGGCAGACAGATAAAACCATGGCTTCCTCCAGATCTGAAGAGGTATACATGTTGTTGTTCTTCTGTGATGTTTAATTCCGTCTGATATATCCAGCCAAACACTTGGTTACAAAGCGAAAATATAGATAGTCCCCGTACCCTAAAGTCACGGTTCACGTCTTTATCCTTCAGTGCTTTAGTGAAACCATTTAATTCTTAAAGGGCTTATATTCACATTTACGCTTTCATCAGATAATGCTCAGGATTTGAATATACCTCGGGATTTTATCTCCCTTCATCCTGCGTGACTAAGTGATATGTTGTTCCCTTGAAAGAACAAGTCGTATAGCACTAACTGTTCATTTATGGGAACAAATCCTTCACAGGAGTATTTTGAAGACTTTCCTTAAAGGAACCATGTAATAGAAACTGTATGACTTAAATTACTGGGGCTGTATTTCGTGTATATTATAATTTATGATCGAGTAACCAGGATAATAAATGGTACAAGATATAATAGATTACACAGCGCACAAGAAAACTCTGTAGCAAAATGAAAACTGTATAGCTTTGATTTTTTACGCAGTCCTATAATATGACTCTAACTTCTATTATACTGCTGCTCACAGGCCTTTCATCCTAGCTATTCAGATAAAGGCTTGGGAATTTTAGCAAATAGAATAGCCTACCCCATGGGTAAATTTTGAAAACTGTGCTCAAGGAGATGCACATACAAAGTTTGTTAATTTGCGACACATTTTTGGCATTCTTGTCACATGTGATGTTTTGAACATTCATCGCTTTGGGTTAATGTGTTGATTTAAAAAAAAAAAAAAGAAAGAAAAAGAAAAAGAGAAAGAAAAAAAAAATGAACAAGAGAGATGTGAACTTGAATTTGAGTGCCCAGATTTGAATGGATTAAAAAGCACTTTAGGAACTGGATAAAACAAGCACAGTCATAAGCCTGTGATTTTTAAACCTACCTCAGGGCCAGTGCTGCTAAAGACATTACAGAGAAACAAAATAAATAGTTAAATTTTGGCTTACTTGTAATGCTTTACAACACTAAGGCCTAAAGTATAGAAATGTAAGGCAGTTATTACACTGTCCCCAAGAGATTACTTGTTTTGTTGTCTTTAGGATTCAGAAATGTTCTTGTTTTACTTAGACTGAAATTTTAATGATCCCCACTTTGCCTTTTAAATATATTAGTTCCCCTTCTATCATCTGTAAGAGGAAATGGGAAAATTTCCTTAAAGGTTGGCAGATTTGCTTTGTTATGTAAAATAGATCCTTGGGGTGGAAAAAATAAAGACAATTAACACAGAACTTCCATGATGTAGTAACAGTTGTTTTATGAGAAAAGAATCTTTCTGTTTGAAATAGTTCAAAGGAAATATATTGCTTTGCTTTGGTAGCGAGTTGAATGTATTTCACGTGTTAAAATGCTTTGCCCAGAAATACCTCAAAAACCGTGCGTGTGGTGAGAGCAGGAGCTACGGGAAGCGTGCCTCGCCGCTGCTCTCTGAGCGCTGCCCAGGTCTTCACAGTTGGAAGGTACTTGCCTAAGTCTCTTCCTGCACCTCTTTTCAGATTGAAACCTCTCCTCAAGTTAAACAGTTTTCTGCACAGACACCTCTGTATCACTCCTCATGCAATACACTCCGGTGTTAAGCACAGCATTAAATAGTGGGGCACTAATTGCCTCTGCCTTTCGGACTGCTCCGCCGTGCTTCAGAAGGCTGATAAGAAGGTGGCTGATTGAATCAGGCTGTTCCAGGAAGATGTATTTCAATATAAGACCATTATAGCATTGTCCTCGATGGCTTCTCTGTGCTGTGACACAGACTGAATAGAAACGAAGAACAGAATCAGTACATAAATATTGTGATTAATATTTAATATAGCCATATAGATATTGCTGTGCTATGATTCCAGTAGATATTCAATGCAAGCCACCTGAAGAATGCCTACAACTGTAGGTTTACCAGGATTGTTTTGTAGCACACATGGAATCCTTAAATGTTACGGTAATTTAGTTCCCAATGTTGTATTCATCTCAGAGATCTTGTAAGGTGCTGATCTTTTTAAAATTTGCTGAAGATTATATAGCTTGCTTAGACAAATACGCCCCTTTGTCACGGTGACCGAAAAAGCAGAAATGTTAGACTGCATTTCTAATATTAGCTCTTTCTAATATCAGACATCGAGTATTTGTTTAAAAAATATGAGCATTATGTATATTATATCTAACAAGCCTTCCTGCCAAAACCAGCTTTGTAGATTAATCATTTTAAAACATTCAATTTCTGTATCTGATTGACTCCAGACAATACTTTAATAATGTTGGTGAAGAAAATACAGGCCCAGATTAGGGAGGTGGAAAGATAGGGACTCAGTTCAGGGTTCACACAACTGCAGTGAAATCAGGAAGGTTTCACCCACAGGCAGGCAGTCCTTTTTGTCAAGAGTTTTAAAGCAGTTTATAAAATCCAAATCCCATTCAAGTCAGAGTTAAATTTAAATGCCATCGTGTGAACAGGGTCGTATTTGTCATTTACTTATCACACGATATGGCCCAAGGGGTGAATTAGGGATGACAGCCCCCTTAATGAGATGCAGGAACGGATAATTAGAATAACTCTTCAGAAATCAGTGCCTCATGCCTTCAGCTTCTTCAGCTGTCCTTTTCAAACAAGTTCTGTAACCTGAAAATGGAACACGGTTTTGGCTAAGATTTGGTTAAGATTGAATGAAACATTCATATTTCCCCAAAGAAATTTTATTGATCTTCATTTAAATCTTCAGAAACAAAACTTTCTCAGTTCTGTGTGCATTAATCTTTTTTTCTAACCTAAGAATTCAGCCATTTGTTAAAAAGCAAGCAAACAAACAAAAAACAACACTTTATTCATCCAGATTCACCTTATGAGTTTTGGTGTCTGCAATGCAATGTCCAGGTAGCTCTCAAGTGACACAGTGTGATCACGCTGCAAATGCTCCCCCCGCTTTGTGGCGTTCCTTCTGAATAAAAATGTACAGAAAAGGGAAGTTAAAGCAGTAAAACGCATTCAGTGTGTCACTGGGGTTAAATATTCAGCAGGGTTCCTTGACTACATCCCAAGGACCTGACAGCACACGCAGGCTGCCAGCCCCGAATCACAACAGCACAAGCAGACACGGGCCTTGCACCTTTACCTCACTCCTGCACGTGCCCATTTTGAGTGCTGCTAGGTACGGCAGGGTATTTGTACCTGTAAGTGTGATTGCAGCAGGCAGATGGAAACATTTATGTTTTGGTGGGGTTTTAGTGATCGTTTCTGCAGGGCACTCGCACTCGGTGTGTCTGGGGGTCTGCTTTCTGCTCGGTAGCAGGCTTGGCTTGTCGGTCAGAGACGTTGCACCACTTCTGACCAGCTCCCACAGGTGCACTTGGCAGGTTTCTCCCATCTGGCTGTTCTTTCGTTTCCCCGTCCACGGGAGAGGCTCGTGGCAGTGCGTGCCACTGGGCTGCTGCCTTCAGCAGGGGCTGCGAGCGGTGGGAGCAGAGCCCCAGGAGCGCGCTGCCTCCTCCGGACTTCTCCGAACGCCGGGCCGGCTGCGGTGCGTGAGCTGTGGTAAATCATTTCCTTCCTCGTTCTGCTTAGAACAGATAGGCTGAGTCTGTTATGAACAAGAAGTCATTTCTTACTCAAAGTTTTCATTAATTTCTGTAAACAAGCCGCTAGCAGCTAAGTTTCTGTTTGAAGAGACTCCTCTCTCATTTCAAAGGGAAAGATTTCGGTTTCAAGGAACTCGGGCTCTCTGAGGGAGCTCTTTACACCCCACTGACAGCTCAGCAAGCAGAATTTGCATTTTATTTTACTTTAAAATGACACAAGGAGAGAGGCAGCTATCTCCCTTCCCATGGGATTTATGGGAAAGTCACGTACGGTGACATGGGAAACAACTGAAACACGGGGAAAGCTGTGACGTTTCTCTCTTAGGACAGGTCCGGCACCGCCTGGTTTGAAATTCACGTCCTTCCCTCTTCTGTCGCGGTCCAGGATGGTGAGAAACAGCATCCAGTGCGCACGCCTGGCACCCATCCAAAGATCCTGTGGAAATGATGGGTTTGCATACATACAGTTTGTTTGGCTTTACAAGTTCTGCTTTTTTATCTGTTAGGATTATAATCTTCCCTTCTCTCAGTTACGGCATTCACATGTGGCCGCTGGAGCCAGCAGCACCTGAACCTGAGCATTCGATGGCCCTCGTGGGTCCCTTCCAGCCCCGGACGCTGAGATTGTCCGGCTGCATCGCGCACGTCTGCGTGTGCCTCTGACAGACCTTTGTGCCAGGGCAAGGAGCCAAGGAGCTCAGAACCGAGGTTAACATGTTATCTTTTGCTTCAGCCACGATCCCATAATCTTTCCTAAATGAATGTAAAAAAAAAAAATAGTTCAAGCACAAATAAAAAGTTCCATCATTAATTCATATTTCTAGACAATTGTATCTGCTCCAGAACTGCAGTTGTATGGCCAGAAAGGCCTCAACTGGTGAAGTGGTTTTATCTCTGCGAGTCTATTTCCAGCATGGAAAAATTCATTAAAATGGAGTCCCAAAACTAATATTTTACAGCATGTTCTTAATAACCTCTGCTACTGAGCAGTGGAAAGAATAAAAACAACGTCGAGCACATCCTCAGACCCCACGCTGCACATGCCTGTTTCATGCCCACCGCAGCACCCTCCCACGGCGGTGTTTGGTCGTGAGGCTCTCACTCTGCACAGGCGCCTTTTAACAGCTGGGAGAGTCTCACTAAGGAGCACTGTTAAATTAAAAAACTAATTACAATTGAAAATGGTGATGGCAGCCCCCCAGCCCCGGAACATCCTAGCAGCTCATGAGTGCATCGGGCCCCCAGTTCCTCCAGCTCCACGGGTCTTCCAGCGGCACCCCGCTCCTGGGTCTGCCCGTGGTCGGCCCCTGCCCGGGGCTCCCCGTGTAGCCGCAGGTGTCACTGCTGCCGTTGGAACAGAAGCTGTAGCCGTTGCCGTGATTCCAGGGCTGAATCGCGGTCAAGTTTTCACTTAAGTTAGGAGTTGAGTCCTTGGGGGAGCCTTCTGCTTTTCCGCAGCACGTGCAATGTGTGTGTTAACATTCCCGTTAATACGAGCGCTTCCCATGTCAATGCAACATCATGCTGCTTGCGTTCACATGCGGGGGGGAGTTCCGCAGTGACTCTAGGGGAGAAATTAACCGCGTGGAAAGCAGTCCAGGTTTAAACGCTATATAATCATAACAAATTTCTAGGCTACATAGTGGGCATAAAAATAAATACCGAATACATACCTACCTACCAACTTAGCCGGGGAACAAGCCAGTGTGCATCTGGGTTGGGTCGGTTCATGCAGAGCTGCACAGACACTCACACAGCGTCACAGCAGCCAGGGCTGACAACAGGCAGCCCGCGGGCACGGGAGTGAGCAGGGACAGCACGCGTGGCCCGACCTGCCCGGGGCTGCAGGAGCACACGGGAGCCTCGAGAGCCACGTGGGAAGAGGCTGGGGACCTCCTTGCTCTCACCCCCGTGGTGCCGTGTCCTCATCCTCCTCCTGCTTCTCCTTCTCCATCCAGCCTGTAGGCAGAAGGAAAGCCGGTGTTCCCCTGCTGCTCCCTGCATGCAGAGAGCATCTCCCTCGGACCGCCGGACCACCAGCGGGGGCTGCCATCATTTCTTCTCGGGAAGGGGCCCCCAGAAAGGGCAAGATCAAGTGAAATGCGAGGGTGCCTCACTATATGGTCGCCAACTGGTAACATCCACACCAAAACTTCTGAAACACCGACAAATGATTTGGGAAAATTAGGGGGAGGATGAAACTCAGTATTTAGCTTTGAAAAGCAATCTACAGAGGACCCCAGAAATTTTTGAACAAGTGAGCTTAACTTTTGAAAAAAGGTCTGGAATTAATGCATTTGCAAAAATAAATAAAAAAATAAATAAATAAATCTCATAAACAGCCATGGGATAATAAAGGACAAATAAGCGACATTCATTTTTAAAGCAGGCATTATGAAAGACCAGGCTAATCTCCTTCCCAAGGTAACTTGCTCCTGGGAAAAGGTCAGGCAGCAGATGGGAGCCACACCGTGACGTCAGGGAGGTGCTCACACAGTCAGCGCTGGCTTTCTCATCCAACAATTAAGGAGACACAGTCCAGGATGAGTGTGTGCAGCTTGTTAAAAATAATGCTGGGGAAACGGCTGTCACTGACTGCCTGGTGAGGGGGATACGCTGACCGGGTCTGCTGTGATTCCAGGCGGATTTGGTACCGATTGCAATGGAGGAATTTGGTGACATGCCGGAGAATACCTGCATAGCGTGCGGGTGACGTTGAAGCGCAAGTATTTGGGGCAACAGGCTTCAAATTCAAGACGATGGATTTCAGAAATTGTCCGGAATCAATACGATGAAATTCGATAACGACGGAGCAAGAGAGCAGCCGTAAGGAGAAATCAGATAAACAAACGTGTGCAAACTGCCTCGTGCTGCGGGCCAGTGGGACAGCTCGAGGGCAGAGCGCTGCCTTCCAGAGAGGCCTAAAATGGAAGGGAACCGGGCACGTACGGAGGGGGACCAAGGAAGGGGGAGTGATGCAGCCGGGGATCTGTCAAGGGAAATGATTTTAAGAACTATTTTGGAAATACAGTGTAACTGTGTCATCCAGCCTTACCGGAGAAAAATCAAACCCGTAAAATTCTCCGAAAGAAAAAATGTGCAGTTACAAGAAAGCATCTTGGATCGTTGCAGATCTTTTATGGAGTTCGTAACACAGCAAGAGTGGCAACAAATACAGTCTTGTTCGCCTGCCAAAACCATCAAATATCCTCATTTTGCCTATCAGAATTATCCATAGCGTTTGCCTCTAATTTTCTATTCTAAAATTTTATTTCTATCACTAGATGTAGTTTATACATTGCATAAAAATATCTCAGTGCAAGTCTCTATGCCCACTTACGTTTTACTTCCTTTCCAAAGTCTAGTCCAAACCACTGTCAGCATTTTACCTGCTTCTCACTTCTCTACGGCCTCCGTGTCTGTTTGTGCACAGACACATGCACATGCACGGCCGCAGCCGATAACCCAGCAGCCTACAGCCTGCGCACCCCAAGTCAGCAGCCTCCCCGTGTTGCTACGAACACAATTGTTGCTTTATCTACAATAATACGGAATGGGAAATACAGGTTTACTCCGAATCGTTACGTTATGTTGCATTGGTCTGAGCAAACTGTGATTTTCTCTGAGCTGAATTTAAATCAGGCCTCGTAGCATTTTGGTTATTGACTGCGAAGGAAAGAGGAGTAGTGGGGGTTTAAGCTAATAACGCGTGTATGTCCTAGTCTAATAACCAGCAACTTATTGACACCTTCTGGAGAAGCGAGGACAGTGTAGCTCACATCTAGTGGCACGGGAAGAAAGGAAGGATTAGGAATGTTTTTGGCAGGCCGTAAGGACTGGGACATGCGCTGCTCGCAGGCACCTCGCTCAGCCCTTGCCCCTCGCGCTGCCACCCGGGGCCAGAGCCGGCCTCTGCTGGGGGGAGCTGCCGCTTCAGGGGCAGATGTAGGTATTTAATTAGTGGCACCAGATGCAGGCATTATTGGTGCCAGATGTAGGTACTTAATGGTACCTCACAGAGGGAAGCATCTCCGTGCAGATCTGTTTATACCTCTTTGCTTCGATGTTATTGTCCTCTTCCAGCCTAAGTCAGCTGAACTGCAGGGAGATCTTCGGGAAGTTCCGTGGGCCATGAGGTTTTTGAAGCATTCTCACTCTTTTACGCAATTTTTTTTAGATTGCATTTTAACTGAAAAATGTTTATGCTGTTCCACCCGGCTGTTCCCTTACCCTGTGTAAGGGCTTTCTTCTTGTCGTAGCGATCGTTCTCCTGAAATGCTGGTGTGTAAAGTCAAGTTGGGGGAGTCATTTTCTGAACGAGATTGCATGCGGTATTATTCCCACCTCTGACCATGCATGCTCATATTTTTAGTCATTTTTTTCTTTTTGGTGTGCCCATTTTCTGTAATGATACGGCATTTAAGTCACATTGTAGCCCAGGTGTGGAGGTACTGAGTGTTTGAAATCACTAAATTGGAAAGAATCTTCAAGAATAACACTACCACCGCTTCTGCATGTTAGGCTTTGCATTGATCATCTGAGATAAGGTCTCCCCACATACCCCTAGGATTGTACTGGGGTCTGTACAGCAGAGTTCCCAGTGCAGGACAGAGGGCTGGGTTTGCTGGATGTGCAGGAGGATCAGAAGCAGAAAAGTAACCCTCGCAGAATCATAATGAGAAGTAAATTTGACATAATTTGGCTATGAAATAATTAAATAAATCACTTATTTATCAGTCTGTAAGGTACACAGAAAGAGTCCCTGATTTCTCAGAGTACTTTGAGATCAGTATGTGCTAAATTAGCTTAAACAATGCAACTAAAATAGAATATCGTCTGCGACTCAGACCTTTTACTTTGATAGCAATCAGTCACCAGCTGGGAAAACTTTAGTTTTAGCCAGTAGGTTATTGCTTTTTTCCTTTTTTTTTTTTCTTTTAACATACCCGTGATTAAATCCTTAGCAGTGGTTTGATTGAAGAGCGTTGCTTACTGAACGCGAGAGGCCTGAAAGCGCCTGCGGGTAGCGGGCGGGCGGCGGGGGAGAGCCCCCTGGGCAGCGCCTCCTCCCTGCGGGCGGCACGGCGCGTCCCGCACACAGACCTTCCTCTTCCTCACCCGCACGGGAAGAATGCCCAGATGAAATTATTTTTCTCTCCTTGCTCTGACAACCCTTATTTTGCACGAGCAGGGCTCTCTGCAGCTAGAAAGCATCCCTCCTGCCCAAGGCACACAGGAACGCTTCGAGGAGTTACCTGCTTGCAGAAACACGTTTTTCTCATTTCCTGTTATTTCAGTTTCCTACACCAGGAAGACAACGCTGCATCATCCCACAGCAGTGGTGTTAGAAGCAGGAATCGGTGAGGTCTCTTGTAACTTGAGTGCTCTGCTTCCCATTGTAACCAATTTCAGTTGTGCTTCGGAAAGTTAGGAATAATTACATCATCAGCAAAACAAAACCTAATCATTTTTGGCTTGCTAAGTACAGCTCAGGCTGCGGTTGAAAGAAAAGTGCTGGAGTCGTAGGGAAAGGCACTGGGGCAGAACCAACATCACCCGGAGGGGATGGTCCTGGGGACGGACAGCGGGGGCTTTCCAGCCGCCGGGGCTGCGGGGCTGCATCCTGCCCGAGCCTCTGCTGGAGCCCAGGGACCCCCCAGGGGGACGAGCAGGCCGGAGAACCAGCACCAGGCGCTGGAGCGCGGCTGTGGGCAGCACCCACGCGGGGGAAAAGATGGAAAGCTGCCAAAGAGAAAATACCGCTGGCTTTTTGTTTCTGTAAGGCTTTTCTGCTCCAAAACCAGATTTTTGCAAATCAATTAACAGAAATGGCTACTGTATTTTCTACATTTCTTCTGCTTTACAAAGCATCAAACCGCTGATAACAAATCCATCTCAAGGCAAAGAATATAGCTTTTCTATTTCTGTATTTTCTCAGTGATAAATTGAGTACAGTAATGAAAAAATGTAGGAGAGTGATGAAAGGGCTGCAGAGAGAACAAGTGCTCGTCCTTTCCCTTCTCTCTGCATTTACCAAGTGAACAATATGAGTCACAGAAAATAGGGAAAATCTATGGCATCAGAAATTGAAGAATGATTATCTGCGGAGAGCCTGCTTCTTCATTGATGGAAAAACGGTTGCATGACAAAATAACTGTGGGTAAGAGATGAAGATCCTTCGATTTACTTGGAAGAAAGAGAGCTGTCACGTTCACCTTTCAAGCGGCTTTCAGCGTCGCGGCGCGCTGTGCCCACCAGGCTTTGTGCAGGGGGCAGGCCGCCGTTCAGGCCAGGTTTGGGGCTGTTCTCCGCATCCCTTGCTGCACGGGTTGCTTACGGGGCTGTGGTTTGATCTCTCCTTCCAGTTCTGCATAGCACAACTCGGTGGGACTCTTCTGCGATTTAAGGCTGGTATCCAAAAAGGTCTAAAATAACCTGATGCCTGATAACAGGTAATTTACGGATTACATACCCAGATAACATGATGATAAACTTCCAGCTAAAATATAGAGGATGTTACGGTACTTTATACAAATGATGCTTATACTGCTAATGATATGAGAGAGGTAAGAGGCAAACAGTTTAATCAAAACCTAGTAGAAAAGTACTGCTTTTATGAGGTTTTCCTCACGCTTTTACATTGACGCAAATTGGGATAAAAGTGATGGATCACAACACAGCCATCTTTCTTCTCTGCCCACCCATGAGTTATTCCACCAGGAGCAGCGTGCCCGTGCCTCTCCCGCACACAAGACAAAGTGTGTTTAATAAGTAAGAGGTGGGGACGGTTAGGCAGTGCTCCTCAATCATGCTGCTGTTCAGGATCTAATCATGTAAATGCAAAAAAGGGAAAATCTCAGTTTTCCCAGTTGGTGACTGATTGCCCTGGGAGCGAAGGTCTGTGCCACACTAACACACACCCCGTGTTATTTAGTCTGCTGATTTACAAACTGTACTAAACATGCTCTCAAAATCATATATGTTTGGGGGTATTTTATAAGCTACTAAATACTGGGGTCACCCAGGGCTGTGTTGGGCAGGGCCGGCCCGAGCTCGCTGCTCCCGGACTGGGCCCCCCTGGGCCACCTGCTGGGGCGTGTGGCCACCGGAGAGGAGGAGGAGGAGGAGGAGGAGGAGGAGGTCCCTGTGTCGTGCCAGGGTCAGTGGAGTCCCCGTATTTCAGGGTTTGCCTGTGGCAAAACTGAGCAGAATATAATCATACTTCTTGGGAGGCAATTGTAGTGCCTTCTGAAAAAATAATAAAGTACACGGAAGTGGAGCAGGCTTATTTTTAAGCGTTGACAAATGATTTTAAATCTCTAAAAAGCACAATTATCTGCTTTTATGATAGTCTGTGGTGCAATATGTTCGACTACAGAAATGATTTTGTTGGAAAAATCTTTTTTTGCGGTGCTGAGGGTTGTGGGTTGCGTTTGTTTTAAATTAGCCGTTTTGGATGTGGCATTTAGAGGCGTACAGAGCACTGTAAAAGTTGTGTTTACCGGTCTGAGGGTGGAAGCGGTGTGCGTGTTTGCCAGAGAGACAGAGGATTTATGTAGGTATAAATACCTTTAAATTCTCGACAAATGTAAGGGCCTTTTAGAACAGTGAAATAGCTGCTTGCCTCTCACAGTATTCAAAGCACTTATAAGAACTTAGGAATTCTGTATGTCATGCTGTGACCTCCCCTTTCCACCTGACGGGCAGCGATTGCGCAGAGCCCAGCCTCGAGGAGTTCCTCGCCGCCTGCCCCAGGAGCTGGGCCGGGCTCGAGGGCACGCGCCGAGGCTTCGCGGCGCTGCGGGGCCGCCCGGCTGGCAACGAGCCCCTCCGCTGGGTTAGCAGGATCAGCTGCCGTGCGGGACTTCGGCCAGCGTAAGCTCCTGGAAATAAATTACATCTGTTTCTGCTAATTAACACACCTCACTGTAGCCGCCTTGGTCCGCAGTTGGCAACGTTAGGACTTTGTTGCTTGGTGGCTGTTACTGGTGGGCTCTGCAGATGGTGGGACGGCCTCTGCAGGCGCTGCTGCCGGCTGCTGTACACCCCCCTCATTCACGTGCGGCTCAGATGCACTCCTCCCGAACGGCCACATCTCAACCTAGGAGATACGTTTTTCGTAAAAGCTTTCATTTGATTAACTGCCTATTTTTTTCTTCAGTACTTGGGTGTTACGGTTGTGTGTGGTTATTTGAGTCACAAGATGTTTTGTCTTTATAACACGGAAAGAGAAGGAAGGAAAGGAGAGTCAGTTGGGGTTTTCTTACCCCCCAAAAATCTCAGTGCAAGTGCTTATGCTAAAATTCATGAAAACTTTTGGAATGCAGAATCATTTGTAAAATGAAGGTTTTCCAGATGCTGGGTGATCTGATGATTGCAAACTGAAGCCGTATAGATTCTCAATCAGTGGCAAATGGAGTTCATCACTGCTTTTAATAACCCTCATAAGCACATTTTAATTTTTTCTTTTTATTTGTCATACAAACTAATTATTATGTCCAAGCCATAAAAAGAAGAACAATAATCTATTTCTTATGTCATGTCAGTGATTTCCAGATACTATACAAGCTAATGAAATCAATATGCATATTAGGAAAGCAACGCGATAAATTATTCTGCCTACAAAGAGAAATCAGTTTTCACCTCGTTTCTTCCAGTCCCCACACCAGGCAGCTCAGGGCAGAAGCTCCCAGCCCCAGGCTTCCGGTGCTGCAGAGTCAGGGCAGTTTTTAAAGCTCCGTGGGCTGGGTTTAGCTGTGCCATGCTGCACCGTGCTGTGCCATGTCACAGTGCGCTGTGCCGTGCCGTGCCGTGCCAACTTGCATGTTCAAGCAGTTGTTTCCCCAGCCCGGCAGCAGCAGGGCTTCAGCAAGGGCATGGCCCCAGCGTTGGCAGCTGCTTGGCGAGGCTCACCACGTGCCCTCGTGATGCCGAGGCGGCCCCTTCCCGGCCCCTCTCCCTTCCCGGCCCCTCTCCCTTCCCGGCCCCTCTCCCTTCCCGGCCCCTCTCCATGCCCATCGTCTTCAGAGCCCGGAGGCTCGCACCACGCATACTGCCAGCGGCTGGGGCATGTGGCGCTCCGCAGCAACAGGAGCTGGTTTCAGTGAGTTGTAGTTCAGCAGCAGCAGGGTGGAATAAAATTATGATAGTTATTATTAACATGATCATTATTATTGCACACTTGCTTCTTTAGTAGCTCACTATTAAGGCTTGTCTGAACTTCTTTCTCATTCCATTTGTTTTAATTGCTTTGGGAAGCATAAACAAATTTATTTCTCTCTGTTACAAACAGCCCAAGGGAAAATGAACACGTCGCTGTGTCCCTCGCTGCTGTGGGTCTGCACTCCTAATAGAGGTGATTCATCCATTTAATGCGGCAGTGGATATAAACAAATATTTAAACAAAGCACCGTGAAAAACGGCTAGGTAGACAACAGGTTTTGAGTGTGTCCCTCGTCCTTTTTGCTGTCCTATAATGCGGAGTTGTGTATGATGACTACTCTCAGCAAAGAACTGAAGAAAACAAGTAATGGAAAATTCTGAAATGTTGCGGGTGTCATCATATACGGGGATGTTTTAGAGAGCACAGCCATGCACGCAGGGGAAGGTGCATACATATATACGTATATAAAACCTTGTAAGGAGGGGGTTGCGCCTGAGGACCACGCTGTAGCACGGTGGATGTTGCATTGCCTTCCTGCCTCGCTGAGAGGCTAAAGTACCCCTTGGTTCTCTGTGTTTTTCTCCTAATTAATCAAAATTAAGTAGAGCAACGCAATAGACTGCTTTCTGCACAGAAAATGAAGCTTCACTAAAATGTCTTTTCCTAGTTTTTTTTATCATCACTTTAAATTTCATCAGCAAAACCAGAAAGTCATTTATTTTTTTCTCATTTGTTTTAGATGACACAGAAATGTTTCCATTTATTTTGGACTCCTGGAAGATGACCAAGGGCTAAAGGGCCTTTAATATTTGATATGGCTGGCAATGTAATGTTGGAAAGGCACCGGGGGGGCAGTCAGATCCTTCCGTCTCGCAGAACACTAGGTAGGAAAGAACATTTCCTCGGTGCTCCGTGCGGCACCTCCCACGCTCCTTCAGTGCCTGCGTTCGGGTCCAAGGGCAGATGGCAGCACCCTGCAGGATCAGGCTCCTGGTATATTCGTCTCCAAGTTGGTAGCAAGGTTTTATATAGGTTCTTAAAGGGGAGCGTTGTGGAGCTTGTACATTGAGGTTTGGGAGAATTTCTCAAGCTCCCAGCTCTGTTTCCTGGAGATGCGGTCTCACTGCCCTGCGGTGCTGTCTGGCTGGGTACCGTGCTGCTTGGGCTGCCGCCGTCACCGCCCTCAGCTCTGCATCTCCTAGCCCTGGGGAGATGGTGTGCAGTGTTCCCGGCACTGCTCACTGCCCAGGGGCCCTGGAGCAGCCGTGCCCTGCTGCGCCCCACTGCCCCGTGCCCATCCCCGCGGCCGTGCCCTGCCGCACCTCGTGCTGCCGGCACACACCAGGCCTGGCTGCCTGCGCTGCTGGCGCTGTGGGCATGAGTACAGGTGTTTAAGGGCACATTTTGGGGAGTATCTTGTGGCTGTGCGGGCTCTGTACAGTCAGTAGCCCCTGGAACAGCCCCCAGGACCCCGCAATGCTGCTCTGCCTGGTCCCACGCTGCTCCTGCCCCCGGCCGGGCTCTGTGCCGTGCCTCATCTCCCTGCTGTAGCGGAGAGTGCTGGCCGAGTGTGAAGAGTTCGTGTTTTCAGCTGCAGACCGAAGTTTCTGTAGGCAGTCTCTGCTTCAAAACTGGTCCGAGATCTTTGAGAACCTTCCTGCTCCAGCCCAGCAGGCTCTGGAGGTTTCTGCTTGCTCTTGCTCTGCTTTGTTTTGTTTCCCCTCTCGTGTTGTTCCCTCCGAACTCTTGCAGGATGTGCTGAGCTGTTCCTGTGAGGCTGACGAGCTGCCATGGAGAGCTCGGTGCTGCTCGGAGGAAAAGCACCGGGATCGATGCAGAGCTCACCGCAGGCGTCACACCATGCGGCACGGCAGCTCTGTAATTTGAAGTTGGCAGCGGGGGAATTGGTGCCCAATCACTCAAAATACTTAATTGGAAAGCCAGGCCATGGGCTAGGCTGTAGCAAGGCAGCCCTGCGGCCTTGTGGCTATTCCCTGCACCATCTGCCCCGGGGCTGCCTCGGACACCCGCGGCTGTGGCCGTGCTGCCCACACAGACCCTGGGGGAGCAGAGCTGCTCCCCTGTGCTGCCGCCAGTCCCACGGGGTCTGTGCATCTGGGTCCAGACCACGGGGTCTGAGAGGGCTCCACCGCCTGCCCTGGAAGCAGAGCTCCCGGACTGCTCCCAGGCTGAAGCCCAGGCTTGATGTGCAAGCTCACCCATCGCGTTTATTGCAAGATCACCCGTCACATTGAACAATGCCATAGAGCAATTTGATACAGCTATGGAAAACAGACATCCAGCTTTGATTCCTTTCTCTGTTTAGTTCCTGCCTTGTCCTAAATGGAAAGTGTTCTTTTAAAACCATCTTAAAAATGTTAATGGCTGTGAAGCACTTCTCATTTTGGACCCCTGTGCAGAACTCAGCTGTGACTTTAATTCATCTGCCATCCCTGCTTCTCATCGTGTTCCTTACGCGTTTCTTTAATCTATTTACTGCGCAAGTTTATTCATTGCTCTGTGCGGGCTTTTTCTGACCCTCTCTGTCTCCGCGTGGGAGGGGTGAAAGGCCGGGGCTGCTCCAAGGGCTGGGAGCTCTGGAGGGGATTTAATCTGTCCGGGGAGCTCAGCCGAGCAGATATTAAAAGCTAAACCTGCTCGTAGATCATAGTATTAAAAGGTATTATGGGAAGTATGTATACAAAATGAATGGCTTTAAGTCTTCCTGAAATGTTAACCTTCCATTGTGAATATGCGTACCCATTCTAGCCACAATTAATACATTTCACAGCTGTTAGTGATCTGGGTGTGATGATCCCTGAGAGTCGGTAAAGAGCAGAACATGCAGCAGCCCGACGGGAAGCATTGTCTTGAACGTGGAGTTCCAGAAATACTTGCTAGAAACTTCTATCATAGCAAAGTTCTTCAGAGAGAGTAATTGATAGCATAAAATCTACAATTGTTCCTGGGTACGAGCCTATCGCACAATTCCTGTGTTGTACAGAATCCCATTGTGGAGCAGGACTACTCCGCCAGGCTTACCTGGGCGTCACTTCAGTTTGCGTTGCTTGTATTCGCTTGTTTTCTAATTCTGTTGTGGAAATGAGCAAATTGTGCAACCTGTTCAGTCTCATTGCAATAAGATTTTAAACATCTTCTACTAGATTGTATTTAATTTCCCCATTACAAACCCTAGATTAAAGCAGAACCCAAGCAATTAGAAAATAAACAAGGCATGTACTTGAGAGAAAATCACTTAATCTGCGCTCTGTAAGCCTGAAAAACTCCGTCATCTACCACGTCGCAGCTGAAATCTTCCCTTAAAAACACCGCAGAGTGCCTGGTGGTGATCCTCAGAAGGAAGCGCGGGCGTGTGCGGCCGTGGATCAGAGCTGCCCGTCTCCTGCAGCGTCCGGGGCGCTGCGCAGCCCTCGCCTCCCTGCAGGCAAGGACGAAGCGCCCCGAGTCGTGCACAGCACCGAGCACGGGGAAGCCCTGGCTGTGAAGACGGGGCTCGGATCTGACACCGAGCGTCCTGCCCGGGATTTTGTCCTTTCTTCCTGCTCGAGGCTCGGCTGTGGCCCTGCAGCAGACATCTGGCAGCCCGGGGAAAGGAGCGCCCTGCGGAGCGGACACGGGTGGGCACCCAGGGCAGTGGTGGGCACCCTCACTCCGGGGCCTCCCTTGCCAAAACAGCAGAGACTTTACATGGTTATAACCGTTCTCCTACACGTGGCATAATGCTGTTACAAAATACCACGTCTCAGAGTCGTGTATGTGCGTTGCTTGTGTTGCAGGTACTGGATGGGGCTCCAAGTGCCACTGGCAGGGCGGCGCAGCCCAGCAGCACCGGGCTCACTGCGAGCTGTTGCTGCAGGGAAGCGCTCTGCCCTTACAGCCCCTACGGCCTCTAGGAACAGGCCTTGTTACGCCTCTCAGTGCCTCTGCAGAAGCGGAGGCTGGGTCAGGGCCGAGCGAGGCGGTGCTGTGACTGCTGTGGGGGTCGGTGCCCTCGCACCTCGCGCTCCGGCTGCCCTCCGCTGCGGCTCTGATCCCGATCTGCGCCCTGCGTGCTCCGGCTGCGTTAAGCGCGGCAGTGCACAGCGCAGGGCAGCCCTGGCACGCGGGCAGTGGGCGTTTCGCACACGCCTGTGCCGTTGCTGCCTGCTCGCAGCTAGAAGCACGCGGGCGTCTGCACAGATGGACCCGTCAGCAAATTAATTCCAGTCCGGAAGAAACGGCCAGTTCAGCTGCTGAAACCAGCATCTTCCCTCCCCACTCCATGTTTATGGCTTAATTATGAAATTAAAATCAGCAAAAAATCAAATTATCATTGCCGACAGAGAGGTGGGGCGTGCAGCACGGCGTGTGCTTGAAGAACTTCGGGGTATCGGGGACTTTGGAGCAGGGGCTCTGCAATGCTGCCCTTTCACCAAAGTCACTGCTTGTTGGAAAGAAAGCGTACGGGCCTTCAGCTACGCTGATACCAGCACAAAAGCTGTACTTGCAGCACCTGGGAGGGATGAGTAGGCAATTCTTCAGAATCTGGTGGCAAAATCTCTTTCCAAACTCCCAGAGGTATCGCTTCTATACTTACGATGCAGTTCTTCGCGCAGCTTTTATACGTTCTATCGGGATTGCCTCTATTCGGTATGTGAAGGGAATTATTACGCTGTAATCTGAAAAGGGAGTTGGCTACCGTATGTTTTAATAAACGTTACTATAAAATCAGAGTGCATACCTTACCACCTTTACCAGGACGCTTCCTGAAGAAGCCGAGCTGCACGTCTGGCCGCACAGGTTGTGGGCTGGGGCCGTGCACGCTTTGCTGGCAGCCAGGGGCCGATGGAGCACTCCAGCAGGGAAGAGTTCAGCACATATGTTAAGAGCAGGATGAGTGCACGTATGCTGAGGCCCCAGGTCATTTGCTTGGTGATTCTAAGTTGTGATGAAAGTAAGGCATCCCATCCCAAGTACAAAAAGCCACGGCAGCCCCAGGAGCAGCTCTGCCCTGCAGTAATTCCCACCCCAGCAGTAATCTTTATTACGCTGCATCATTTATGTGCACTTGAATGTAACTGAGAATATAATTCCAGTGCTTGGCAATGAGAAATGAGGCCCGGTGAAGTACAGGCTCGACACCAGTCCCACGCAAAGTAATGGCTCCCATAACTCAGGTCTGCAGGCAGAGCTATGGGCTCAGACAGGCTGTCACCTCCATCGGGCCCCTCCGCGGCCGGGAGGCAGCTGAGAGGCTCCCGTCCTGCGTGCGGCACCAGCGGGGATCTGCGCGGTTCCCAGGAGGAAAGTTCCCAAAGTTCCCCTGGGCAGAGAGGTTCCCATGGGAGTGCTCAGGAGGGAGCCACGGGTGGACGTGCAATGGGGCCAGCAGGAGCCGCCGGGTGGTCAGGTCGTTCCTAAATCATTTAGAAATTCCTAAATAATTCAGGGAGAATAACTTAGCATTTAGGTCATTCCTAAATCATTCAGAAATTCCTACATAATTTAGCAATAATAATCAAAAATTTGGGTCACTCCTACTCACACGTAAGGGGTGCTTTCAGCCCCGTGCAGCAAGCCACCCACCTCCAGCAAAGCCGTTCGCGTCCCCCCGGCCGCCTCCAGGGGACTGGGGCGATGGCCCGGAGGAGAACAGCGGCGCGGGGAAGGAGGAAATGCGGCGGGGACAACGGCGGGCGTACTTCTGTGCACGGCACTGTGCAGAACGTCCGCTGGGCCGCCATGCCTCGTTCCGCTGTTCACGTGTCAGGATGATTCAGACGGTCCTCGGAAGAGAGAAACAAATATTACCGAGGAAGCCTTACAAAAATTAAGCTTGTGGTGCTTAAATCATCTGCAGAGAAAGATGAAAAGGGAGGTGATTTATCATGTTTTATGGGTCCTTACTCATAGAAAAGATACTTGATAGTAAGGGGGATGTTCAGTCTTGCAGACAAAAACATAATAAGATCTGATTTCTGAAAGCCGAATTTAGTGAAATGCGATTTTGAAGTGAGATGCTATTTCCCAGCAGTGAAGGGGGTATTTAATCGCCGGCAGTGCTTGCGGCGCGGCAGCGCGAGCGTCACCTGGCAGTGCCGGGAGAGGCAGAGGCAGCTCCCTCCAGCACGTCCTTTACCAAGTGTGTGTGTCTGAGCTCGGCGTGCCCCGAGCAGCTGGGCAGGCATCCCCGGTCACCCGAATTTCACTCCCGTCAGGGCACCTGCGGGCACGGGGGGCACGGTGTCACGGCCGGCTGTAGGACAGGCTTTTGCAGAATGAATTTGAGCAGTGGGCTCATTGCAGGGATCCACCGAGATACCTGATTAAGAAGTTGTTCCTTTCCTGGAAATAAATCTGTTGCACGTTTCAGCTCCTGCAGACGCTCTGCAAGGACTGGGTGCTTTTTCGGGTCATGGAGGGATGGAGGAAGGGTGGATTACTGCCTCGGTGAGCCGGGCTGGCAAGCTCACGGGTCTCCTGCTTCAGTGACTGTGTGTAAACCTGTTTGAACTTCAAAGGATGGCAACAGCGAACTTCCCTCTCAGAGGAGATGGGGAGGGCTGAGCCTGCCCCAGACCTCTCATTTCCCCGCAGACGTGTTTCTCTGCTAATTAACAATACACCGCACAGACTTTTAATTTTCTTTGCTCACAAATGCATAGCCACGAGCAAGCACCGAGAATGTGCAGCCTATTTGAAGCCTTCTGACCCCCGCTCATTTTGAAGAAATAACTTCCAGCCAATGACCAGCGACAGGGCTGGGGAACGTCTGCAGGTGGGGATGCCAAAGCACGCAGAGCCACTCGGGGTCTCTTCTTTATCCCAGAAGAGACGAGGGGTCAGGCCCTGCGGCACTGAGCGGAGGCAGCCCGCGTCCTGCAGGCTGGGCACAGGGCTTGGCACCAGCACACGGTGCGGGATGCAGCCACCGGCCCCGGGGCTCGGCGTGGGGCTGTGCGTGGGCACGGCCGCGGGGAAAACTTCCTGGCAGCGTCTGCCGGAGGCTGCATTCAGCATCTAAAGAAAAACCCGGCACCACAACAAGCGGCTCTCTGTAAACAGCATCTCTGAGTCATTCAGGCAGCCTGCAAGCGTCTGAAGGAGGGACGCGAACAGAGCCTGATTGTGCAGCGCAGCTCCAGCTGCCGCAGGTGCTGCTGTGCCCCCCCGGTGCTACACCTGCAGCTGCCCATTCCCACCCATGTGGGGCCCTTCGCGACGCGGAGATCGATCACTGGAAGGCAACTGGCTTTCCTTGACGCCGCAGTTTATTTCTGAAAAGGCTCTGTGGCTTGCAGAGCACACAGAGGGGTGCTGACGGCACACTCCAGGAGCCTGACCGGTGCTGCAGTGGTTGCACGGGTGTGTGTACGGTGGGATCCGGGCTCTGACAGCACGAGCAACCCCGTGAGACACGACTGGGGCACTAGGGAGAGTAAAGCTCCAGTTAGGAGCATCCATTTAGGAAACGGGAAGATCAACATATATTTCTCTTCTCGTTTCATTGGTACTCGTTTATCTTGCAGAATGCTTTGGTTTTAAAGTCGTTAGGAAGGTTCTGAAACACCCACGTGTCGGAGCTGCGTCTTCCACGCGTTGGTTACTTACTGCATACAGAACGGTGCTTGTCCGAAACGTCAATAGGGCGTGACTTGTTTCTGTAGCAGTTTGGTTCCTACAGCAAGCATACGATGAGATATGTAAAGGAGTAGTAATCCAACAAGAATATTAATTTTGAAATCCCCAATCCCTGCCTTTATTGCTGGAGTCCCGAGATCCCTTCTTCCCTGTTTGAGGTTACAAGACAGCGTGCGCTCCCGTAAGGGCAGGCCACTTACAGCTTCCCGTTGTTTTCCATCCACGTGGAGCTCTGCTGACTTATGACCAGGTGTATGAAGAGCACAGAAAGTGGAGTGGATGTAACAAGCATCGCTTTCCAAAGCAGAAGGAAAATTTCCTTATGTTGTATTTTCAGGCTGTGACAGGGCAGCTCAGCCTTCTCCCACAAACAGCCTCCCTCAGTAGCCTTTCACTGGGAACCCAGTAGCAATGCCTGCCCTGCACAAACCGGAGGAAATCGCTGCTTTCTTACTTGCAGCATTTCGAATCCACGGGCTGTGCATCTGCAGACACGCTGTGTAGCAGTGGTCACAGCGTGACACGATTTACCTAGCTTCCTCCTGCACAGCCGCATACCCGGTGTGTTCCTGCAGGTAGTGGCGCCACGCGTATCACGGCTCTGCTCTGCTCCCTGGGGCCTGGGGGTCGCTGTGGTTCGGCTGCTTTCCCTCACGACTTCCTCATGTTTCCTTTCAGTTTCTCCGAAGATATTTCGTATTTCAAGTGACATCATTGTGAACGAAGGCAGCAACGTTACCCTCGTGTGTCTGGCCACAGGGAAACCAGAGCCTTCCATTTCTTGGAGACACATCTCACCATCTGGTAAGCGCACGTAGCTGTCACTTGGAGCTCTCTGCAAAGTCTCGCCAGTAACAGCTTTTGCATTTTCGGTTTCGGAAGTGGGACAGCAGTCCTTTGCATGCCTTACAGAACGTGTGCCTCGCTGGGCTTGTAGAAAAGGCAGGCTTCAGCAGGTTTAAGCTGAGATCAGTGAAAAATGTAATGCCACTGTAAACTGGGAAGGTAGAAGTAAAGGCATCCTAAACAAGAATATGTTTTTAATTTGGGCCTGGGTGACTCCCCGAGGACACGGGTTAGAGGCAGTGTCAGTAATAGCCCAAGACCTCTGAGCCGAAGCTCATTTTAACGGGCTGCAGACGTTTATCAGATAAATTCAGCAGAGGAAATAATGAAGAACACAAAGGACTCTCTAGAAGTAGGAGTGAAGGCTGAAAACACCAACACATCGTGCACCAGGCTCGATGGAATTTCACTCCCATCCGACCTTTCAATCACTCCGTGACACAGTGTCGCTTCTTAGGATGGTTTTATCAAACACACTTAAATGTACCTAAGAAAAACTGCAAACAAAATGGCACCTAGAACTACCGCTTCTATTGAATCTGGTGTTTCCTTTTGTACCTATAATCCCCCATCACACGTCTGAACAAAACATTTTGTCCAACACGACCAGCACCCCGCGCTGGCTGCAGCCCCGGCAGCTCCCTCCCGGGACGTGCCGACCTCGGCTGCTGCCAACGCAGCCCCGGGTGCGCGGGCTCCGTACGGGGGCCGTGCGGTTGTCGTTCCTTCTGAGGTGAAGGGCTTTCTGTTTGCTCACACAGCTCCTCTGAAACCCGTGTAATTGCGGGGAAGAGCGGTTTCATGGGCTATTGCAGCTTTCCGCAGGGTGTCATAAGCCCGGTAACAGTTTTCTCTACGAAGCGAGAGTTGGAAAAAAAAAAAAACGACAACTTTTGACCTTTAAGACAATGACAATGAATTCTGCTGGAAGTGTCCATCGAGGGAGTAGGGAAAAAATCAGTTGCAGCAAAAAATGGATTTTAACTAAATGTCAAATAAAATTTTATTGGAAATTGTGGTGATACTTCAGAGTAATAGCTTAAAGCATTAGGTTTCCTACAGAAAGCAGCCTTTATGGTTGTTTTTTTTTTGAGAGGGAAAAAACAGAAGAGGAGAATTAGTCCACTCAGACTGGAGAAGGGGCCCGAGAAGGACCTAGATCCTCCTCATCTCGAGTCCAGACTAAATTGGCGCACATCATCACAAGGGCTTTCAGTGAACCACTGATTTTGGGTCTTGACCGAAGGACTGAGAATGGCAAGAGTAAAAATGCGATCCGTGCAGCAGCGGACTCAGTGCACGTACCGCAGTGACAGAGGACACGAAACGCGAAGAAAAGGCACCCGCACCTCCCCTGGGGAGCCTGGGCCTGGGGGTCCCCAGGGCTGTGCCGGTGCTTGGTGCCTTACTTTGGAAAATATATATCTTTATGTTTAAATGGCAATTCCCGTGTGTCAACATGAGCCCTTTGCCTCTCGTCCTGTCACGGCCACCTCCCCGCTGGCAGCGTGTCCGGGGCTGACCCGCGGCAGGCGTGGGGGCACAGCCCATGCTTGGTGCCCGGAGCCGCGGCAGCACGCAGTGGGGGCAAGCAGCCAGCAAGCGGAATGCATTCTGCTCCTTGTCCGACCGCATGGAGAAGGTTTTTTCCACCTCAGGCCAGCTCTGGGTGCCGGTGCACGGTCTGGTGTACGGACAGGTAAAATGGCACTAAGTTCCAACTAAGGGCAGGAGAGTCGAAAAGCTCAGACTTCTGTAAGGGTTTGTATTTGGTCTGCTGCAAATTACCTTTATCTACACGTAAGCTTCATCCGCACTTTATAATTTCTATCAGTTTTCTCCCGTAATTCCCAGTGGCACTAATGAGGATTACATACAAGCATCACATCTAGAATACAACACTAAATTATATTAAAGAATTATATTTATAATATTCTGGAATTGTTTGTCAAAGCTGCTACTGCAAGATAAGAAACTGAAAACTCTGAATACAAATGATTCGATGTAGACTAATGCCAAAATATTATCGTGATTTGCATCAGTGCAGCCTTTACTTGGATAAGGTCGCATTCAATTTTTTCTGAACAAGAGATAAAATGAACCTTTCAGAGGAATAAAAATAAAACGTATTTAGAGGTGATTTTTAACTTAGTACATAAATTATTGGCCTGTAATCTTTATGGTGCATGTTTAACTTGCAGTCATTATGTAAATACATTCATTATATAAATATTCATTATAGAAAGCCATTATGTAAATCCACAAAATCTACACATTCAGCATAACACCATAAGGAACACGGAGCTCTAGCTTGTAATCTGAAAATCTTCTATTGTTGAAATGTCATCGGAATAAATTGCAGGTATTACTTATTTTGTTCTGACATTTAGGAGCAAAGTGCAGCATCAATAGTTTAAGAATGAAACCAGAATTTTAAAGAATTAAGATCCGCCCGAGCCATAATTCCGGCTCCTAACGCTTGTAGGCACGGTGTGCTGTTACATTTTCATTTTTGAGAAGCAACCTCTGCAAACGCTGCCACAAACAGCAAAAACAAAAGCTGTTCAAAAGACTTTGGGTAAATGTTACTGCTTGGCAGAATCCTGGTGCCTCGCACGTTGAAGCTCTTTCCACTTGGGTTTTGCCCACGCTTTCCACAGGAAGCTCTCCGCCAGGAGCCGGGGTCTTGGCAGGGCAGCCCTGACCTAGCACTGAGGACGCGGCGGGCCCTTTGTGTGTTCCTGTTTGAAGCCAGCTCCCGGAGAAGCGGAGCTGCTTCCTACCGCCCCGCAGGGTGTCTGGGAAGGGCACACGCATGGCTGCGTCCTGCCAAACCAGCTGAGTCCCTGCGCCCGTGCTGCGGGGAGCAAGGCTTGGTGTGACGCACAGCTGCGTGTGGGCAGGACTGAGCAGGGTAGGTCCGTGTCAAATGCATATGCAGAGAGGGGCACAAATAATGGCAAGAGCAGCACCACCTCGACCGTGGTTAAGGTGCTTGACTCCACCATTGTATTCACCGCAAGTGTTTTCAGATGAAGCTTTGAGCATTTCAAACAAGCATTTTAACCCCAGCTGGTTCGTGCTCGAGCCGCATCGTTCCCAGAGCACCCCCGAGCAAGGCTGGGATGTGCACTCGTGCTGCAGTCCCCGCCAGCTTAACGGGGCTGGACCTGCCCGAAGCAAAGCCCCCAAGCCCCGACCCCACGGCCGTGGGTCCTCGGCGCTGCGCTAAGCTCCACATCCGCCCCCGTCGTGGGCACCACCGCTCACAGACAGCAGCAGCCTCCCAACAAAAGGACGGGTGTGGTGGCGTGCATGTTGCTAGCGGGATTCACAGCTGCAGGCAGAAAAAGTGACTGAGATATCAGAACGTCCTTTTCTCTGTAGTTCTGCGGCCGTGCTGTGGTGTTTAGCGACCTCACTGGCTTGCTCGTACCGAAGGAACCAGTCTCCCCTCTGCCCTTTTATGACTCGTTGCTCTGGATCCTCAGCACGGTCCCTGGTGACTTCGAGCTTCATCATTTCCAGGACTTCCCCATCCTTTGCCCTTTTCTCACAGCTTTATCACCATTGTTTCCAGTCTAGTTTCCCGTTATTTTCCTAAAACATGAGGATGAGCAGCACGTACATATACGCATGCATTTGGGAGTGCAGATTTTCAGAAATTATTAGTTTAGCCGCACACAGACAGGTTTTCCCATGCCAAGTGAAAGGCAACTCCCTACCACCGGGGCACTCTTGCATATGCAAAATAACAGATTTTTCACAAGCGTTGAGGAGAGCTACGATTTTCCAGAAATTGCCCTGGCTTTAGGGTTGAACACATTGGCATCGTGCTCCCCCTGCCTGACGCTCACGTCTCACGTGCCGTTGGGGTGCGTGCGCGTGAGTGTGACATGACTGAGCGGAGCCTAACAGCAGCCCTGTTGTTTCTGGACAGCCCTAAAGCTGTGAAGATGTATTGCATTAATGTATCATCATAGCTCTGTCGCTCGGACGATGTATTAGTGTAATACATCTTTGGCGCGCTCAAATGATAGGGCTGTCTGGGAAGAAGGGGTCTAAGAGCTGATCCAATTCAATTACAGGACAAAAGGCAATGCCAGCCCCTGAACATGCAGAGCGTGATTCCTGCGAGATGCAGGCTGCTGCAGAAGGCTGGGATTTTAGCCGGGGGGGGGGGAAGTGTGAAGAAATCAAAAAGGCTTTTTTAAACTTCTGGCTAAATCCTAAGAAACAAACAAAAGCTTGATATGAGCTCAGCTAATGTCAAATGTTTTGTTCCATTTGCACTTCTGCTGGAGAACCACAATTTTTCAGATGTTATCCACACATCCACACGTGACAGAAATAAGAAGCATTTCCTTGACGTGCAAGTACTCTGAACCTGGATTTTCAGGCTGAAAATACTTAACTGACATGAATTATTATCAGATTTCCAGGGCTTTGTGGGTGTACAAAGTGTGAACTTGTCTTTTTAAATGCTGCTTCTATTGATTCAAAATGGTTTTAAAGCTAAAAGTTTCAGCAGAAAAAATGTTTCTGGCTTATATCTTTTGCCCTACTAAATACTGAAAAGCCACCAGGCAGCACTGCCGGTGAGGGTTATCCCACACCCACCGTTTCCCTCTAATGCCCTTGCTTTGTGTGTGATGTCGCTTTTGGTGGGTAAGAAGCTGCCACCACCACCATCTGCTCGCTGCCAGCACTGCCCGGAGGAGCTCACCCCAGCACTCACCACGCTGGGAGCAGGATTTCACCGCAGGACCACATCTCCCAGGGTCACAGCCCCACAGCCTGCAGGGGCTTGGGCAGCCTGGGAGCTGTCCCACCTGCAAGAGCTCCTTGGTGGGGCCGGGTGGGGGTCCCTCATTCACTGCACCTGCATCGTCCCAGAGAGCTTAAAGCAGGTGGGTGTTTGCGTCCTGGCTTCTCGGCTTGGGTTTGCAGTGCCCAGAGGCCCTGAGAGCCACTGTTGAGTGGTCTCCCTCCTCCAGTGACCCCACCTCGCTTCTCCAGTACAAGTAAAGCTTTCCTAGCAGTGGAGCCACGTCTTCCTAGCGGGATGTCCCACAGGAGGGGTGCTCTGAGCCTGGATCAACATGCTCGAGGACTGCAGGGTGTCCCAAGCACCTGTCCCACTGGAGCCGTGGGCAGCTGGGTGGCCCTGCCGCCCTCCACCTCCCAGCCTGTTGGCAGATTTATGGCCACGTCATACCAAAAGCGAAGCTCGTTCCCTCCAGCTGTCCGGGAAGCAGAATGTAAAATAATTCAGCACTCTAATCTGATAAGCAGCGACAGTGATGTGCCTCCTGTATGCCATCATCACTCATCTCACCAGCAACAGCTTCATTATGGGCCCGGCGCTGAGCTCTTCGTTCAGGTGAAGCATTACCCAGCTGAGCCGCAACATCTGCTCCTTGCAGCGGAGCTGGGAGGGTTGGAGACGAGCCAGGAAGCCTCCAGAGGTCCACCAAGGGTGAGGACGATTGGTGTTAGGGTCGGTTGAGGCCGGGTAGTCAGGGTGCCACCACTGCGGCTCCGTGTGCTCCTGGCCACTCGCCCGTGGCTCCATGCCGGCTGTGAGGGGATGGGGACGGGCACTCGGCCCTCTGGAGCCACAAATGGAGCTCATAAACCTCATCTCTGCTTTGGACACGTGGCACCAGCTGGTGCCAGAAGTAATGCCTTTGGTTCCAGTGCATTGTGCTGACAAAGACAAATGCCAATCTGGGGCTCAGGTGCCTCGGGGTTTTACAAAGCCTTCATGTGCTGATGCCAGACTGGGTTTGTGGAGAAGACCCCTTCTTCTTCTGCCTGGACTTGAGCTCTCCATTCTGTGCTGGCCGAGGCAGCCTCTTGGCCCTCAGCCCTCGGTCACGGCCCCACGTTGCAGGGCTTTGTGCAAGCCCCATGCCCTGCACTGCTCCTGGATCAGGGCTGCCCGCCCCAAACGGGGCCGCGTCCCGCCTGGCGGCCCTGGGCCTGTGCTGGAGCCCCGGTGGGCGGCAGGGCTCGGAGCTGCCTGACAGCGGAGGCTGAGCTCCTGCAAGGCACCTTGCCCAACGTGTGCAGTTCATGGGCTTGCTGAATGCCCACAGTGGCACCGTGGCACCGCCGTCACCTGCCTGAGCCGCTCCTTCCCCCGAGGTGCTGCGAGCCGGGCCTGCACCTCCCGGGGGGCCTTGGTCCCCCGTAGCGAGGGTGTGCGTGGGACACCTGGACGTGGTGGGCAGGTGGCGATTGCACGGATAGATCAGTCTGTGTTACATCCGCTCGGGGAATTAAGGTTTTGCGATTAATATTTGATATGAATGTAATGGCCCGAATGTGATTCTGAAGTGGAGTGTTCGGTTGGTGAAGGCATCACGTGCCGTTAAATCAGCGGTCCCGTAACATTAAACAGGCTGGCAGCTTCCCAAGAACGCAGGAGGAAATGGTGTGGAGTTCTACACAGAGTAAATGAGGGGATTAATTAATAGTTTAAAGACAGCAATGCAAATATTAGCACTTAATATAAACTGCTTGTTGCAATTCTTTCCTTTGCCTTTGGATAAAGGGAAAATAACGATCCTCCAAAATCACAGCTCACCCGTACAAAATATGATGGCTTCTGATTTCAGGCTATGGGCCTTTTGGCCTTTTTTTTTTCCTTAATGACACTCGCAATATCATTGCTGGGGGATACGCGGCGTATTAGCATCCAATTAAGTGACATTCAGTATCACGATCCATCGCAGCGGGGTCAAGTGACATTACACCGGCTGCGATTGGTGGGAGAATTCTTAGAAAAGCATCGTTATCGTCAGGACTGTTCCTGAACTTTGAGCATCCCTTCAGGAACAATTAAAGGTATTCCTAGAAATCCTCATGTCTTTTAAAAAACTTTAAGCAGACTGAAAAAAGCCCTCTTGTTAGAATACAGTTGTCAGGAGAAGAATATTCACGCTAAGATGGTCAAATAATTGGGTCTTTGTGGCGGAGCTGAGGGCTGAGAGTAAGATTACAATCTCAGTGATATAAGGAGGTGAAAACCGTACAAAGGCACTGCATAGAAATAATTAGGAATTTTTGACAATTTTATAACAACAGGAAAGAATTTCTTGCTTTTCAATAAAAGTAGATTAGCTCATTAATAACTCATAAAATGCTACGAAAATTTAAGTTTCAATGCGTGCTTAGTTTACTGCCCCTGACATTAGTTCATTTTTATTGGAGAAATAATGCACTCCCGAGTGAGCGATTTATGAATCATTGAAGATATTTCAGTGAAACAAAGTCTTCGGTGTTCAAAGCCAAACCAGACAACTGCAGATTCCCCCTCTCTCTCCTTCCTTTGATGGAGCATCCTTCACGGCTGTTTGGAGAGGTACTGGGCTTTGAACAGCGCGTGCCAGTGCTGGGGCTTGCACAACTATTTGGAGAGAAGTAGCAGCTGATCTCTAAAATCCAAAAAGATTCTCCTTTTTCCTATTTAACTTCTCAAATACATGTTATTATTATTTTTCCTTTATGCATGTTATTATCATTTCTACCTCGCCCTACGCTGACGGCTGGAGCACCTCGTGCCGTCCCTGCCCGGGGGCTGCAGGCTGGGCACACTCAGGGGAGGCGGCAGCAAGCGAGCAGTGGTACCACACTCGCAGTGCTTCCTTTTGATTTCCCAGAATCATCTCTTCTGGCCATGTTTATGAATAAATCATATTTTAAACACATTGAGAATTATTTTAAACTGCACACATTTTATAAAAACTGGTAATACCTTTTGAGGGATATGAAGAAATGTGAAAAAAAATAGTCATTAATGATTCATTTATCTCTAGTAATGCCCCCAGTTTCAACAAACTACAGACAGAAAATTAATGGGAGGGATCAGCAAATGTGCTCGAGTCGGATAGATCTAGCCAAATAGCTAATAGGATATCACCTGCAGTGCATCATCTTGAGATAACAACGTGCGGAAGGGCCGCCGTACAGGCGTGGAGCATCAGAAAGGCTTTTGAAGGCAGTGCTGCCATCCTTTGCTGCAGGGCACACGCGGGGGTGTCCGGTGCCCCGCTCGGGCTGCCTGGGGCACCGCGCCTGCCGCCCGCAGGAGGAGAGGACCGGGCCCTGCCCGACCAGCACGAAGGGACTGGGCAACAAGGAAACTGCTCATGGGCTTCACCGGAATAATTAGCCCTTCCCAAGAGCCAAACCCCCAGATGAAGTGCTATGCATTATAAATAAGCTCAAGTGAGATTTAGTGGTGTAGCTTTCATATTAAAAAGAGTATTTTCCCGTTCTTCCCTACAGAGGTTTAATTTTGGTTTTGTAGAGAAAGATTCTGTAAGCTGTGCTAAGATGCTCACGCTTAGCTATTTTCTGCTGTCAGAGGATCTCTTCCCAGCTCCTCCTGCCACAGGGGGCTCCGCACATCCCGACGCGCGATGGCCTCATTACGGCAGAGACTGTCAGAGCCTGAAGTAAGGATGCCAGGGGAAACCTGGCATTTGTGGCAGGCTGCACTTGCTGCTCTGCAGAAGTACCCATTTTTGAAGAGCTCAAAAGAGATCAAAGAGTACAATCTGATACCCGTGAACCTGTAAATATCCAGAAGATATGCCATGCAGATAACTGAAGACACTACCGTCTCAAGTGGGTGGATTTCTCTTCCACAATAACATCTGGATGACCATGTTGTCTCTACAAGTGCTGAAACGGAGCTGTCTCTCCATCATACGGGTATTCAGCTGCTAAGACAGAAGAGTCACCAATACTCTGGAGCATGAGCTGACCGTGTGTTCCCTGGCATGACGTCTGCAACAGAAACATTCAGTATTGCTCCAGAATATCATGATGTAAAGTGTCCCAGACACGCAGTGTGGCATGGCAGCCGTCCTGTGCAGAGACAGAAACAAGTGAATGTGGCTTCAGTGAGGGAGGAAAACGGAATGTGCCTGCTTCTCTTGTAGGACCGGCCTCTGCTCTGGTGAGTCAGAGAAGCTCCGAAGAAGCAGTGGTGAATGAAATACTTATTGCCCTTCTGTCTCTATCAGATGAAAAATTAAGAACAAAAGGAAAATGTTTTTTTCTTCAAAAAGAAAAAAAACGGTTTGATCAGGAAAATGCGAGTTGTTGTGACACACAGCGTGTCTTCGTAGCCGTCTGAGTTTTACATTGCCCTGCCATGAGCATGCACACAGCCAGCTCTCCAAACGCTGCCCTCTGTACCCATATATTCACATACAGATGTAACCTTGTTTGTCTCCACCTCTGAAACTTTCAACTTTGTCAGCCCCTGTTCACATCTCTGCTTTTATCAGCATGCCTTTCTTGCAGAACTGCTCTGCCTGCTTTTCTTGTTTTGTGTCTTCAGCTGGGAGATCTCCTCCAGCTCTCGATTTATCTGGCAGTTTCAGATATTTTTTCTTTACATTTTATCTGATTTTTCTTTTCAAATGTGGAACATGCATTCTCTAAAGCTAAACGGCCTTACGCGGTCAATGTTTAAATGGTGCCTAATGCAAGCTGTTCGGATTACCTGCGGTTCCTGGGAGAGGAGCACATCCTATACAATTACAGCATTTGATGTAATTTTAAACCCTGAATGCATAGCGAGTAATAGTAACAGCCTCAGACTGTGAATCCAATTGTTTAGATTGTTCTCAGCATCCAGTGACAACTCTGGGAAAGAATCAAGGTGCCTCTGTGCCTCCTCGACCCTCTGTCTCCTCCCAGCCTCTGAGACCAAGAAGGACCCTGTGCACTACGGGCTACTGAAAGCATCGGTGACAATGGGACGGCGTCCTGACGGCATCACTGCTGGAGACCTGCTTCTGCTCACTCAAACTGCGCCCATACGAGGAGGTATAGCTGCGGGTGAGCCCGTGTCAGGACCTTCACGCCGCACGGGAGACACCAGCCACGAGGGCTGGACAGGTTTCACAGCTCCTGAGCTGGGGCCGTGCTGTAGTTATTTAATACCCCAGCTAATAAGGAAACGACAACAGACTTGGCCCAGATGAAGTCCTCAGTGTTTTTCCGAGCTACCCTGGGCTTACACCAGATTTTTCCTCTTACTGACTTATGTTTAGCACCGGGGGAGGAAAATGCTGTCTTTGTAAAGCTCATCCATCCACGCCTCGAAAACCTGTCCATATGGCTAGGTGGATGTGTGCTACACCTGATGCCAGATACCATATGCGTGGTAAGAAAACACAGTCTTAATTGTGTACTCTCCTGAGGAAGTACAAATGTGATGATTTATCGGGCACCTTACCACACGGCAGTAGCAGGAAGCAGGCGTCTGAGCTCAGCTGCAAGGTGCTTCCCTTCCTGGCTGGAGAACCCTGCCCTCTAACCCGAGATACCCAAGCAGGTTCCTGCGGATCGTTATGCATTTCTGCATGCCTGGGTGAGAGATGTTCTGAAGACCCATCAGGAGCTCGGTGGACCCGAGGCACTCTGCAGTGGTTCCTGTCACCCAGCAGAGGCATGGCAGGACCTCGGGCTGGCAGATCCCTGCTCACAGGCGATCCTGTGATCCCTCAGAGGCTCCTCATACCTGCAGGGCATGGGGCTGCCAGGAGAGCTGCCAGGGACCGGGCTGGCGGCAGCCGGCTGCTGCTCTCTGCCAGCGGGCCAGGAGCTGACCCCTCCTGCTTGCCTGGTCCCGCCCAACAACATCGGGCACAGGACTGGCCCCAAACTCCTTCTTGCAGTGATGGCTCGTCCTGGACTTCAGGGGAGCCAGGATTTTGCTCTTGAGCTGTTCACTTTTACTTTCTCTTGCCAGTCTTTTTGGGAGGCTTTGCAGAAGCGGCTCTGAACACTGAGAAAGCCGAGTTGTCGCCTGATGCTCTTCACACACCACTATCTCCGTACACTATTTATTCTCTCAAATGCCTATGAATATCTTTTTCTGAGCTGGACGTGTGCGCGATGTAACATAATATGCCTACATACACTTATGCATCTGTCTTTCACATAACACAATTTAATTTCTTCCACATAGCCACAGGAAATCTCTGAAACTAAAAACAAGTTAAGGAAGATGGAATAGCGTGTGAAAGAATAGGAAAGATGAAACACGGTGTCTGTATATTCCCCAAGAAAAATATTTAATATTTACTAACAGCTTCCTCATGTGATCTGAATGCAAAATTTCAGGGGGTATGAGGGCTTAAAAATGATTTTAAATTTCCAAGTGCGTGCGTGTGAATTGCATAAAATGGGGTTTGCAGCATTGTAAAAATACATACACAGTTCTGCAGCGAAAATCAGATTAACAGCTCTGCCTAAGATCCTATCAAGCAGGGCCATGAAAGGAGCAGATGGACTGCAGGACGCCGGGCCCGGCCCAGCCGCAGCCCTTTGGGGCGCAGCCTCGCCGTCCGCAGCAGCACCCAAGGCTGGCTCCAGCACCGCCAGCAGGATTTGCTCCCCCAGCAGATGTGGCTCCTGCTGGTGTTTTTTGGCCAGAGCAATGCCTGCTCACCCGAGCCGAGGCCCAGCACAGAAAGCAGTAGGAAATAAAGTTCTCCTGGAGATGGAGGCGGCCTGGCCAAGCAGGACAGTGCCCACCGTGTGGAGAGAAACAGCTGGGTCCCTCGGGGGCCGGGGAGGGGGCATGGTTCATTCCTATGGACCGCATGGAATGGAATAAAAATCATTCTCACACCATTTTTCACTGTATGTTATTTCATTGCATTTTATGAATGTTCGGTTCAATGCACAATCGTTTTCCGGTTTCGGTGTTATCTCTGCGTTGTAAAAGCAGTGCTTTCCTGGGCCCTGTCCCACGAACACGGCGTTCCGAGTGAGTGCCACCTTGGTAGGCAGCGCCCTGCCGCAGCTGAGGTGCTGAACCTTGCTCACTCCGAAACACTGATCTGCAACAGAGAAGCAAATGGAATTATCCGCTGCGATGGACCCAGGCATAATATTTCTACTCGATAGCTCCATTGTTAGTCACTGCACTGTAAATCGCAAAGTTATTAGCAGTCAATAAGTATACTTAACATTTTTTTATTATGTGGTAAATGCCTTCTGAGGAATCTGGGGTAATTAATTTGTTCTCCGCTGGCAGCACGCTGCTCTGCAGACACGGGCAGACTTAGGAGCAGGTAGCAGGTTTCATCTGACGGGTGTCGCAGTGCTCCCGGCACGGCAGGCACCACAGCAAGGCACAGCCGGGAGATGCTGAGTTCGAAAACCGCACAGATTTCCGTGTGGGTTCTGTGCCAAGTGGACAGAAATTACCTTCCCAGTTACAGTTTTCGTCTTGCTCTGTAAAGTTACCATTTTCAGATGTGGTGCTCTATGGAGTTACATGTGCCAGGATTTCAGTTGTGTCTTTGTTCTGCATGAGACAGATCCGAGCTGTAAATCTGCCAGTTTGCACAGGAGCTCGCGACGACTGTCCGCACTTCTGTGCAGGAAGTCAGGCAGTGTGGGCTGTGTTCCTTGGGCACGCAGGGACAGGACAGCTATTATTTTATTCTTCATTAAAATCTGAGACGTTTGTTAGGGCAGAGCACGCCGGGCTCGGCCTCCTGGGAGGGATGTGCCCCCTCGGGGGGTGGCTGCTGCTCGGGGGGCGGCTGCGCCCCGGCCTTGCTCTCAGCACCGGGCCTGCTTTTGTCGGGCAGGGCTGTGCAGGCGTTGGGTGTTGTTGCTTTGTGCTCAGCCTCCTGTAATTCCTTCCTCTGATTATTTCATTTCAGCAAAACCGTTTGAGAGCGGGCAGTACCTGGACATCTATGGAATTACGAGAGACCAGGCTGGGGAATACGAATGCAGTGCAGAAAACGACGTCTCAGTCCCAGACGTGAAAAAAGTAAAAGTCACAGTAAACTGTAAGTCATGTTGTTTCTTAATCGCTAAATCCGGTGGAGAAGAGGGACGCGGCTGAGAAGAAAAGTCTATTGCGCAGTACTGCTGCTCGTGGTGGAGCTGTAGATCGGAGGTGGTGTCGGTGTGGCAGGAGCAAGAAGCCTGCGGTCGCTGAGTTGGTCTGGCGCCAGGCGGGTGACACAGGATCGGGCTCAGATCCTGCTGTCGTCTGCCGGGAGGACCGGGGTGCTGGCGCGTGGTCACGGGCTGAGCTGCCTGTGCTCAACGCAAGCTGGGCTCTGCTGCCGGGCTTGGACTTCTTGAGTAATCCTTCGAGTAATTAGCTGCGGACTCCGCGTACTTTCTGAGGACTGCTGTGATTGTTGGACTAAAATGTTTCTGGTTTAATTCGTCGCGGTTGTGCGACAATACGGGGAGATGAGAAACCTGGGGAAGTTTTAGTGGCTGATTGGATGGTGGTGGACGCCGCGGACACGTGTGGTGCTCTCACCAGGAGCCGCGGCTGGGGGGGTTCAGGCGCCGCCTGCCCCTGTGTGGGGAGCCCCCGGGGTGCCCCCAGCTCCCCGTGGAGGCGCTGCAGCAGGCAGGCTGGGTGCGTGGTGCTGCGTTCCACCAGCTCTGACCCTGTGGGGTCCTATGGAAATGGGGTGCTTTCTGGGTTGGGATTGAATTTGGTTTAACACTCGGTACAACGTGAAACATTCAGAACAGCGTTCTTTTTCCCTCCAAATTATAAAATATGGAAAGAATATATGAATAATTACACTAATTCATTCCACTTGTGAATTTTCTTAGGCTAAGTGCAATTACCTTGTAATTTGTAGCAGTTCCTACTTCGAAAATTGCTGCGGCATCATTACTGACTTCGTGAACGTTCGAGGCGCTGGCTTTGTGTCCCCTCAGTGGGTGCTGTCCCCGTCCGTGCGCTGCGGGAGCGAAGCCCCAGCCCCCAGGCTGCTGGTGCGGTCACGGGCGCTCAGTGGGCTCTCCTCACTTCCCAGCAGCTATCAAATATTTCGATCGCGCCACAGGTCTCTCAGTTTGTGTGCTGATGAATCGTGTACCCCAGTGCCACCGGCTGCAGACCCTTCCTTGTGCTCCTGACGCTTACACACCCGGGTCCAGCACGGTGACCACGGCTCCTTGCTGTACAAGCCCTCGGGCTGTTTCCTCCGTCAGGTGCTGGAGCCGCAGCGCTGACCCATGCGCAGGGCAGCACAGGGAGCCTCGTGCTGAATCCATCACGGTTCTAACAGCTGTGGGCTACCTGGGAGGAAAAAATGGGGTGGTGGTGTCCCGTGGGATAAGTGGCCGCTATGTTTTGTTCAGTGTTGTTACTGGGACACTTGGTAAGGGAAGCTGTGCAGACACTTGCACAGATGTGGTCTGGGTGTTGTGGTGTGACACCTTTCACACAACCTGTGCCAAAATATTTTGTGTTGTTAAATAAATGACCTGTGATAGGGACCCAGGAGGAACGGGGAGCTCACTTTAGTTTTATCAAAACAAAAACTACTGCTAAGTAATTTCATGCGATGGGAGTTTTCATAAGGGTGGCTGTGTCAGGAGCTTTCTAAGTGATGGCAAAAAGGGCGAAGTTGATAGTGCTGTTTAGCACTTGTTTTGTTTGAGAAAGCACAGAGGAAGTGATAAAATCATCAAATCCACAACCCCCCCCCCACCTCCTCAGCCAGGGCTGAGACTTCTGTGAGTCCTAACTCAGAGGAAACCATCAACTTGGTTGGCCAAAGCCAAAAACCAAGCTTAAATGCAACGCAGAGCTGATGCACATGCCCTGCGCTGAGTCACATCAAAGCCCTCCCTCGACACCAGGCTGGGAGCACCGGGAGAAATGGTGCTGTGGTGCTGGGAGGGCTGCACACGGCCTCAGCGCTGACCGCAGGCAGGGCTGCTCGGCGCTGGTGCCGGCGCTGCTGGTCCTCAGGAAGCGCCTGTGGCCGTGGTGGGATGCACCTGGCTCTGAGTTCCTGTGCCAGGATCAGGCGAACTGCTAAGTCTGCGCCGGGGGCATGCAGGGTAATTTTTTGTATTTCTTACAACTAAAGAAGAAAATGGCAAAAAAAAATGCAAAACTGGGAAAACTGGGATCTGGCTGCAGCATGAAGCCGTTTGTCTGTGTGAAGATTTGTCACAGTCAGCTAATTACACGCTTCTGTTTGGTTTGTACATTGTTCCCAAGCCAGTTGAGCGCAATGCAAAAGCTCTCCCAGCATCTGCTCCCCGCCGCTAACGCTCATTAATTCTGACGGGCAGAGAGGCGGCTCGCTGCGTTCAGGAGAGGCCTGGCCTGGAGCTCACCAAAGCTGGGAGCGCTCGCCCTGCGCCCGCCGTCCCCACGAGCCCACCCCCGGGCCTGGGCAGCCCAGCCTCCAGCCGTCACCCCGGCACCGAGGGCGTTTGTCCGGCTGCTCCCCGCTCTGTCCTGCGCTCTGCAGCCCCCAGAGGGGTCAGGGGGCCCGAGGCAGGCAGGCGGCGAGGTGTGCACGCAGGGCTCAGCACCTCCGGCTGGGGGCTGAATGGCTGAACGTGTCCTCCTGGCGAGCTGTGGTGTGTCTGACCAGCTCTGGTGCTATTTAAAAGAAATCTGTGTTAAAATTATTTTCAAGTGTAAAACTGGGAAGGTCTTAATGACAGAAATACACATGAAGAGAGGAAGCCTTCGGGTTCCTTTGTCACACTGGGTTGGGCAGAATTTTCTTGGTTGAACGTTCTTCAGCCCTGTTTCTTCTGCTAAGGAGATCCTTGTTCACCAAAGAGCAAGGCTTTCTGCCCCCAGCTCTCCCCAGCGTGCCATGCCTTTACCCCCTCCAGTTTTGCAGACTCCCTCACCTCCTAGGCTATCGCCCCGCAGCGTGGGCTCAGTGCTGGCTCTGCAGCATCTCTCCCTCCTCACCCCACGCGTGTTGTTCTGTGATTACACTTCTGGCACAGCGATGTGCCCACCACCCAGGTGGCTCCACGGCGTGTTTAATTCCTGTTGCTGTGACCCAGCTCCTCGGGGAGTGTCGCTGAAGCCGTGACCAGGACAGCCAGGACCCCCCTCTATCCTTACCAGGGCCTGGCTGTATCTCACAACGCGCCTCTCGCCTTGCCCACACACTGCTTACGGTAGGAAACGGCCTTGCTGTAGAAAAGAGGACGTATCACGGTGCTGTGCCGCAGAAGCATCGCTCTGTCTCGGAGCTGGAGCAGTCCCTGCTGCATCTCAGCACCCTGCGTGGCTCGTACAGCAGCGCCCTGCGTGCGATCCCCAGCACAGGGCCCGATGACAGCTCCACACCACATGGCTCGGGTATGATCACTTAACTGCTGCTCCTGACAATTTAAATTCTGTTTTCCTGTTATTAAAAGGAATGTTCTTTATTGCAGACCCGAGAAGTGGAGAATAAATCAAGGCTGTATTGTGTCCAGTTAATAGAATGTATCAATGAACCCCGAGCGGCTACAGTGAATATAAGCATAATTTTGAATATGGATATTCATTTCATACAGCGGTTGTTCAGTCATCCAAGCAAATACAAGAAAATGACCAGGTTTAAATGACTTTCTGAATTTCCAGTTCCTTAGCTGGGCAGCCCCCAGCCAGCCATAAAGCACCACTTTGCTACCTGCCCTACGGCGCATCCATTGTAACTCCGAGGACTTTAGTTCAGGTTGTTGTTTTTTTCCTTTATACTGTTTCATATTGCATAATCTGCATTTTCTACTTCATTTATGTGTGTCCCCCGTGATTTCTCTTTTTAAAATGGTGGCCTGAGAACTGTGGTGTGTTTGTCTGAATTCAGAGAGGGGAAAAATTGAGCACGATCCTCACATACGATTGTGTGAGGATGCTGGTTTCTGAGGGAACGCTATACCAAACGAAGTTAAGATAGATAAAATACAATCCAATTTCACTTCAGAAGCAAATCTAATTAGCATTTTCTATTATATTTTATAAAGCAAATACTGATTTATGGATGATAATCTTGAGGCCCCCTTTGAACAAACTAGTGTCTGGGTTAGGAAGATTGTAATGTCATCTGGAAGCTGCTCTGTAACTACACACACGTTGCTGTAGCTCCGCTGACCCTCTGGTTTATTAGTGGCATACTTTAAAAGATTAAAGGCATTTGCTAAATGCAAGAACCTCCAGAAGTGCTGGGGCCACGCTGAGATGATGAAGAATGAGATGTGTGCATCATGAAGCTGGCATTTATTTTAATTTACGTCAAATTGTCAATTACCTAAATAAATAGCAAATGTGGGCTTCTAAGGTAGAGCTGCGCTGTAGCGTTCCTTCTTTTCAGATGCCCTTATAACACGCTCAGGGCCTGGTTTTCTGTAATTGTGCCTCAGCTCTGTTAAAGCTGGGTCTTGTGGACCTTCCTGAATTACGATCCAGTGGCCTTGGAGAGGAAAAACAGCCATTCAGCTCAAGTTAGGAGGCAGTGCTTGAACTCCAGCCTCTGGGAACCCCATCACGCTGCAAACCCACGGCCGGGCTCGCCGGTGCTGGCTGGGGAGGTGAAAGGCAGCTGCAGCGGCACGGCTGCTGCCGGGCTCTGCTCCTTCCCCTGGCGGTGCCCCCGGCAGCACCCCGAGCAGGAGCCCGGCACCAGTGCCCCGGGGAGCGCTGCAGGGGAGAGCCGGGCCTCCGAGCCTTGCAGTCTGTGGATACCGGTGGAGGGAACCCAAAATGCTCCTCGTCCTGACCGGCGCTTGCTTGGAAAGCATTTCCTTCTACTGACATTTTCCATTCGGTCTTGGGAATGTTGAAAAGGAAAAAGAAAGTGAATGGATGACATGATAACCTGTGAAATCTGCTACGCACTGCCTGGTGTCACCGAGGGATGTTTGCCCATCCCTCTGTAAGGCATCCCCGGTGATGGGATCCCCACGGTTCCCTGGGCAGCATGTCTTTAATTGCAGCCTGCAGTAATTTTGTCACAGTGCCTAGGGGGGACAGCCCGTTCCTCACCTGTCCCCCGAGGGGCAGGGCCAGTCTCACCTTTCAGTCTCTGAAGGCAGTGCTCTGGTTCCCCTCATACTTACTGACCTGCTGGTGTTCGCCAGCCTTGATGCTTCCCGTCTTCGTCCTTGGGTCGGGATAAAATAATATTGATAAATGATAAAGATAAAATATTTCTTTTGTATCGGTGCTCAAACAAGTCAAAGTCTGTGTTTGGAATGAGGCTGCCTCCTTTCACAGAATCACAGCATAGTTTGGGTTGGAAGGGACCTTGAAGACCGTGGGGTTCCAATCCCGGGCAGGGGCACCTCGCACCGGGCTGGATGGGGCTCTGGGTGGCCGGTGCTGGGCGAGAGCAGCAGCAGCCCTGTGCGATGGGGTGCTCCTGGAGCTGCACGCCGGCGGCAACAAGTGGCTGTGCACAGATCTGCCTCGCCCCGCTTGTCTCTGTCCTGCGGCGGTGGTTTGATAAGATATTTTATGTCGTGGGCTGTTTTTCTGTTGTTGTGGCGGGTTTGTTTTTTTTCTTTGATTATTATTTTTTTCTTTTAATAGAAGGGATGTGTGAGTTTCTTGTATGAATTTTAAGTAATGTGTTTGTTTTTGCTTGGACAGGTTAGGGTTTTTGCGGAACAGCTTATCTCATTAGCATTTCATGGAAGTCTGCCTTACTGTTGCTATGGCACTTGCATAATATTATGCATAATACTCCGATTTTACTTTGAAATCAGACATACTGTACAAGCCACTCTAACCTAATTATATCTGTAACTTTAGGCCTACTGGGAAAAACATTATAGGGCTGGGGCGTTTGCTGGGCTTCCTGATAGCTGGACACACGGCCGTGACTTTGTGCTCCCTGAAAGCACACGGCTGCGCATCGTTGCTGACCTAAGAAAAGCATTTCCTGGGCGAGGTTTTTTATTTTAGATTCAACAAAGAAAATTTCCTTCAGTCAAGTTGAATAAAAAGGCAACGGCCCAAACATTCTGCAGAGGTCTCGTTTCTGTCCTGCTTTGGTGCCAAGTATGAAAACAGCCAGGGCAATTCGCAGTTTTAATTTCCATTTTCTTATAATATGGGGGGGGGAGGAAGGGGTTCTGTTTAAGCATAAATAAGCAACTTTGATTCTTTCCCTTTTTAATAGCCACAGATGTGCAGCTCCATCTTTATAGCCCTCACGCCAGAAGGCAGGGGTATGGTGAGCAGCGGCTCCGGGAGAGCACGTGAGCGGGGTGCGTGTGTCGGAGGAACCAGGGGTGTGCGTAACTTTGCTCTGAGCCGTAGGTGCAACTTCGCTTTTTGCTCTTAAAACGACATGGACGGCGTACTGAACAGCTGTAAGCACCTGTGTGCACCTTTGCTTTTGCAGGGCTTTTGTGTTTGCTTTGATGATCCCAGGATGGCAAACGCAGCCCGAGGAAGCACATTCTCTGGTGCCTGCCCTGGGCACACCTTACAGACTAGTTGTGGGTTGATGAGGTGTTTGGGGACCTCTAGGTGTCTGGCTGGGGGTTCTCAAAGCTGTGTGGGGGTACTTTAGCATATAATTATGGGCACGGTTGGGCCTGAGCGAGCTCACACCCCACCAGCCCGTGTGCCTGTTGTGCCACACGTGGAGCGCAGCGGCTGCAGGCAAGGGCACGCGTGATGACGTCCCACAGCCTGAAGGACTTCAGACTGGGCCAGAAATTTTTCTGTCGGTGAGGACAATTCCATGCAATGACAAAGATTTTTTCTTTTTAACCAGTTAAAACCAGTTCCCCTAAAGAACATAACTGTGCGGAAAAGTTATTGCTTTTCTTTCCTGTGCCTTTTATATACAGCAAACTCGGTCACATCAACTCTTCAAACCGTATTGCACCCAGATGAGATGAACTTGTATGTTCGTATTTGACCGTGGTGCAGAAGGACCTTATCTCGAGGTGGCAGTGGCTGATGTTATCCGCTTGGCTGGAACTCACACGTTTAAAATTGCATCATGTGTGCCAGCCTTTCTTTAATCACAAGGGTCTGAAGTATTGCTCGGCGTTGTAGCAACGCAGAGCAATTTGCAGGCACTGGGTAGCCACAATTCCCACTGACCATTTCAGAAGTTACGTGTGCACAGTGCCTTGGAAGATTGAACTTTGCAATACTGTTTTGAAGTATCTAAATTACACTTTTAAAAGTTAAAAGCACTCCGGAGTGCGGTTTCATTGACTTCCTGTGAAACATGCTTCTCTGAATTCTCCGGTTAACTTTCAAAATGGGATTTTGGCTTCTAAGTCACACTGGGGACCCCTGAAAATCTGACTGCTGGTTAATATTTGATTCTGTTAATAGATCGGTGGAGCTCAGCGTGTATGAGCTTTCCAAAAGGCAACTCTTCACTCTGTTCAAGTCTTCTTGGTCTCAGACCTGCAGGTAAGGGCAGTGCTGGTGCACGCCATGGGCTTGCATCGTAGGTCTGAGTCTGCTGTCGTTGGAGAGAGCTATGGCCAGGCACGAGCTGGGTCCATAGCATGACTCCAGGCTGCCCCATTTTCCACAGATTCTCTGTTTTCCTCGGGATGAAGGCTGAGTATTGGTCCCCTTTCATCTTGCCCCATCTAGCACAGACCCAGGGAACACAGAGAGTCCTCCCCTTGCTGCACTCTTCTGTTCGGAAAAGCTGTCCCGGCAGATCAGACACCCAGAGCTGGGTGAGTGCTCTGAACGGTAACAACAGCGCTGCTCCGCGGCGTGCTGCTGGGGACCGAGCACCAGCTTCGGGAAGGACGTGTTGGCAGCGAGCCAGCCGCGAGGTGGCTGTGGGGTTCGTGCACTAGTCCATCAGGACCATCCCCTGACCTGTCTGTCCTGCCTTTGTTAAATATTAACCTAATTCTACAAATCAGGTTCTCTGCGCTGTACCGATGCTCTGGTTCAGCAGGTATAACATTTATGTCTGAGCTACTGTTTTAATTAAAAACATGTAGGAAGACCTTTACTTGGAAGGATGGAGAAGATGTCTTTCCTGCATCACAGAATACATGGCTGAGAGCAGAGAAATAATGGTGTGATTAGTTTCTATATCTCTGGGTCACCTGCATGAGGACACGAAGCCACCCCTAGCTAAAGGGGGTGAGGTGCTGACACAGTTGGTAGGAAAACTTGGATTGTGATTTGAGACAATAATAGCAGAGCTTGTCTTTGGGTCCAGCCATCCAGAAGAGGAGCTACTAGCAAAATATTTCAACTTAACCTTGTGCTTGTAAGAATAGTTATTTTGGCCTAAGATAAAATCTTCTGCTAGAAATTTTCTGCTATTCTTTAAATGGAGTTTTTGATCATGCGCAGCGTAATCAGGGTTGTGGCTTTCTAACTTCTGTGGTTTTGTTGGGTCTTTGGTCAGCATTAGGACTAAATTCTGATCTATTTAATTTGCAAACTGTTCTTATCACTGACTGAGGTAACTTGTGTGAGTTTTATGATGTACCATCCCATAGTAACACGTAATGAAAAACAACTTATACCAATTCAGATCAATAACAGCTAGGCATGTGTTTAAATGCATCTCAATTGGACTGGGGAGGAGAACAGAGCTGATATGAAGAAAATAGTTTTCTCCTCATTGGTGGGGAAAGAAGCCTCTCATGAAAGTAATGTTTGTCATTTTATGTCCTTCAGGTATTTTTATTAGCATTTCAGAAGTCAGATTAAAACAATATAGTTCAGGTTTCTGACTCAAGTGCAATTTGGCTTTGAAATTAACATTGATTTCTTTCTGCAGTGTAGTAGTTTACTATTAGGTTCTGCAAACTGCTGCGTGGTTGCTGCTTATTTCTGAAAAGTGTTGCTTATATTGAAGCGTGACAGAATTGATTATAATGTTCCTTCACGTAGATGGCATTCTGCTGCCACAGCTCATAATCAAGGGCTCTGGCAACACGAAATGAGGTCTTGTATTTGAAGTTGGAGTATTAGTACTTAAGATATCCCTCCAGGAGAGAAGCAGTCTTTATTTCATAGTGAAGAAAATTCTGCCTAGCTGCTCCGAGTGACTCTTGGCTATTTTGGGGGTGAGCAGGGGGCTGCCCCCGTGTTTGCCAGCGGCACGGTGAGATGTGTGAGGGAGCAGCCCGCTCCGTGAGGAGGTCTCCAGGGAGGTCTCCAGCTCACCCGTGGCACCAGCCGGGGCAGGACGAGGCTGCAGGTTGGCTTCTCCAGTGGAAGAGGAGATGCTGCTCCGACGTAGCACCAGCGTTGCTGTCACAGCAGCCAGCTCTTGGCTTCAAAGGGAAATCAGAAGGTCAAGATGCCGAGAAGCACCTCACGTTCTCTTTTCCCTAAGAGTGTCTCCAGCACAAACGCGTGAGCCCCTCTGAGGAGTTAGAGAGCCATTAAACCATGTTCAAACAAATCTCTGCAGGCATTGTTTTCTTGGGAAACAGTATTTCTGACGGCTCACAAAAGATTCTGTCTACAGTTCAGACACGGAGTTTACTGCTTGAGGAGCCTGTGGGTGCTGGTTATTTGGCATTTCTGCCATGGTTAATTCTGAGGACTGCCACGACTGCCCATGTGAAAGTAATCTCTGTTCCCTGTCCCCAGAACCCCTGAAATAAAAACAACTGGACCAATTTGCACATATTTGCACTCCGCCAGTAGCTATAGGTGCACATACTGTATAGTTATGGGGTGCCAGGAGACGCCATACAGCGTGTTAATGTATCGCTGTGACACTGCTGTAGCAAATAACAGCACATGCATGGCCAGTTCTCCTAACATCCGAGAAAAATGTTCTCAGCAGTGTGCTGTTGATGGCTGCTGCACAAGCGCAATGTAAAGGCTTCAGGCCGCTGTTGGTGGAAGGGTGGGGATCTGCTCGTGACTGGAGTACGAGTGGACAAAAATTAATGAAGTTTTTAGCAACTGTTGTGTACTTTTCTACTTGTGCCATCATTTCAAAGCCAAAATGAGGTTACGGTGAGGTTGCAGACATCTCTGTGTATCTGCTGCTGGCGAAGCTCACTTTGTGGCACCTCTCCCCACGGGGCTGCCTTCTCACAGAGCCCTCCTAGCTCCCCGAGCGGCTCGCTGTTATGTTCAGAGATGATAAAATTCCAGATCTGCAGGTGGGATATGAACTCCCTCCAACCTGGAGGGATGCAAAGCAAAAAAAATGTATGTAGTGGCTGCAGAAAAGCACTTCTGGGCAGTAAATCCTGCCTGGAGTGAGTGCTTTCTCCCAGCTCTGAGCCACTGCTAGCTCCTCAGCCTCCAGGTGATCCCACTTTAAGCACTAGCTGAAATACAGTTCACAAAAATTAAAGTATTAATAGAAGATGACTCATCTGTAAAGAGCTTATGCATTTCAAGAAGCAATTTAAAGTATACAGCAGGCTCTGTAATACCCCAGACTAGAGCCAAAATTAATGGAGAGCTCTTCAGCTTCCAGGAGTGTTCACTTGCCCAGATTGCTCTTCAGCAAAAACAATTACTTAAAATATTTCTTGTAATAGTCTGCACATTGTAAAGCAGTATTTCTCCTGGTAGCTGTGGTATTCCTTGTTGCTGTTGGCCTGTCCTCCCTGCCCCTTGCAAGGGAAGAGCCTTCACCGGGTGAGAGTCTGAAGGGCTGCGGAGTGCAGCTGGTGACGCCAGCTGGAGCCAGGAAAGGCAAGCCTGAGGAGCGTGCCCCTCTTTCAAAACTCTCAGTCCCCCGATTATTATTTTTATCTATTTCTTCCAACAGCAGCCACAGCTGCTTTGAAATGGTTCTACAACAGAACTCGGTTTAGCACAACTTGTGGCTGCCTGGGATGGCCACGATGCCACGCAGCGACAGTCCCGGGTGGCTCCTACCCCGACTACGCTCGGCATTGCAGCGAGACATCCAGTCCCTGATAAGGCTGTAATGATATTGTTACAACTTGTTTGTACCCTGGTGAGATTGCTAAATTAGGTTTTAATAACTTCTGCAATTTGGCTGGTATTAGCAAGTGTGTGGTATAGGCGCCAGATCTGAGCTAGGGGAGCTTTGAGAAGTAATATTTCTGCTTTATAGTTTAAAACAAAGCAGTGCAATCGACACGAAAGAAAGGAAAAATTGCCAGCGTCGTTCTTTAGGTGTTATAATTCATAAAGCTTTGTCTGGTTCTCTTCATATTGTCTACCTCTTCTCAAATAAGAAGGAACTATTTTGAGGTTGATACGGTTTATACAGTTACAAAACAAACACAAACACTTGCAATGGAAGCTCTGAAGCCTGGCGGCAGGGCTGCGCTCGGTGCCCCTTCCTGAGGACGGAGGAACATCGTGGACCATATTGCTTCAACGCTTCAGCTGCTTTGGTAGCTGCTGCACGCTGCGCAATAAGAACGCAGCGGGCATTTCTAGGCTGAAGGACTATAAAAGTGCACTTCGGAATGCACTGTCTCCGGGGTCATTTGAACAAAAATATGATTGATATCAAAGTCAAAATTCAGGTGCTCGCTGCTGCTGCACCTGGTGTTATTAATGGCAAAACAGCATCTCAGGAATTATCTTTTAGTGCAGCCACTGAATGTGTAAGGGGGAAATCCCGGTATCCCGGACTTCAGAAATGGAAAGCCATGTCTGCGTCCTTGTGCTGAGTTGAGATGCACTGTCTACTTGTAAGGAACATGTAGACAGTATTTAAAGATGAGCAGTTGTAAGAAAAATATTAAATGCTTATCAGTGACAAAGCTGTGGAGCCCTGGAAGTTTCTGGTGTCCGTAGGTGGCTGCCGTCTTCTGGCTTTGGTCTTCCTCAGAACTAGGGCACGTTCTTTGTTTTAAGCAATGATCTCAAAATAGAAGGTGGCATCCATTGTATGCACTTCATTGGCTTTTATCCATTGAAACACCACAAAAGTGAGGGAGAAGGAATTACTTTATACGGACAATCTTATAAATAAACACAGAGAGAGACCCCTGAGATGCATTTGCTTCAATACAATGCCTCCTTTACGGCAGCCAGCTAATTTTTGGTGCGGTAAGTCTGCAGATGATGTGTGCAGTGACGACTCTGGGGTTCTGCAAAACAAACGCTTCTGTGCATTCACTGATGATCGGGGACGCTGGCACTGCTCTGGCCACACAGCAGTGGCGGTGGTGGCTTTGCACGCGTGTTTGGGGTGTGCTACGGGAAGCAGAAGCTGATGGTCCCCGTCCCACAGAGCTGCCGCTCGAAGGCATCGACACAGATGCAGTATGTAAAGGAAAGTAAAATGTGACTCAAAGTAAACTGGCTCTTTTTCAAGTCACAGTTCCCTGTAAAAGACGTACTCCGGTGGATCCCCCTCTGGGCTAGCAGGAGGTCTGGGAAGCCTTACCTGCCTGTCAGAGTGGCACTGGGTTTTATTTCTATAATTACTTTGTTTTGAGCTACAGAAACCTTTCCTGAGAGTGTCTGAAAACAATCAGCATTTCTGTGACTTTATTGCTTTCAGTTAGAAAAGGGGCTGGGGCTTGCCTTGCCTTGGCGTGCGTGTGTGCTTGCCACACAGCAGTACCCTGTCCTGTTCCTGTAAACGCGGATCTGCTGCAGATTAACACGGGGGGAGGCGACAGGGGAACACGTTTATGTAAACTTCACTTCTTTTTAATATAGAGCAATTGCTTCCAGACTCTTTATGGCTCTTTCTTATTCTTCATGAGATACATATGTATATCAGCTATAACACACTGTCAGCGAACAGTGGTTTTCAATCAAAAAGACTGTCAGTAAAGCTGATTCACTAACAAGAAAGCTGTCAAGCTGTGACAGCTGCTGTCTTTGCAACCCCAAACAATCTGTTCAGTGCTAACTCTGACTTATGCTTCCATTTATTATACAGTAGTAATGAGTACTGTCCTTAGAAATATCATTTTGGAGAGTACACCTAGCTACTTTGTTATGTATGTAGAATATATCAAATCAGATCCAAGCTGCAGGAGATAAGTTTTCTACAAAAAAGTTCTACTTGTCATCTGATTTTTTTTTCTGAATTCTATATCCTCTTTCAGTATTTACTTCATTTTTGTAGCTAGGCATAAACCTAAAGATTTTATTGCTATTGGAAGCTTGGACAAGTATAATTTCTCTTTTTCCCACTGTGTTGAAGAATGGTGTATAATCTTAAATACATCACTAGGATCTGCAGAAATGAGTAAAGGAAAATGCCATTAGAGGAGCTGTTCTGATGCTTAATAATTCCAACGTATAGGAGATCACAAAAATCCAACCCAAAGGAGGAACTGAGCAGTCGGTCTGATGCTGCTGTCCAAATGCAGGTGCAGATATTTTTTTAATTAAATACAAACACATCAACATTCTCCTTAAACAGCCTCTTCCAGCAATAGCTTAGCTTTGCAAACCTAAATCTGTCTTGCTCTCTTGGTTCGGTTTCAATTTATCATTGCCTGCCCTGCCCATAAATGAGATAGGGAAGAGCTGATTCCATTTTTCTTCTTGTGCATATTTGGTGATGTAACGCATCGCTAGTAAGTCATCTCTTTCAGCTACACTAACCCCAGTTCCTTCAGCTTTTCTGAACTTGGTGCTTCATCTGAGACCATACCAGTGCCCCACTGAGCCCGTATTGAGAACACAGCCGTCCTGCAGCCCCTCTGTGCTGTGGTCTCACAAGCGAAGGCCAGCGACCTGCAGGTCTCCAGCTGTGGACAGACTGATAGTGCTCAGCCTGCAGTCGGTAGGGAACACTCTCGTACAAGCCAACTGTTTTCTGAACGCATCAGATGAACCTGGTAGACCTCACTGAAGCTCTGCATAAAGCAAACTGATGAAACCATTGCTTCTGGGACCGTGGGAAGGCTGGTCGAGGTGCTGGGAACTGAGGACCTGTGTGCCTGATGCTCAGAGGTGCCACCACGGGTGTTTTGGTGGTCTGGGCACCATACAGGGGTAGTACTGAGCAGCAGAATAGTTGGGCCTTGTTGTCTTTTTCCTTTAATGCTACTAACGTACCTATGGCATGATTTCTCACTACCCTTGATGTCTCCTGCCTACTTCATCTGCTTCTGTGCTCTGACTTCCCGAAGGTGCTCACGCAGGACTCGAGCGGCTCTCTTACTGCACTTACGACCTACGCTGGGGTATTTTGTGTGTTCGTTCCAAAATGTCTTTCCTTGAAAAACTACCAGCTTGCTTTAATTCACTTTTCTCCTCAGCTTTACTGCCAAAAGACCTGCTCAGTAATTCCTGGAACTTGTTGAAGTCCATTGCTTTTATCTTCCTTGGAGGAAGAGAAGTAGCACAGTGAAAGCGCTCGTGTTTGTTCTCGCCCAGGCTCCCAGCCAATTCTTCCTTCTGGATCGGCATCAAATGCACAGAAGCATCCCCTCTCCTCCTCCCCTTTCCTTAGCACGGCTCCAGGATGCTGACACTCATTTTTCCCCTCTCACCTCCACACATGCATTTGAATAACTCGCTGAGATAAAGGCAGGGAGCCGAGGGCGCGCTGCCTCACGGGAAGGTTTCCTCCAGCTGCCGAGGGTGCGAGGGCCTGGGGGGGCCGTGGCCGGCCGGCAGAGCCCCCAGCACCGCGTCCTTTCCCCCACAGACCGAGGGGTGCTGCTCCTGCCCTGCGGATATGGCCCCGTCCCAAGCTCGCCGGGCTCCTCCAGCCTTGCCCCGAGACATTGCTCTTGCACATGCTATGCACTGCAACCTCTATCCGAGTGCTGGCCCGAAGTATTTCTCTTTCCCCCTCACACGTGCTGCCTGCCTCACAGCACAAAGCTCGCCACCCCTGGCACCTCCCGACCCCAGGGACTGCCCGGTGCCACGTGAGGCACCCAGCTCGGGCCCCGGCCCATGAAGCAAAGGCACCGCTCTGCTCCTTCATCGGCTGAGGCTCGGCGATATGCCCCCCCCGTCTCCCTGCAGACCACATTCAGAGCCTGAAATCCGTCCTACAGATCCCCTTTGGGTGCTGCAGAGCAGACAGTTCCACTGGTTCCCCTCGATGCTGTTTTTCTGTTGTGAGCCAGAAAAGTGTGTTCTTTTGACTCAGGTAATTACAGACCCTCAGCCATTCTTTGCTGATGAGAAAGTGCCGATGACAACTTTTCCCTCAAATTACAGCAGTCAGAGCAATGGTGTACAAGAGGCGTCACATGACAGGAGTTATTTTCTTTCACTGGTGCTCCTTCCAGTTGCTTTTTTTTTCCTTGTTTGTTTGTTCGCTTGTTTTGAAGACTGTGGAATTCCCTTTTATTGCAGGGCTTTCCAAGCCTCATTCAAAGCCCACTGAAGTCGATACAAAGACTTGGACTTCAGTTAAATTTGAATCAAGCTTCAATGGCCAATGAAAGATGAAAACCAGCTCCACTGTATCAGTGTTTATATCCCCATTTATGTCTCGTGCATCTGTTCCTTCCAATTACAAACAAGCCTTGTATGCAAACGTGGGATTAGCTTCATGCTCGTCCATCGTGGTTCCAGGAACGTGCCCTGGGGCCACGAGGGGAGCCCGGGCGTTGCTCCCACGCCAGAACATCCCACTGAACGTGAGACAGAAGTACGTGCACAGGGGTACCTGGACGGGGATGCGGTTAGGAAAAGGCTTTGTTGGAAAATGGAAGGATCGGGTAGATGAAGCGGTAAGATAAAATCTGCTGGACAAAAAGCAAAGCAGCCCTTTTGTCTATGTGCTCACCTGTTTGCACTTCCTTATGTAAAACTAAAACATTTGCTTTGTTGGGTCTTGGAGTTAAGTTTATTCCTCTTCTTTCTTGTCATTCAAGTACTTGTAAAACACATTGTTAGGAATTCCTGTCTGCTAGCCTATTATTTACCAAGTATTATTTTGTGTTGCTGTTTTTGGTTTGGTTTTGTTTTTGTTATTTTTTCCCGCAAAACAATTACTTACGGATTTTAAGCTTTCCTCTCAACTTAGCACTGGGAGGTTTTATATTCAAAAAATATAAATTGCACAGCAGCCAGTGATTTTGATGATCTGTTATAATGCAATCCATTAGACACAGCTGAGGGAGACGCACATTCCAGGAAATTCTGATGCACCCTGCAACATGCAAAATGAAGCTGAAGGATGCCTGAGATTCTGCTTACTCTCTGGCAGCTAGCTCAAGGTATTTAAGTGTCCATTTAATTAATCCATGTATAATGTTTTGTGAAGCTAAGTTCTGAATCGGAAAGAGGAGCAGAAAAGAGATGCTAGGTCACATCCAGAAATGCAGAAGCTGAACTGAGTGCTTACTTACAGGTTGTATGTTTGCATTTAAAATTTATATGCATATATACATCAGGACCCCACTGAATTCAGGTTTTTTTTAGAAGTCATCAAGAAGAGATGGAAAAAATAAGCCTTTTTCTTGTTTAGCAGGGCGATTGCTTAAGGACGCTTATCTCAAATATTGCCACAGCCTGGGGAAGTTCCTGATACGAAGAGGCAGCTATTAAACTACTCATTTGGGAAGGGGTGGGGCTGCTGCGCTGAATGAGCTAGAGAAGATAAAGCCGCTAGACTTTATTCTTTAAGGTACAAGCAATACTCTTACAGTGATGAAGATTTGTTCCTTTATTGGGAGGATGCAATACATCTATAAAAAGTAAATACATGAATATTGCTCGTACCTGGTTTTCTGTAGCCTAGAAATAGATCTCAGAAAACCTGTTTTCTTACCTGAAAGGCTCAATCTTGATACACTGGAGAGCAATTTCACTAATAAAAGAGTACGTTAGGATGCCAAATTAAAATCTGATGGAAACAGGAAAAATAAAGACTTTTTTGACATTTACAATTAATGCCACAAAAATGTTAGTTTAATCAGACAATATGGTTAATCACAAAGGTGAAATTGAAAGTTGCCAGCCCTGAATGCTAGTGTAAAAGTTAATAAATTCAGCTCTTAATCATTATGCACATGCTAGTTATAATAATTTACTGTCCATACCAAATCTTTATAAGCATTGTAATTAAATATAAAATGCACATTAGAATTATAATGAGTAATTAGGGCAACATAACTAATATGCATAAAAGTCCCGAAGCTCATTAAAATGTTAAAAGATGAAACCTGTTCTAGCTGGAGGTTTTTTGCATATTTTCGGCGCCTGTCTGAATGCCAGTGTATTTCATGCATTGTTTTTAGTGTTCCTTCAGACATTTAAAAGCAAAATGAAAATATTTGGGTAGGAAACCAGACTCTGCAGTACTTAGCATCGTTTTTGGATGGAACATAAGTTGTAGAATTTGATTTCCCAGCACAAACGCCTGACTCATGCAAACATGTTGGTGGTATCGGATGAGCAGCAACTGAGCAGAACGCAATTACAGAGCCCTTTTAGCAGAGGAGAGGGAGAGGAAGATGATAGTTTTCACGTCTTTCCCATTAACGCACCGGGGGAGAGACAAAGTGCAGTGAGTGCTCAGCACCATCACATCAGGCTTTAATAGGAGTATTTTTTTAAACGTTGTTGTTTCACTAGAATATAAGAGGATTTGCACCCACCGTGTGTGAGTGCACCTGCTGTCGCGTTGTCTGTCCCTGGCAGGTCCCCGTGCTCCCACCCTGACTCGCAGACATCTCCTGCACTGGGCTGGGACAGGATCACCCCAGCCGCTGGCGCTGCACTGTGCCCCCGTCCTGCTTGGGGCTCCCTTCTGCTGCTCCTGATAAGGGAAGTACAAATGTATTGAAAACTATCAGTGTTACACAAGGGTTTCTCGTTACCATCAGCGTTACACTGCAGCCTCCTCTGAGCCCACCTGCTCTTGTGCTCTCTCTCTGCACCAACCTGCGGCTGCCGCCCCCTCCTCGCGGAGGCTCTCCCTGCCCTGCCTTCACTCTGCTCTCTTGAGGCAAGTTTCTCTTCTATCACTCGCTTGCGTATTTATTGCAGTTTGCAGTGAAGTGCTACAGGCACACCCAGAAATACATCTGTGCCTCTACAGCACTAACAGAATCTTTTCCTGCGTAAGCTGAGGGAGAAAAGACAGTGACAACTTTGGCTCCGGAGGCTGCGGAGTTTAAGGGATGGCTGAAGCCTCACCCACCCGACGCCTCCCTTTGGCCTCGGATTCTCTTGTATTGATAAATTCCTCATGTATTTCCACTATTGCTTCCAGTTGTGATTAGTTTATTTTAAATCTTCCTGTTAAAGCTGCTCATCCTGTTTACCTTTATTAACTTTTGTCAGGTCTTCAAGCTTATGCCCACCTGTAATTATTCCTTACCTTCTATTGCCCGCTAAAGACGTGCTAGCATCTGTACGTTCAGTCAGTCAGCAGAATATAGCAGGACTGAATCCGTAATGACACTAAATGATTTTCTGCAATAGTTTGTCATCATTATGAAACTCCTGAATGAAGGCATCTTGCTGGATGTGCAGCCCGCACCCTGTGGATTCACCAAGCAGCAGCAGGACCAAGGCACAGCCGCCCGACTCAGCAGGGTTTGGCGTGACGGCGCGATGACTTAGGTGTCAGCAGCAGGAATGCTAATGCCACTTGGAGAGCTCACGGTGGCCTCGCAGGAAGCCTGACAGGAGGCTGGGGAGGCATCTGATTGCCTTCAGGCTGAGCAGGATTTAAATCTTCTCCCTCGGCGGCATGAGAGAGCTGGGTCCCCTGGCCCTGAGCATGGTGGGCGCTCTGGGTGCCCCCTGGGTGTTCGGAGCCGTGGTCTGGCCAGGCCAGACAAGGCAAAGGGAAATAACAGGAGCTAGTGAGGGGTTGGTACGGCAGGGGCCTTCGGAGCTGGAAGTGCCGGGTGCTGTCGTGGCATGCAGAGGGCTGTGAGGAGCCCCACGCAGGCTGTGCTGCCGCCTGTGATGTCCAGGGACAGGCTGGTGGAGCTGCTGTGGGATGAGCTGGGACCCAAGGAGATGTCCGCATGTGGTGGCAGCTGCCACAGCTCCTCCGCCTGCCTCGGCACCGCGCCGAGGGAGGCTGGGCCACACTGGCCTCCGGGAGGACAAGCTGAGACCATTACAGCAAGCCTGACAGCAAAGACAAGGTCAAACCGTAAATGTCGTCTCCAAAATGAGTCTTTGCTGGCTCAATGGAAAACATTTAGAAAATATACAAAATTGGAAGCCTGAGAATCTCCTCCCATGTGTTTTTCCTCTCCAGAACAAACCTTGGCAGCCTGAAGCAGCAGGTCTTCAGGTGCGTCATCTCATCTGAATTACCCTCTCTCCCCTACCAATGGGAGCAGGAAAGCCTGAGGAGTTTGGGCTCAGTTCCCTAATCACTGCACTCAAAGTGTGCCAGCATCACGTATTTTGTCCTTACACTACAAACGAGAAAATAACCTGACAACGAAAAATATGAGAGAACGGTGATTCTAAGCAGTCTTTGGTTTGTGTTTTAATATCAGTGTTAGCCAGGGATTTCCTAGAGCAAAGAATATCGATGTCTATTTGCATTTTTTTCTGAACTCTGAGCAAACAGAAGCCGGGCTCCTTCTGAGAGGCGATCCGGGGAAACCTTGGGCTCCCGCCTGATGGGGCTCAAAGCCATCGCAGTGGGAGCAACGGGAGGCAGGCAATGGCGTGGGCGACAAGGCTCCTGCTGCAGCAGCTCCCAGACCCCAGCCTCTGCCTGAAGTGCTGCTGGGCTCTGCCTGCGGCTTCTGAGCTGCTCTGCTCTGCGCCTGGAAAGTTACTCCAAATCGTTAAGGCTAGATTGAATTGATCTTTTGACTGCACGGTCATACAGACATAAAGAGCATCGCCTATCTGTATATTTTTATGGATCAGTTATTTTTAAATTTATTACCTAGAGATGGTCTGCATTTATTAACACACACACAAAAGCAAAAGGTGAGCAGGCCACGTTGAGAAGTTTGAAAGTGGTACTTTGGAAAAAAACTTCCTGTATTACCCAGGTCTTTGCTGGCCTTCTATTTGCTATATTTGCTTAAATCATAAGAATTTTATATTGTCCATGTAGTGTCCACACAGTGTGGTATATTTACTTCAAATTCCAACATTGTTGCTGCTAATCCTGCCCACTCTGAGTTACAAGAACAAGCACTCCCCAGGCATAATGCAGAGCAATGTTCACCTACGAGAAAGCTTTGCCAGGAGGCACCGAGCAGGGCTGTTGCAGCGGGTTTGGGTGAAGCACCCATGCCTGCTGCTTTAGGGCTGCGTGCTGAGCACACCAAAACCGCATGGAGCCGGGGTGGCCGGGCTGTCCTGCTCAGGACAGGCCCCATAGCTACGGCGCCTAGAGGTTCTGCAGGTGACCACACCAAAATGAGAGCCTGGGCTTGCTCTCGGGATCCTGTCCAGCTGCTGACTGGTGCGCATTTGAATAAATTGTGACTGAAATACATGAGATGGCAACAGCTTAAACCAAACTTGCAGTTCATGAAAGCTTGCCAAATGTACAATCCAGTGCATTACCCTTGAATTTCTCACTGACGTCCACAGAAACATCTGAGCCGGAGTGCGGGCCCCTCTGTGCCTCCCCGGCAGGTGTCTGCGGGGCCTGGCCCGGGGATGGGAATGGATGCTGGGACCTGTGGGCTTGCCAAACCTCCGATACTGCCCCTCGGAGCAGACAGGATCCGGAGATTTTCCCAACAAGCTGAAAAGCTGTGGTGAAAATAAAGGGTAAAGGAGAAGCGTGGGGTGGCATCCATGCACAGGATGATGACTCGTCAGGTGTAAGATGGGCAGTCGGGCTAACTGGGGTGATGGGGAAAGAAGTACCACAGTGAGGCAGCATCGCAGGACATCACCGTGGGTTGTGTATATATAAACGTCACGTGCAGACTGTACAGGGCCATCTCTCTGTTCCACTTGGCCGTGTCTCCCTGATCGTGCTGTGTCTCGTTTCGGGTGTGGGTTTCCAGGCACCATAAAAACAATAAGCGAGTTCTTGGGGGAGTGTGATCTCTGAGATGAAAGAACCGAGTTCCTTTTAGACCCAGTGTTTAGATAAATGAGGACTGAGGGAAAGAGTGCACAAGCCTTTAAATGGGTTAAAGCCTCGTTCAAAGAGCAATTCAGTCACACTCTTCCCATCTCAGGGGGGGAACTGAGTCTCAGCTCAGAGCTGGGGCTCTCCCACCGCGGGGCCGGGCAGGCGGCAGGATCAGGTCCCAGCTTTCAGCAGCCTTTGCTTGCCAGGTGCCTGTGCAGGTGGCTTCTGTGTTCTTCTGCCGCTCAGGTGCTGCTTTTGTATGGCTTATCTTGAACAACTTTCATATCACTCCTTTGAACACTTCAGGATCAGGAGCTGAGCCGTGAACTTTGTGGTGCTTTTGGCAGCTGCTGGTGTCCTTCAGTGCTGCCGGAGCAGCAGCAAATGTAACCGGTGCCTTCACGTGCTCCATCTCACTCAGAGTTACGTCTTAAAAGCCGTGGCTGCACAAACTGCAGCATCACTCAGGAAGGAGTCAGGTTTATAAGTACCTGCTATTGTCATGGAGTCATGGTTTTGACAAAACGATCTCATTTGTTCCTGTGTGCTTTATGGAGAAGTAGTCATGCAAATTGGTTATGCTGATTATCCACTTGAAATTTTAATGTTACCAGTTGAAAGTGAATATTTATTCACATACGTTTGTATGGGTTTGTTCCATGTAATCATTGGGAAGAGAAAGCAGAAGGGTGAGGGTGTGCTTGCCGGCGCAGAGGAAGCTGCTCCCACATCCCCGGCAGCAGGGCAGCCTGGGCTGGGCCCACTGCTCCCTGCCTGCCCCACACTTTTTCCAGGTGCAGAGCTTTTATGGGCTGGGCCCGCTGCTCCCATCCCACCCGTACCTTCACCCAGATGCAGCACTTCCAGCTGTGGGGACAGCGAGTGGGACCCCGTCACTGCGCTGCCACCAGCTCCAGCGGTAGCTTTAATCACACTTAATTACGCTTCCGGGTAATTTCTGTCAATGAGCGCACACATGCAGCAATGGCAGCTCCGGGGTGAGCACTGTGGGTGAATGCCCGCTTCGTGGGCTCTTTCACAACGTGTGCTCCTGCCTCCTGTGCACGGTCGCGGTGCGCGGGAGGTGCGGTGCAGGCCGCGCGGCTGCCGTGCTGCTCGGGAGTGCGTGGGGGGCTCCCCGGGCGAAGCTCCTGCCGTAAAAGATGATGGCCTCTTAGCGTGGCGTGCTGAACCGTGGATGAGGTGGTGGAGGAACAGATGCGAGGCAGTCAGCGTTTTACACGTACATAAACACCTTAAAGCAACATCTGGAAAATTGCTTGGGAAAAAAAAAAAAATCAAGAGATTTTTATTTATAAGTTCTGTGGTTTAGTTTTTATAGCATTTTACGATGCACATAAATTGTTGTTTAAAAACAGAAAGTGTAAAAGAAATTCCAGGGGGAAGGCAATTGTTGTTCAGCCTTAACTTTGATAATCTCTTTCCTGAGGAACTCACTCTCTTCTGTTTTCAGCTCATGGTTGCGTTTCGTTGCCAACTGGAAAAGTCAACAATCGCCTTTTACCTTCATTTGTGTCTGTAATTCCAAGTTTAAAATGTTTATTCAGATTTATTATGCTTGCCATTTAAGAAGACAAAATATATTTTCTGAAATAAATCCGTACCCAGTGTAACACTGGGAAAGTCACGCCTGCTGTATGGTATTTATGGCCGAGTCGTCACTGCGAAGGTAAGTTTGTCTTTTTAGTATGCCAAAAGAGATCCCAAAGGCCGCGTGTGCCTGGAGGCATTGCAGAAGGCCTGATGCAGAAGACGGTGGTGCGAGGCACGGCGTGGCTCGGGGCTCAGCACCCCAGGCGGGCACACCGCTCGCCTCCCCGACCCAGCCCGCGGCTGCAGCCCCTGCGGCACCGCATCGTCCCCCCCCGGGGGCCGCAGGAACTGAAAGCGCCCTGCGTGACTGCGACAGCCACGCGTCGTCATACTTCACGCTGGGTAGCTGAGTAGAGGTGAAAAAACAGGTTGTTCGGTACGGGATTAATACTCGTCATGTCTCAGTTATGTTTTTGCACCAGATGCGCAGATCTGTGTCAGTCGGCTGTGTGGGATAAGTTTTACACTGCCGGAAGAAAGCATGGTTGAATGTGCTTCAAGCTGGAAAATACGCACCAGGCTGAGTAACGTAAAGCGTGCTGAAGAGAAGCGGAGTTAAACGGTCTTCGTATTTATGTGCAAATGTCTATTTTACAATTTTTTTTTCAGTTGCCCCCACAATTCAGGAACTTAAGTCCAGCGGCGTGATGCTCGGAGGGAACGGACTGATACGGTGTGAAGGCGCGGGCGTTCCTGCCCCGGTCTTTGAGTGGTACAGAGGAGAGAGGAAGTAAGTAGCCCTGCCTGCCCCTCGCTTGGTGCCGCCGGGGCCGCTGGTGCCACTCGCGTGTCCCCACAGGGACCGGGCTGCAGGAGAGCCGAGGCAGGGGCAGAGCCCGTGGTGGCAGCGGGTGCTGGGGTTTGTCCCCCAAAAACCACGGCAGCAGGCTGCCGCCCTCACACCGCTCCCCTCGCTGCGGAGTTGTGCAGGCTGGAGCAGTGCCGGCTGCCGACAGCTGTGCTGTGCGGCTTCTGGGGGAGTTTCTTCGTTTTCTTGCAGTCTTAGTTTTTGTGCTCATAAATGAGGCATAATAGGACTGTCCTTGGCTGGGCTGTGATGGTGATAATTGCCATAATGAGCCTAAGGTTTAAACATGCTTTAGTAATTGCAGCCTTTTAAGTATAGTAACCAGAAAGGCACTGAAAATGCCTGCTGAAAAAGCCTACTAAAAAGAGGTATTTTTTTTAAAGAATGCTTCTTTTTTTAAAAATAAAAAAATAAAAAAAATTAAAAAAGGCTTCATAGCTTTCCTGCTGAGAGCTTTGGGGGTGAGAAGGCAGGCTGATTAACCAGCCTTTCAGCCAAATCTCAATGGCTACAGCTCTTCGCCCAGTTGTGCCGTTAGCAGTGTGGGCCGTGGGCTTTCAGTCCACTGGCTTGAGCAGGGCTGCGGCACCTCCCAGCATCTGAAGGCAGCCAGGGGCACACTGCCAGCCCGAGCCCTGAACTGCATCGTGTGCTTTGGTGTTGTTCACAGCCAGCTTTGCTTCCAGGTCCTTAGTGCTATGTAATGATAACTGGCATCTCTTTAGGATCCTTTTTTTGAACAAGAAATTTTGTTTTGCAACTCTTACCTTACCTAAGGTGTTGTTTCTCTTAAGCTTGAATAGTGGTGCAGGAGAAAGTGGCTGTTCTCCCTGATAGGCAGCTGTCCACACACATCTTCTAGGTTCTGGAATTTCCCAGCTTCTGAGTGCTGGGTTTCTCATCAGCTCTAAGATCCCATTAAACCTGGGAGCTGACATGAGAATATTAATGACCATATTTCGTAGGAAACCATCTGTCAGCTCATTGCTCAGTGGCCAGCTGCTCCCCTTTAGGAACATTGCTCTTCTTCCTTCCCGACTTCTCACAGCAGTCATAACCATTGCACTGACCATTTACTAAAGCATTCTTAAAAACAATACAATTGACCTTTACTGCATATAACAGTAGAGGTTTTCCTTCTGATGGATAAATTGATCTACATCCTGTTTCTAAAGATGCCTATTATATTGTACATATGTTGGGGGGAGATGTAACAAATATATTTTATATAAAAATTATTGTAGCACAGGTTTTAATATAGACCATAGCATTCTGGATTCAATTAACCACTTCCAGCATGATAATCACCTTCTTGTTTATGAAAGTCACCAATTCCTTTCTTCATGAGTGCATTCAGTGTCACAAGAGCAGCAGGAAGGGATAAACAGAGCATTTCAGGACACTGAAGCTGTGCCTTCTGTTTTCCATTTCAGTTGTTGTATCACCTGAGGCTTGCTGTAATCAGCAAGACACGTACTGTCCTATTGTGTCTTACCGCTCCAGTATTCTGTTAAATCTAATGGTACATCATTTTTTGCTAAACTGCTTTTTGCAGACATGCTAAACACACATGCCTACAAGGTACTGGGAACCTCCAAGGCACCACTTGCAGGACAGGAAGGTGTACACACATTGTGTTGCCTCCAGTATTTCCCCTTTACTTTGGAAGACAGAACGCCAGCACGGGACAAGCCTTGGACAGCTCGTTCATTGTTCTGGAACAAAACTGGGAAGAGTTAGCTTTCACAGGTAGCTCAGAGTAGCATGTACATTATCCTACAGATAAATTGCTGGTATATTGCAAGACTATACATGGGGAGTTCACACCCTGCTGTATATTTGGTTGATAGAATAGAGAGAATCCCATCTTCTTCTGTTAGTCTTGGACTGAGACCCTTTTTTTCTTTTTGTAAATCAGGACGAATCTTTGAATAAATGAATAGTGGGAGTTAGAGCTGAAATCCTGATATATGTTCAGTGTCTGGAAGGAGCCTTTTGGGTCTGTAAATTGTATTGTTGTTACTTAGGTTGATGTAAATCAAAACCCAGTTTCCAGGCTCCTGGGATCATCTCATCGTAAAACAGTCATTAAAACTAAAAATAAAAGCAGTCACAGACTCCATCCAGTTACACCTACAAGGAGCTTGCAGGGCTAATTGTACCTCATCACCAGGCTTACAGCAGTTCTTGCTCATTAATTTTCCTTAAGCGTTGGCTCATGAGCGTGCTTTGCGATGTCCTTCCTCAGCCCAAGGTGAGGAGCATAACGCCCTCAGCGTGTAGCCCTGGGGCCTGTGCTGCTTTCCTGCTGCTTTTTACCTGAACAAGTTGGCCACTTCTCCCATCCTGTTGCTGGGGAAAGGCGAGGAGGGGTCTCCCGGTCACTTTGAGCGGTAAAAATGGTGCCATGAGCTGCGTGCAGGAGCCTGTGCTGGTTGAGATGGCAGAGGAGCCCGGGGCTTGGTGCTCGGGGCAGCAGCACCCTGGGAAGGGAGCTGAGGAAGGGCCATCACAGTGACGGGTCTGAGCACCTTGAATCCCCGTTAGGAACCAGAACACACAATTGCATCCCATTGAAAAGGGACTGGAAGTCTGGGGGAAAAGTTAGTAAAAGCTTCTTAAAATCAGAATAGCATTTGGCTTCTAAAACTGCACAGGGATTCCCTGTGGGGGGAGGAGGCTTTGCCGTGCTGACTCCTCGCATCTGAACCTCACAGCTCAAGTATGTTATATTACAGGGCTATGCAGAAATTACATCTCAGAAATTAAACAGCCACAGGGAAGAAGCCCAGAAGTCGCTAATCTAAAAATATTAATTTTCTTATACTTGATAAAGCAAAGAAGACCTACATTTGAAATAACAAAACTCATTATAATGGCTTAATATATTGTAATAATATGAAGGTATTCAAATATGAAACGAAAGGTAGATATCCCTCGGGGCTGGTACTGACACACGGTCTTCTCTCCATGCATAGGCATAGTCTCTGAAATAAGACTGCATTTCCCTGTGCCGCTTGTGGTACAAAGCAGGAGGGTGAAGAAATGTGTAGGGTGGCTGCACACGAGTGAAAATGTCGGTCTGTAACGGAGCCTGGAGAAACCCACTCGAGCAGTAAACTCCGTGTGCAGACAATGAGCTGGGTAGAGCAGCACATGGCAGTAATTAATCTAAACCTAAAAGCATCAGGTTCTTACAATGGCAAATAGAAGTCCTTGAAGCTGCTGAGTGCACCCTAAGGACAGCCAACTCCTCTGTCCCGTAGTCCCGTGGCTCCCCGCGGTGTCACGCCGTGCGGGCCTGCTGGCCCCAGGGAGGGCAGGCGGCTCTGGGCTTCCTGTCTCAGCAGGGTGGGAAAAGGAGGGAAGAACATCGGCAGGAACAAGGAGAACCTCCGCGTGCAGGTTGGAAGGACAAACTTCTCTGCCTTTCATCAGCCCGGAGAAAAGATGGCTCTCCCAGCAGCAGCACTCGCCCAAAGCTGAGCCTTTTTCTCTCCCCACAAAGCAACGTGTGTCCCCGGGACATGCTTTGTCCTCTCCCGGGGGCTGCGCAGCCCGGCCCCACAGCAGCGAGGGGCAGAGCAGGACTTGCACGGGGAGCAGGAGCCGGGGCGTGCAGCGGGGTGCATGGGGGCAGAGGCGTCCTGGTAATGCCGAAAGCGTTCGGCGCATGGTATGCAGAAGTGCAAATAATGGTAGAATATTTTTAGACAGAATGCTGGAAGACCTCATTTGTTTCCAGGATATACGATTGTATATTCCAGTGTATCAAACAAAAGTTGGATATTTCATCCAGACCTCTGCTCTTTATGGAAACACAAGGAAGTAGGAGTAATCAGCTATTGCTAGAATCTTAATCATGTGGTTGTCCATCTCAACTAGCTGTCTGATGAGGTGGTTTACCTACAACAACATTTAATTTGGCCATCACCCGTTGTGCCAGTGCAGTGGTATTTATGACCTGGTTTGGAAGCTACAGTAAAGTGCCTGGACAGTGCATATGAAATTTGACCATGGAAAGCTCAAAGTCAGGGAAATAGAGCCCAGGGAAACAGTTGTGTTTTGGCTTTTTCCTGTGTTTTGTTGCTTGGTTTCTGTTCAGGTTGCTGTCTCAGGGTGCAGTGTTGCTTTAGCACATCCTTCTAATTGCAAGTATAATTTGTTGCTATAGAGGCTTGTAAAATAAATTGTGGTCACAATCCTAATTAGTCACTTTTCTAGCTACCTAATCCTCATCAGCCATCAGTTAAAGGTGCATAACGTCACAAGCAATCACCAGAGACTGAAAAAACTCTCTCTGAAAGACCTACCGTAATACTGAGAGGTGGGTGCAGAGTTACTTTTAGGATAGCACGCACGCTCCCCTGCTTCCCATTCTTACCACGTCTCTTACTAAAGCCTCCCTGCTGCCCCGCTGAGCCCCGCAGGAGCTGGCCACCCCGCTGACTGCCCACAGCCCTCAGGCGCATACCCGCAGGGCCAGGAGGGAGCACTCCAGTGCCAGCACACCCTCCTCTGGCCCCCTGAATGGGCAGCACGTTGGCTTTCAGCACTGACTACCCGTTTGTGCCCACAGCAGAGTATTTAAAGTTTTAGTTAATTTTGCCCAATTTAAAATCTAAGCTCCCCATCTGACGCTGGTGCTGTCAGGTGGCAGGCAGGGCAGGGGGTGCTCTTCTTTAATTCCTTTAGACTGCAGGACAGGCTGGCAGGAGCTGTTCTCACTACCCTACACCTCCAGTGTTGCCAATGGCCTCCCAGATCAGCCCCTGTGATAAATTATGAGTTATAGAGGTAGACTCATACATGGTATATGAGTTATAGACTTTTTTTTTTTTTTTTTTTTGCCTTCTAGACTGATCAATGGTCAACAAGGAATAACTATTAAAAATTATAGTACAAGATCGCTTCTTACTGTTACCAATGTGACAGAAGAGCATTTTGGCAACTATACCTGTGTTGCTGCCAACAAGCTTGGGACGACAAATGCCAGCCTGCCTCTCAACCGTAAGTAACGTGGACATGTGGCAAGTGTTCGTGGTTGTTTGTTTCCACATACATGGATTCAAAAGAAAAAAAAAATAGTAGTATGTTTTTGTTTTCCCTGGTTGCTTCACAAGGCATATAAATACTATTGCGTTCCTCAGCGGTGGGAAATAATACACCTGGCTGTTTATTCTGTGCTGCGGAAGGGTTTCTGTTTGGAAAGCAATGACACGTTTCGGGGGCATCAACAGATTATGAATCTACAAGGAAACACACAAGGAAACCCAACCTGCTGTCACAGTACAGCATCACAAGGAGCATGACAAAACCTTTAAGCCTTTCCGCTCAGCGCAGCGATACTTGGTGGCCAAGCATTGTAAGCACAATTAAGAACTCTTTTGGGGAGCTTTCAGGGGTGCTGCAGAGCTGCACCACTGCTGTGGGCTCTCCACGGGTTGGGCTGCCCTCGGCCTCACGAGCGGGCAGTTGGGTGAGCCGAGGGGACGTGCCGTTAAATCCTTTGTTGGAAACAATAAGCACCGACGTAGGCAAAGTGCTGAGATATTTTAACATGAAGCTTACATAAAATGGGTCTCAAATGTCCTACATGAAAGATATTTTTAACCGTGATTTCATGGTGTTTCACATTTGTTGACTATCTAGCCATCTGTTAGTGGCATCCAAAGATGTTCATAGTTGAACTTCAGTGATAATCTGTTCTGTTTCAATAGTGATAGCACTGAAAGGCAGACGTACACTTCTCTACATAAAGATATTCCTTACTAAGTGGAAATTGGAATGCGGATTTTCAGTTCCTTAAATCCTGGGGTTATTACCTTCTAACCATGAAGTTTAGGTCTTGATATACGTACTGCGTGATACATATTGTCAGGATATTTGGAATTACTGCGGAAGAAGTGTAATAAGCAGAAAGTAGCATGAAGTCTTTTCTTCCGTTCTATTTAGTATTCGACAAATCATTAACAAAGTGAAAACAGCATAGCACATCTTTTAAAGAGAAAATGCAAAAAGTGAAAACAGAGGAATATTATGCTAGAGCAGATAGTATTTGGTGCATTTGCAATTCAGAGAAGCTAACATTAAGGTTTGGTTTAATTTTGAACAGAGCAGAGCTGAGTCTGTCTCTTAGTTGCGGCTGGGATTTTATCAGCTTTATATCGTCGGGATAATAAGTACTGTGTGCCAACTGTTAAAAAGCACTTTGAGGTGCAGAGGTTGAAAATGTCAGGTTGGTACCAAGTTCATTGTTACAAATAATAAAAATACATATTCTCCATTATGAAAGAGATGGGATATGTGAAGCGGAACAGTGTTAGAGAAAATGCTGAAATCTGGATCTGATCCTGATCTCCCTGGATGAAACATGGGGTTGGTGTTAGCTCCAAGGTTTGTCTGAAGACTGAGATGAAATGACTTATTTTATACTGCAGTCTTTCTGATTCTAATCAAAACAAAGAGAGGTTGCCAAAAGGTGGTGGTCTGGATTTCAGTTGGGAATTGAAATCAATTTACATGGGGTTGGGCATTTCTCCTTGCTCTCAGTTTTCATTAGTAGCATCTAGAAAGAGTTTCTTTTTTTTTTTTTATAAAAAGAAGAAAAAAACCTCACAGAGTAGCAACATATTAAATATGGATTCCTTAATACTTCAGAGGGAATCTTCTCTTGTAAAATGGTACTTGCATTTTGTTTTGTTGGCAGTGACAGAGAGTGGAACATATGCGCTGGTTCAGGTATGTGCGGGGGAAGCATCAGCAGTCACTGGTTGGTTGATAGTCAAATACGGTGTTAAGCATAATCTGATCATCACATTACTTGACAAATGTTAAAAATTAGAGATGGATGCCTTATTTCAGCGTCATTTTGAAGTGCTAGCTGCGTTAGCACAGCACAGAGCAAGGTGTGGCTGCCCTGCATCCCACAACAGGAGCTGGGGACGGTGCGGCAGTGTCAGAACCCCGCAGCTCTGCTGTCTGGTGCTGGCTCGCTGTCCAGTGTGTTGGAGGGGCTGCTAATTGGCTGCTTCTCTCTGCTCTTGGTGTATTTTAAGGAAATTTTGTATAGCAGAGAATCTGTATTTTCTCTCTGTGTACATTCCCATACTGCATATAATCGGGAGCTTTGCTGCGCACAGCTGGGAGCCCTTCTTGGGGCAGAACTAAGCATGGTCTCTGCTCTCAGGGTCTGCGTCCTGTGCAGACACACAACTCAAGGATCGCAGGAAAACGATTATTTCTTCTACTACCAGGCGGGTGTGGGTTTCAGTAGGCCATAAATGCAACCTTGAGCTGACAGAAGTCACACGGGGATGTCAGGGCTGCAGGTAACAGCTGGCTGCGTGCAGCTGCAGGCTCTGGGCTGAGCAGAGGACCCGCGGCTGAACAGAGCGGTGCAGGACGGTGCCAGCGGGGCCACGGGGCAGGAGGCTGCAGCTGCTCCCACGGGGCTTTGGGGCAGGCACACCACAGAGAGCCAGGAATCCCACATCCCGCTGGCAGACGACTTTGCCACTGCCCTGGCTGAAGGCTTGGTGGTCACGTCTAAGATCTAGATATTAATAATAAATCCGGCAGCTGTAAAATGGAAAGACGGAGCCTTGCGGGAAAAATACAGAGCAGTAGTGATTCCAATAAATTAATAATGAATGGCAATTTGCTAATTATTCATGGCCAAGTCCTTCATATCATCCAAATGTGTTGTTTTTTGAAACTATTCCTGCCTGTCCTGTGCCTAAGCTTATGATGCAGAGGATCCCCCCAGAGCACCGGCGTGATGAGTGTTTGTTGGACAGTCCCATCCTGCCATCTATGGGCCTAATTTATCAGATGCTTAGTGCTGCCGTTGTTGGCTTTTCCCAGAAGTTTTGGTACTTAAGAAGAATGTAGTCTTTACTGTAAGTAAAGCATGGAGTTGCTGATTCATTAAACAGTTCCTGCAGGAAACGCAGTATGGTGTGGGCACAAGGCAAAAGTTCGATCTACCAGTGGGGAACGGAGTGGCCGTTTTTATAATTCAGCAGATCTTGCTTTTAAATTATCGCAATTTTAATTCAGGACAAAAGACATTTTCCTACAAACAAATTTGCAAGGCCACCGTGATGGAAGTGAGTTATCATTAGCCCCTGGCACTGAGGTGGGTTTGTTCTACCATTTGCTCTGACAAGCGGCCAGAAGGGAGGCGGTTGCATTGCTGCCACCGGCAGCATCCCTGCCAGAGCAGCCCCTGTCCGAGCCCTCTCCTGCCTCATGGCCATGCACAGTGCCTGCCTGCATCCCAGCACGTGGATTCGGGGCTGGATTGCTTGTTTTCTCTGTACCAAAGCTGAGTCACAGTGGAAGACTTTCTCCTCCACCTGAGCACTTGTTATGTTACGGCAGGAAACTGGGCAGCTGTTGAAATCCTGCATTTGTAATCTGAATGTAGATTTAATCTGTGCACCTCTAGAAACTATAAATCTATTTAGAAAGAGAATGTTCACAGAGGCATAAAATTCCCTGCTACGTGTGAGCTCTGTGTCCCTGCAAGATAAGATACGCACAGAAGTCCGGATTCATGTAAGCCATCACCTCGCAGAAGATGAAAACAATCATCGTGTCTCTGGTAGACATGGTTTTGTTTATTCTTGGGTAAAGGTATTGCTTTGTTTGTGTTTTTAGAGAGCATCTCCTGTACATTCCTGAGTATTTTTTATGAATGCTATAAATAGCTCACCTGTGAAGTGGTGCCTTCTTAAGGAAACTTGCAATACAGAGGAAGCATCCGTGTCTGTTACTAGCAGCTGCCATAGAAATGACTGCTCTGAAAAGGCTGGGTTTGTCTTCCACAGCTGTTCCAGGGGGTTGCACTTGGAGGATGTGGCTTATACATCTTAGATATAGTGTCAGGAGTTGTTCTAAAACACAAATAATTGCGCAGGGCTGCAGCAAAGGTCAGTCGTGACGTTTGGAAGGGGAAGGAGAGCATTGCAAGGTGTGTGAGCAATGTGGTAGTGTTTTCTGTGCTAATGTAATTGCTGCAGCTAAACAGAACTACTTTATTGAATAAGCATCCAACTGTGAACTTATGGTCAGTGCAACATGCTTATAATCTTGTCTCAAACATTTCTGCATGCCAGAAAGCACCAGACCGTGCCCTCGATTTATATGCATCGATTGCATTGTGTCCTGGTCCCTACGTAAAGATTCCTAATCAAACTGTTCTACCAGTATTTTTAATACATTGAGTTTCATGTCTGAAATGCAAAATATTCATATTCTTCCCCAGATCTAAATTATCTCACCATAAACAACACGTTGCATTTAACGATATGCATGCTCCTTAGTATCATGGGAGTAGCGTTGGATGTTCATATGGTTTGGTGTCATTGTAAAACTCAGCAGTTTATTTTTATTGACTGAGAAATTGCATTTTACTGTATTTTCCTATGTGAAAATTCCTACTGTTTAGCTCAATAACATTGGCTGGCCTACCAAATTTGACGTTTCTCGAAAGAAATTTACTCCCTGTGGAAATTCCCTTTGTGCCCACAGTTTCGACCCTTGTCCAATTACCTAAGAAATATTTTGCTATTTTACCTTTCAAATACTGGTCCGCAGAACAAATCACCCTTTAATTGTCATTGTTTTACGTTATGTCTCAGTCAGGTGGGACAGCTTGCACACATACGCACAGATTGCTCCGATGTATCCATACACTGGTAAAAATTTATGTGAAAATTCCTGTTTTCATTAGAAGCCTAGTCAAAGACTACTGCAGTCAGCCAAAGACATTTAATGATGTAACAAGGTTTGGCTCTAGTTCAAAGTCTGCTGCAGACATCACGGTGCAGAGAACTGGTTCCGTAGCCCCCATTTTTCATTTGAGGTGCCTGGTCCTGCCCCAGGGCTGCAGTCAGAACCCCGACCTGCTCCCCCAGCTCCTGCTGAACGTGTAGCAAAGGTCTCTGCCTCCACTTCCCAGGAGTGCTGTTGGACAAGAGTAGATTTGAAATCCATTCCGGGGCCTCTAAATCATTTGTAAAGGGATTGTAAAATGTCTGAGCCATCACACTTCCTGTGGTGGCTGTAAGGGACATCCGGGTAGGGGACAGCCAGGTCCATGCCTATAGGTTTTCACGGTACATCCCTTAACAAAGCCAAGTCAAACCTTTTCATGGTGTGTTGCCCTGTCTGGAAACCCGTAATCACTTCTTCTGTTACAGACTGAAGGTAATTTGTTCTGTCCTTGGTTTTGCCATGTCCAAGTTGTCCTGACAGGCCTGGCTGCAGCGGGAGAGGCGAGCCGCCGTGGGAAGGAGCTGGAGATGGAGCCCGGGATGGACACCCAGCTCCTGGTCCTGTGGTTGAATCGGGGAATTAGAGAAGGGGGGTTATAAATCTGGAAGTCAGTTCCCTGGGGACCTGTCTCAAAGATTAAGGTATTCATCCAGGACATTTTAACTGAGTGACTGTTTTCCTAATGGAAAACCACTACCTGAAAACTTCCAACACCTGCAGTGTGATTCACAAGCAAGGCAGAAACCTCTCTTTTCTCCCCTTCCTCATGCAGAGTAAAAAGCAAATGTATGATGCAGTTGAACAGTGCACAAGTAAAACTGAGTTTTCTTAAATCAGAAGTACACCTGAGGGACACGTTTCTGAAAGTCCTGCTGAGACGAGTAGCCCAGCAGCGATAAAAAATCAGCACCTTGAATTCATATATTCACACAGAATAAGACAAATGGCCAAATCTTCCATTTATGCAAGTCATAATAATTCTGTTAGATGTTGGGTTTGAGATGCTTCCATAGGCATGCCAAGTACTGCTCCAGGTAGCAATTACTGAGAGTTAGGGACAAATATTCTCTATATCCGTTTTCCAGGTTGAGCTTTATTCTGAATTATGTGGCAATGTGGCTGAGATGGGACTGGGTAGAAATAACCAGGCTGAGCAAAACCAGTCACGTGTGATTCTCCTTGACATTTTGAAGAAACTTTAAAGGCCTAAAAGCATATTTGTGTTTGAGGGGAAAATATAGCTTTACAGTGGATCCTTACAGAAGTTGCCTGGTTGCCTTTTATGTTACCTTTTGTTAAATTTGTATTCATAAACTGTGTAGTTGTAGCCATATGCTTTAAACACATATTTCTACTGAAAAAAGGATGATTTGGAGAGGCTGAAGTATGTGTAGAAGCATGTTTAGCAGCATATCTAAATCTTCATTCTAAGTATCAGTTAATTACAGTGATTGAAACATTGAAGGTGATCTAAGGAAGTCCCTACAACACGCCCCTGTCGGGGTGGGGCACACCAGAGGTCAGGGCTCCTTTTGAACTGGCGTTTCTTTTCGTGATACAGAAGGGGTAGGAAAACTTGGAGTAAGCTGACTTCTCAGAAAAACTGAAAAATCCAACAAAGAAAATGCATAACAAAGTGTAGGAAAGCTAGAAGTGCTATAAATACTGAAATAAATATATTTTACAACTCGATCTGGTATGCAGACTGCAGACAGGATGAGAAATTCTGCAGAATGGGGGGGAAGGTTCATAAAGCAGTCGTAGGAAGCAAAGGGTGAAAAAGTCCTGTGTCGAGATTAAAGATGAGTACTGTTTATCTTGTAAAGAAGAAGGCTTACTGAAATATTGGCTAGCCTACAGAAGGTATATTAGGAAGATTTCTCTTAGAACAAGCCCCAAAAAGTTTTAACTAGTCAGTGGCAGGTTTCAACCCAAATGCAAAGCATTTGTTTGTTAATATATACTGTTAAATGGAGAGTCTGTTTTTATAACATGTTGTTCAGGCCAAAGTTTATGGGTCTTTGAAAAACAATTAGCTATTGATCAAGAATAACAAAAAAGAATAAAATGAAATAAAATAATGAAAAACATAGAATTGATTTTAAACTCAAGACTTCTGTATTTAAGTGACTGATTGCTAACCATTGGGTCAAAGCCTGAATTCTGCTCATGTTACCTGTTGAGAGCTTCTTTTTTTTATATTTTTTTAATTATTTTTTTAACAGCAACACAAATATGATTTGACTAACAGAGCAGATGATTTACAAACTAAATTCTAGGTTATTTAACAGAAACAGTCACTTGAAACCAAACAATATTTATCTGAAAAATTTGCTTGCATCTATCATGCCATGTGTTCTCTAATAAGATTACTAAAAAAATAGATATAGATGATCTCCACAGCATTTATTTACATTTCCCTCAAAGCTGTGACATATTCCTAAGCATCCAGTTTGTGAAGCGAGGAAAATTAGAAAGAAATTTATTTTTCTTTTTCTTTCTTTTTTTTTTTTTTCCCTGCAGGAAAGCTAAAAATAGATTCAGAGGTTTAAAACTGAGAGCTTTTTCTGTGAGCCCACACCATAAACACTAGTAGTCAATCACCTAAGAAATAAAATGCTGAGATATTTCAATAAGCCTCTAAAATAAAGAACTCAAGCAATGTTTTCCTTAATTCCACCTACAGATTTATATGTTTTTCTAAACCTCAGACAACAAACATTAGCAGCAGATATTTAGATATTTCTGGTAATATTAGAAATATTTGGTGAAAAAGACCTGTGATTTATTTTTCAGAAATGCACTTTTTTCCCTGCATTGTCGCAAGTAACAAAGCTGATATCTTGATGATATCTTGACTCGATGATGTTCTGCTTTGAGGCCTTTACAACAGTAATCTGAATTTTACTATGCAGCAAGGTGCTGTTTCTGTTATAGACCTTTTCTGTAAAACAGATTCAGATTTTCAGATTGTGCAATATTTAGATTTCATGAATTTTATTAAAACATAAAAAACCTCTGAGAACCTGATTGTTTATATTCTGTTAATTTACTCAGTTAAAATACTATACCTAGAAAAAGAATGAAATGTTTAATTATAAATTATGGGGGATGTGAAGGAGAAGACAACAAATCTCGTGAAGTAATTAGACCATAAACTAAAGGTACCACACAGTATAGCACTGATGTACAGCTTTTATTTATTTAGCCAATAAAAAGTACATCTGGTACCAGTCCCTTTGCAAAGCTAATGCAGTTGCTGAGCTTTGCACGGTGTGGCAAACCTGTATGAAATGTCCTTCAGATCAGAGAAACAAACTTTGGAGTGAGGTTCCAACAAAGTTTTATCTAAATCGGTAGAGACTTTAATGCTTTTTAAATTATAGTTTTATGGCTAAAGATAGTTAGCTGTGCATTTTGTCATCCTCATTTTCTAAGCAAGGTAATTCACTCTTAACCTGGAGATGAGTGTAAAAAATAGATTCCTGATAAATTAATGAGCAAGTGGTTGATGTTTTGAGGCAAAATAGAACTTTCTGTGAAATGCCAAAATGCTTTCCCTGAATTCAGATTTCTGAATTAAGAAGTGATGTGAAAAAAGTGTTAAAGTTCCCCTGAAATAGTTGTCCCCATCCTGTCTGAATTTCAGTACATCGCCCATCAGACGCGTGGCTGCCCCACCAAGGAAGCCTTGCCAGCTGGTCTGTTTGTGTTTGCGAGTGAAAGGCTTCTTCTTGACCTTTCTGCATTTACTCTTGACCAGCAGTTGGTTAAAGTGCTTTTGGGCTCTGTAAATATTGTTGCACAGCTTGCTGTGCAGCCGGAGCAGGTCGGCACGTCCAGGACACACAAGGGGCAATGCAAGTGGGAAAGGGGTCTCGGCTCAATGTGGTCTTTGTAGCTGTTGTTGTACAGAACACCCTACAAAACTTGCATTAGTCTAAGCAAAATTCCCCATCTGGGGCATGAAACTATCACTCCGACACTTGTATGAAGATTTCCCCAAGTGCCTGGGGCTTTTCTTGGATATAAAAACGCTCCCACCCATCCTCTCTGCACACCTGCCCAGTGAAGGACTCTGGCCCTCGGGAGTCGGGGTGAGGAGGAGCGCGGTGTGCCCAGCCTGCCGGCAGCAGCTGTGGTGGGAGACAGTTACTGAGCTGCTAATTATTTTTAATTTCTGTTGGGAGCTCAGTTTGTCCAGGGTTTTGGAGCCAGACCTGGCTGTGATGCTGCATGCGACAACAGAGTGAAAGGAAATTGCCCTTGAATAAATATTTGAGCAATGCTGGTCAAGCAGAGCAAAGCCTCGAGTATGTTGTCTCTACATGTTAATCAGTGCAATAAAGCCCTGCTTGGGAGAAGAACCTTTTAGGCTAAGGGATGAAGCCGGTCCAAAAACGAATGAATATGGTCTTGTCATGAATAAATGCAGGCTGAGAGTGGAAGATTTCTAACTGCTAGGACAGCTGGGTTCTGCAGCATCCTTCCATGGGGAGTAGTGGGGCAAACAGACATTTTTTCAACCACAAAGTTCAGTGAGTTTATCAAAGGGATTTGTCCTCAGTGCTAAATAAATGAACCTAGGGCCTCAAGCCTGCTCCAGAGAAAAAGAAGTCACAAGAGCAGATGCAATTTCCTTTCTGCTGTCTTGCCGTGGAAGGTGTGTGCAGGGAAGCCCCTGGTCCTCCTGCACTCCCAAGTGGGCTTGAGCTTTGGGCATGGCCCTAGGCTGATGCAGTTCTCACCCTCTCCTCTGGGAGCTATCCACATTTGCAGGGATCTCAACAGCTCCATTTTCTTGTCTTTGATTTCGCTGAAAGTACAGTATCCAAAAGAACAGAGAAGACATTTCTCTTCCCAGAAATAATACGTTCAGTTCTTGCATGCTAATGGTGTACTCATAATGTGTTCCAGTAAGTCCACCTGTGTGACAAGTCTCCACGCTGCAGCATGCTGCTTGGATTTACAGCTCAGCCTGAGGTGCGTCAGAAGCAGCAGCAGAAGGGCAGGTCCACCTTGGGAGTCCTCCTTGCGTGGGGTTGAATATTCTGAGGCAGGATCCTGACACTTGAATAATAGGTGATAAAGTATTTTGTACTTCCCTACCTTGACAGGAAAAAGTTACGCGCCCCGACAACAGTCACCACAGTCTGAGGAACCATAATCCCTCACCGGAGAGGACGAGTGAGTTCTTTGCAAAGTACCTGCTGCTGTTTGTGTTAGCCCTCTGGTGTGTGTGCTCGGATCCTCTATGTTCTTGTAGGCTATTTGCAGCAAACTTCTCTTCCTTGATCTCAGCTTTTAATAGCTCCCTAGGCAATAAAAGCATTTCCTTCCTCTGTGTGTCTGCATGATGACTTGTTCTAGAGATCTGTTTCTCTTCTACCTATTTTCTAAACCGCACCTGTGTCAAATGACAAACAGTTGTGCTTCCCTGTAACTCATTTATCACTTGAATAATCCACATGAACTTTCACCGTTGTGTTCCTCTCCTTTCTCTTGGAGGCTAACTCAGAGCACTTTGTAGCATTATGTGGCTCTGTTTTTCTTGGGAAAGTTCAAAGTCAAATCATATAATGTGCTCCTTCGGCAACTCTGGCTAGAGATGTGCAACTCGAACTCCAGCTTAATTAAGTTTCCTTTTCCAGACATTATAGACAGTTTGTGAATTTCATCATGACATTGGCACATTTCACCATGTAATTTATAGAAATTTGTAATGATTCATTTGATAGGCATTGTCTGCGGATTTGAGTTCATCAGGGATCAGTAGAGCTATAATTACATAGTAATTATTAAATAATTATTCACAAATTGCTATGCCAGTGAGATCAAATATCAGAGCAGTTGAGCAGCATCTAGCTCTTCTAAGCACTTGTGATATACGTACAAGGGCTGCGGAGATCAGGGTGCTTCCTCTAAACCCGGTGTAGTGCGCAGAGCAGGCAAGGAACTCATCAAAACTAGAATGAAACTTGAGTTCAGGAAAGAGTTGTCTGTGCCTGCATTGCCAGAGCTGGAAGTGGCAGGACAAGACTTTCACCATTCCACAGCAGCTTTCTCATCTAAGCATATACCTTAGTGTGATACAATATCCCGTGGAAAAATGGGATAAACAGAATTACTCTTGCTGGTTGCAGAGTGCAGCCTTTTACAGGGCTTCTGGCCCACAGATAGAATCTTTTGCACAGCCCGGATCAGGCGTGCACGTGAGAGAGCAAGTGCTGCCAGGCAGACCAAGCAAAGCCAACGGGTTCGGGGGTCAGCCTTCGGGATGGGGCTGCCCCTCCTGCAGGGAGCTCACAGCTCCCGCTGCGTCCCCAAAAAACCAAGGGCGCCTCCCTGCATGCAGGCTGCCTGTCCTGCAGTTCGGCAGGGTGACAAACGTTCTTTTCTGACTCATCTTTATGCAATTATATATTTACTACTTTATGCTTATTGCCATGAACCTGGCAGAAACATTTGTTCAGAAGTGGTATCGGTGGCAGGCCCACCGCTATAAACACAGGAAGGAGGTAGCTCGGTGGCACGCATCGCGTCGCATCTCCGATGTATGTTTTGCCTTATTTGCTTCCAGAAATATAACGACGGTTGTGCAGATTTAAAGAATGACCTCTGAGAATAAGAATATAATTGTTGGGAAGTGAGAGCAATGCTAATCATATGTTTCTGAACAGCAAAGATGCTAACGGATTTCTGTGCCTACATTATTCATGAGGTTTCAATGTATACATATGAATGAAGGACGGAGAAGGCCACTTTGTCACTTTTCTTCATTTTGTGGTGGTCTCAACAGCTGTAAAAATAATTAAAGCAGCAGTTTTCTCTGGAAAAAAATCTGAAATATGAAATAAGGAGAAACATGCAAATACAGTATGTTCTCTATAATATTAGAACTTGAATAAGTGCATAAAAATATTTCATTTCATGTAACTTTCATTATATAGACATAATTAAAATATTAATAGGAACTAGAAATCCGGTAAGTTTCTCTATTTGCTTCACCCTTTTTTCTTGCCTGTATCATAGACCACACATAGGTGACATGACACCAGGAAAGGAGTAGACTCATTAGCAGTCTCATTAGACCTCTGGCATCAAAAGAATTTCATATTCAGTATCGTGGCCCTGGAAATTAGGCTGTCTATCTCTTCTGTTTCTTTGTTCACTGCGCACTGTGGCCATGCAGCTGTTCTGTAAACTTGAGTTAGGATAACAAGCTGGGAAGGGGTGAGTTAAGCATTTATAGATTAGTTTCAGAAGACTCTTAAGATGTTCTATTTACTCTTCCAGAAACAGAACCATTCCTTCTCCTTCATTCATTTTAATTAAGAACCATGCCATTTATTTTAAAGCTTTTTCTTCTGTGAGGGTCGTCCTTGCTGTTTTCCAGCGAGATGCTTCACATGTGCAATGGAAGGAAATTTTATAAATCGTATCCGCAAGAGTGCTCTTCAGATAAAAGTTACGGGAAAAAATCGTACACCATGTGGAAGCCTTCTTAAATGCAGGTCCCCAGGAGATGTCTGCAAACTGGCTCTGCCATTTCCGATGGTTCTTGGTAGTGTCTGGGCACTGGATGCACAGCGCTGACAGAGGCGCTTTTTGTTTGGCAACAACGTCCTCTTGGTGCGTTTTCTCTGAATGCAACAGTTCGGGCTGTGTCCCTCCTGGGGGAAAGCAGTTGAGTTCATAAACCAAGGCTGGGGTCCCGAGGATAGGAGCTGGGTGCTTTAGAAACTGCTATGTAGACACCTGAAGGGTCCTTGAGTGCTTTGGAAAAAAACAACCCTACGTGACTTTATGTGGAATCAGCAGTCTGTCCCTCATAGCTGGGTGGCCAGACAGCTTAGATAACTGTGGCCTTTTGGCAAAAAAAGCAAGGTCTGCAAGTTCTGGGGTCCGCGCTGAAATCTGTACAGATCTCATTATGCAAATTATTTTTCTTCCTTGAAATGAGTTGTGCTTTACTTTTGCATTTTCGAGTACTTCAGTCTTGTGAATACCAGTGCACATATAGGACCTTAAGCTCGTGGATAGATTTCTGTAATACTCTACACGAAGGCCGCAGTATGGATGGGGGCTTTTGCAAAAATCTCTTTGCTCAGGATAGAAGTTTCCCTGATTTGTTCATCTCCTCAAGCTGCAGGCATTCCTGAGAAAGGTGAAGCCTTGAGCAAACAAAGGTGCTACAAAGGCAAAACTCTTGTCGTCAGGGTTGAGGGGGAGTGTTGAAACTGAATAACTGGCAAGAATATCAAATGCATAACGGGTATTTTAAATAGTATTTTGAACGTCTTGTCTGTGGTTCTCTCATCCAACTAAAATAAGAAATACGCCCACCTCCTGGACAGTTTTTTTTCATGCTATGAAATATTTTATCCCATATAAAGTGATTAATCATTCTGGAACTTACTAAAATGAAAATTTAAAGGAAAAGACTTCAGTAGACTCCACAGTTAAGCAATGTGTTATTTTAGTGGTTTTTTCTTTTTTTTCTTTTTTTTTTTTTCCCAGAAAATTAAATCCATTGGAATTTTAAGTAAAACTCTAGAATCATCCCAGTACTTTCTGTGTGCCAGCTAAGTGCGTGTGCTCAGGCCTGGCACTCCACAGCGATGAATTTCAGTGAGTGCCTTCATTAGCTTGCATTGAGCTTCTTTTAAAAGGATACACCAAATGGTGTCATTAACATAGTTTCCTACAGGCTTAAAAATATCAGAATATTTATTGAAAAAAAATCTTGCTATCAAGCAAAACCAAGCTACAGTAGGTGCAGCGTAGTGAGGATGGCTAGAAGGATGGAATGTGTAAACTGCTTAGCAATTTCAGGTTTCAAATTCAAAGTTGTTTTGTTTTTTTTTTTTAAATGTCTCTCAGACATTGAGCTATTAAATACTTGTCATCCTGTAATAAAGGAACAAACCATTTTAATGAAATAAACCATCACTTGGCAATTAAGGTGTAATAAGTCAAACGTGTAAAGGAGCTCAACTTGTAATTGCAAGATATTAATGGTGAGTAAAAGCCACAGAATAAATTAAGGTCATGTCTGTCCCCAATCCACTTGCACTTTCCATCCAAAAGATTTATTATTAAATATGTTTTTCCATTTACCATTGTACTCAGTCCTTGGTTTACCTAGGCTTAAGGAGCTTTATTTCAAAGCAAATCATTAATCTTCAGCATAGCTGACATAGCCCAGGGGAGATTAGATTAAATAAGCCTGGCTAATTATCAAAGGCCAAAAATGGAAATAGTTGTGAGGTTTTTCTTTCAATTAATCCATATGCTAGTATTTGATCGCCAGCTATATTCTAGACCAGTTATTGATTTATCAAATACATGGAAAGTCTAAATATTATTACAGCAAAATCCAACAATTTTACTGATGCAGTCTGAAATGAAACAGGCTTTCTTTATTCGTGTGTTACAGAATGCTTTCCCTGTGATCCATAAGTGTGCTAGTCTGGTAGCATCATGTTTTGACGTTTCTTCAGTTAGAAATGGCACTCTCATTAGATCGGTGCTACTGATGCCACCACCCGTCCTGCAATGAAATATCTCAGCAAGTTGAGGGGAGTGGTTCTTGCAGTGTATGTAAAAGCCATTGTAGTGTGAATATGAATATCTAATCATGCATTTTCAAATCATTTGCATTTATCTTAGCAAAACACATGGCGTTTTAAACTGAGTATAAGGAAATTGGATTTTTAGGGTACTGATGATTAATATCGAGATTGCAAAACACTAGAATAAATAAGAATATTGCTAGAAGGAGAAAAAAATTGAATTAGTGCTGATGCTGTGGTTTTGTCAAATGAAATGAGTGTCCTTTCTTCGTTGTGTGTCTGACTGCGCCCCTGTACACTCCTCTGTTTTCATAAGAAAATCCTATTGAGCAGAGCGGATTTCCACACTCTTGTGTGTGCCATATCCTAAAACGCAATTTCAAGAACCATCAATTTTTAGCTGAAGGCAACTTGTGCTTCCTCCTATAGGCATTTCACACATGGGATCCAAATACCTGAAGAGGCAGCAGCTGATGTTACACTTTTGAGGGTTACAGAAATCAATTAAAATATTTCATAGTTTCTGTTCATCATAGTTACCGTAAAATACGCTAGACTTTGAGTCACCAGAATAATGAAAACTACAAAAAAATACATATCTCAGATGTGTAGAACTTTGCTTTTTATTCTGAAATACATCCTTTGAGTGTAGCGTATGGCTTTAATGATGATAGGGAATATTGTTCATTTTTAAAAACTGACATCCTTCTAATAATATCGCTTACACCAACCAAAACAATTTCATTTGCGAGCAGCTGCAGAGCGTTAAAATAGGCTCTCTTTGGAATAAAAAACTGAGTCCATAGCTTTAACTCATCTCTTGCTCTGCAATGGCCCCAGTGATGGGCTGGTGCTGGTCTTGTGCTGGGAGGGTCTCCGTGGCACTGGAAAGAGCCCCATCATTTCTGTACATCTGAAGAATTATCCTTTCATGGTGGATTGACACGGTCTTTGCCATGGCGTTGGCACCCACTATGAGCGGCAGGAGAGCGCTGGTGGTTGGCCCCAGCGTCAGCAGCAACACGGCAGCAGTCGCACACCGAGGGACCCGGACTTGCTTCGGGGAGGCTGGTAAGTGCAAAGATCATCGTTAAGCCTCTGGCTCTTCCCTTTCTTAGCATGGAGCAGTATTGGATTGGTTCAGCGTCAGTGAAAGCCTCCTGTGTTTTGTGATGTGTGGCTTTTAAAGGCCTTGGTTGGCAGAGTGTATCCCTACACTCCTCACAGACTGATATATATATATATAAGTTTAAATATTGTTAATATTAAATGAATTAGAATATTTGAAGCAGAACTGGGCTCCGGCAGTGCCATCCACAAAGATGCTTTGTTTTCTGTTACTTTGGAGGCGAAAGTTTTTTAAGGGGTAAAAGCATCTCAGCAGACTCAGAAGGGCAAGTGCTGAGTCCAGGTGCTTCATGTGCCTTGTCCTTGCTAATTTCTCATTAAAGGCAGTAGCAGGTGAAGAGCAAGGGTTGGGAAAGGTACTGGGAATGGGAACTTTGTGCTGTCACAAGTTCTACATATTGTTGAAGTGGAAGATATTTTGCAAGCTGTAGAGGAGATGGGGCAGGGAGGGGCGTGGGAATATCGACTGAGCCCTCTTCTCTTTCTGTGTTTGTACAGAACCAGAGCAGGAAAAGCTGCCACCTCCGAGAGCAAGGAGAACGAAGGCCTTCATCTGATGTGGTTCTGTTGTGTTCCACATTCCTGCAAACCTCGTATTTTTGTATCTTCACCATTGCCATTCCTTTTTGGATCTAATGCTGTTCTAACACGTGGTCAGCAGCCCCAGCAGCACGGGAGCTGCAGTGCAGACCCTCCCCTGCAGCCCGGACGGGGTTGTGCAGGGCTGTGCAAATAAATTAACTTGCAACACCAAGGGGTTTCAGTGATTACATCTACATTGGGCAGCAAGCAGGTTTTGGTTCTATCAAATTTATTTTTAATTCGATTTTACTTAAACTTGCAGTGTTAGGAAACTTGCGGTGTTTGCAAGTGCAGACTGAGGTTTTTGTAGCTCTTGTGGCTTTACCGGCAGATCCCCCTGGAGGAGACCGCAGCATTTTGTAACTGGACGCATCCAGCGCCAGTTTGAGATCTGTTACATTCCTGGCCCCGCTCTGCAGATTGCGGTGTGTCAATGGAACTGTTCACACTGCTGAAGTGGTAAATTCCACATGGACAAGCTGTGGTTGGGAGAATCCTGCCGACACCCTTCTGTGTGGCACTGTACGGGTTACGTTTCAGCACCACGGCGCTGGCTGTGCTCCGAGGGCAGGGGGCAGGGAGCCGCGACACCGTTAGCAGCAGAGTGGGGACCAGTCCTGTCTCACGGGAAGGACGGTTCAGCTGGGTATGCGGGTGTAAGGAGCGGTGATGCACCCGTCGCTGTCATGTCTGGGCATTGTGAATGGGAGATGTGCAGGATTCTGCTGTTACCTTGGGAGCTGCTGTGCCTGCTCGTGCTGCTTTGGGGAGATGGGAGGAGGGGATGGGGCCCCTGAGCTTGGGCTTGCTGCGGTCCTGCCCACGCACTGGGGCTTGCAGGCTGCTGTACCACAGGCAGCAGACAGAAGCGTCGTATTGCTTGCTTCTGCTGAGGTTTTCTTTTCTCTCAGTCCCTGCCTGTTGCCCTGCGCTTTGCTCAGTGCAGAGCCCGACGGCTGCCGTGCTGCCTGCACTGCCCTCCCTCAACATGTCCGGGACTCTCAGCCCTGCTGGACCCGCTCTCATCCCTGTGCATTTACTGCTGGTTTGATCATTTTGTGTGCAAATTTATTAATACCCCTCTGATAAGAATACCCTGAGCTGCTTGAATTTTGCTTTAACTTCGGTCTGGCAATTTCCATTTCATTATTCAGCATGCCATTTTTTAAGCTTTTGCTAAAACTGAACCGAAAAATTATTTTTAGGTCCATGTTTAATTTCTCCACCCTGCCTTTGTGAATAGAGCCACTTGGATTTTTATTATTGTACGGGTGTGGCTGAAGACTGTTTCGCAGCAGGTTGCTGTAGTTTCCTTTCCACGGTGCCATCCAGCTTGGGGCTGGGCAATTCCCTCCTCATCCCAGCTCTGCTGGGGCTCCCAGGCATAGCTTCTTTAATGGCCAGTCCTTCTTCCTTGCAATTTTCCTCCTCGTGTTTTGTAGCCTTTCTTAGGGTGGTTTCCCATTATGTTAAGAGGTTTTCTCTGCAAGCTTTTTCTGCCTGGGATCCGAAAGATACCATCTCCTGCCTGTTGCTAAAAGGCAGTGTTAAGTGTCTGTGACATTAAGCTGCACCTCCTTGTCCTAGATTTCTCTTTCAAGGTTTAGAGCTGCAGTTACAAGTCTACGGGTTTTATTCTTCCACTTTATTTAAACTCACTCATCTGCTGATTCTCTAAGATTAATTCCAGCAGTCTGCTCTAAGACACGCTCGCCACTGCCAACCAAAAATGATTTTAGAGGAATATTGCATTTTCAGTGACTGTGTAGTAAAGCTACCTGTACATCTTATGCCACATTCCCCGTTCCTTCACCCCTGAGATGCCAGCCTTTACACCAAGGCCTGCGGGTGCATTTCTCTATTTAAACTCCCTTTGTCTTTACCAACATCTGACTTTGCGGATAAAGATTTCATTGTTTTGTCCTAAGAAGACTTTTCTCTACCTCTCTTTCTCAAAGCCAAACTAACCCGGATAGCTCATTTTACCCGTGTTACCAGTTCTTACCTCTCTGTACTCCATCACAGCACTGGTGGAGGTTGCACTGCTCTTCTTTGTCTGGTTGCTGCCCTTTCCCACCCTCGCTCCAGGCACTGCCAGGCGTGTGAGCACACTTGTCCCCACCTTGTGGCCAGGACTCTTTGCATTGCTTACAAGCAGGAGGTGGTCCCGTAACGCCGGGATGCTGCTGACACAGGCAGGCTGACAGCTCATTCTTCGTGGGGGTTACAACATTCAGGCCCTGGTAGAAGTTGCTGCCTCCCTGTGTACATTTATTTATCAGCCAGTGCTGCAGCACCAGTATCCCTATGCCCAAGATGCTCCAGTTTCTGTCTTTCTGTCCCAGCTTGTATTAATATTCTCTTTTGAAATGGTAAGATGCTGCTACCAGTGTTCGTGTCTGTCTCTGGCAGTCAGAAACCACATGGCCTTTGGCTTCATTGCATTGGTAAGAGGTGTTAGCAATCTCCCCGGTGTCACTGCTGCCGTGCTCGCGACCTCAGCCTCCGGCACTTCTGCAGCAGGGGGATTACAGCGGGGAGGTCTTCAGGTCGCAGTAGTTCTTCCAGGGTCTTAAACTTCATCTTGTACCAAAACATTTTTTGAACATTTATCCATAATTCAGGTGTTCAGCAAAGACAGCAAGTTTGCTCATGAATACAGTCATGCTGTAGTACACGAGAAGGAAAAGCTCCATCGGTTCCTCACTTCGCAGAGCTTTGTACAGAGAGTGATTACAGCTATTCAGATGGTTTAGGTGCCGGAGATCTAATAGACTCCCCACCAAGACATCAGCTGAGCTGAGTAACGTGCTGCTACTAGGGCACATCACCCTGCAGGCAATGCCGTCTTCTCTCCTTCCTTGTCACTTGGCTGGCGACTGCCTCACCAGAACAGACGAGTGAATAGAGCAGCACAGATCCTGCACGCAGCAACTCCTATGGCACCGAGTCTGCAAAGAGCAAACTGGAGAGATGGGGCAAACTTGTCGTTTGTTCTGTGGGTTTTGAAATGAACCTAGGAAGCGTTGCTTAAGGAGAATTCTCCACTGAAGCCACAGAAACTGTCCCAGAACATGAAGTTCTTCCATTATACTTTCATATTTTTCCCACAACCTTCCTTGAAAACCTGAGCGTTCCTGCTGTTGTAGCACTGAGGTCCAGGGGCACTGAAGTACAGACACTGCCCTGCTCCCCACACATCCCTTCCTCCCTGGGTTACCAAGACATCATTAATTTTAATGTACCAGCCTAACACACAGAGAAACCAGCTGGGTTTGTTTTCTCTCTGCAGACCTGAACAACTTCATAAATAAAGATTTCCAAGCAGTTTTAGAACTTGAATTTAGCAACAGCCATTGCCCCAGATCTTTGTTCTATTAATGTATAAAAGCAAGATCTTTGCCAGAGTACATGGTATTCCAGCCCTTTCTTGCAGTCTCGGTGATGCTGCAGTTGTGTGGCTTTATGAAGCACTGCCTTTAAGCACCTATGATTAAGTCTAGATCCCACATTTGGAGAAGAAACACAAACCTAGTAAAAATTCTGCTGTTTTAGGTGTGGTATTTTGCCTTTTAATGAAAAGTCATATTCAGCAAGTGTTGTCTTTTTGGATCGTCGCAAGGAATGTTGTTGTTCTGCAGCAAGAGGAATCTTTCCCTTTACAGGAAGCCATAGCAACAAGAGGGGCGGACTTGTGAATTTGCAAGAAAAAGATCTTGTAATTTTAGGGCAACCCAACAAATAACTTTAGTCATCATTGTACACTGCATTTGAAGCAAAGTTGATAAATATAGGCGAGAAGCAGGATGTAATTACTCAGAACATCAAGATTTGGAAGAAATTAAGGACTGCTAAGGCAAATGATTATAAAATTTGTAAGACAGTTGTTAAAATACTAAACTGAAGGATTCTTGATAATCCTTTGGGTTGTTGGGGTTTTTTTGTTTGTTTGTTTTTTGTGTGTGTGTGTTTTTGAGTCTCTTTCCTGGCACAATCTCCCCTTCTCCTGGTACAATCATGTTTGCTCTGTGCAGGCGAACAGCCCTGTTTCACAGGTGACGTTTCTCTGGGCAGCAGGGGGGTTTGGTGGTGCTGGGCTGCCCTGCCCCTTGCCCCCAGCACCGTCCCCTGCCCTCGGGTCCTCCTCATCAGTAGGAGCTTTCCCTGCCTCTCCCCCAGGAAGGCAGAACTGGTGTTTTAGGCTCCAAACCCGCAATCCCATTGCTCTGGCTATTGCACAGGCTTCTCGTTCGTGCCAACATAACAAAGCCCATGTTTTTTTTAAGTTACACGTTGCTGAAATCAGTTGAGCTCATCAGTCATCACTGTGCGATCATTATTTCTGTAGCCTTCTCTAATTTTGTGTTATATCTGTAAACTTACTGGGGAAAAAAGCTGCGTGCACAGCAGTCAGTTAAGCAGCGACCTTACCTGAGACACAACGCAAACCCCGGGAGGATCCCCTACGAAGGTTTGTTCCCTGCGGTGGGGTTGCCTCAGGCAGAGGCTTTCTGTGCCTGGTGTCCTGGAGCACCCACATCCCATCCTGCCGGTGGCTGAATTGCCATGCTGGAACATTCGGGCACTGACCGACAGTCACGGCCCTCCCCAGCTCCCCTTCTCAGCCCCGTCCCAGCTGCACAGGGTACCCCTGAGCAGTGGGGAGATGTCTCAGTGCTACGCCCTGAAGCCTCTTTATCTTAAAGGCTGCTGAACACTTCACCAATTTTAAATTTCAAATAAAATTGTAAAGTTGCCGTAATACAGTTGATATTCCATTTATTTTACGAATTATTTGAACTTGTCAGCAACGGTGATGTGTTTGTCAAGAAGTCAAACAAATATTTTTAAGACCAGAAACGTTCATCTGTGTGGGCAGAACTCCTAGCGCTGGTAGTTTGGTAAAGAAACCTTGTAACTTTTTAATTGGGAAAATGTTTATCTGCTACTTCTCTTAGAGTCATTTTTGCATCACATTGACCTGAAAAGTAATTGTTGGAGAAAAAATGCAAAATTGGATGAGCATGGAGAGTGTGTTCAGATCTTCGGCTATTACCTGCACATCCATTGTTGTCAACTGGCTCACATTTTTTTTCATTAGTTTCTTGTTATAGTCAAGATGCGGTCAATGATCTTTTGAGCTTGGTAATTTTGTTAAATCTTTTTTATTACAATTATTGAATTGCTACATTGAAATGGTAGCTTGCTTCCATGCAAGATTGATTGGATCTGGTATTTCATTTTGCATAGCACTATACGATGCTAATAAAAAGGCACAGAATAATGAATTTTAAAGTAAAATTATAATGAAATCCACAAATGATTGTTTCATTAGACAGAATGCTGGAGAATTGTGGTCTTCTGTTAACTTTTTCTGTTGTTTGTATTGGTCGCCCCAGGTGAAGTAAACATCTTCAGAATGTGTTTGATGCTTTTGATAAATGTTTTCTTCTGAAAAGTTCAATAATTAAAAAGATGTGCATTTTTAGAAGTTCACTAAAGCGCAAAACTATTTCTTTAAAATATTCAACGCTCAAACTTGTTACCTTGGCTTATATCCTTGGCTTCAATAAATTGATGGGGGGGGGGGGGGGGAAGCTTTTTCTAGGCAGGTTTCAGTATATCCCAGGAGAAATGGTTTTGAGCTTGAGAGTCTCAAGGACAGCTTTGCAAAAGTGCCAAGCAAAAATATTTGCATATTTGGAGTGTGATAGTCCTCGTGTTGTGTACCACTGACACATGAATAAAGTAGCTGGAAAAAGAAAGACATTGATGTGTAGTTCAGAGAAACACAAGTCTGGTCTACTGCATGTTTGTCCCCGGCCTCGGATGGCCAGCTGAGTCTTTAAATAAAATCGTTGTGTGTGTCTGTTGCATGACTGTTTGCTGTCTCATTCTGTATTTGTCTTCCATGTGTGATTAACTCCCAAATGTTCTCTTTTTTTTTTCCTTTTCCCTTTTTGTAGAAATTATTGAGCCTACTACCTCTAGTCCTGTCTCAAGCCCAGGTCAGTATCCACATACATTCACAAAGTATGTTTGGGTACTTTTTCTCGAGGAATCGTGACTGATGCATTGCCATATCAATAACAAGAATTGATTACGGGCAGTTTTGTTGTGGTGGTGCTGAACCGTCTCCTTCCTGTCTTTGTGCATTCATTGGTTTGTCTTTCCCCAAAATGTTTGTATTTTATTCTGTTCTTAAATTTCCCCTTTTGAGAAAACTCTTCCTTGCATCTCTCTTTCTCTCTGTCATTCTTTTGCTGCCCCAGGGCTGTGTCGTGGATGGACACAGGGCAATGCAGCCGTGCGGTATAATTGTGTTTGCTCTGTGATAACCTGACTGTTCTCTGCTGTAACCATGAACATTGGTTTGAGGCTTATACATTTCTTCCTGTGTCATTGCTGAATAACCCACAGGACAGCTCTAGGTCACTGCTGTGCGGTCCTCCTCGCTCGTGCTAGGGTAGCAGAAGGTGTTCCTAAAGAGGTAAAAGCCTGCTCTTGTGCTTGGCCATCAGTAAGAGGTCCTGGCCATCTGTGGTGGCTCCCCATTTCATGGGGTTTTCCCCTTTTTCTCCCCAGCAGCACACAGCCAGAGGAGCCGGTCAGCCTGGGGCTGGGCAGTGACCTGGGGCTGCCCAGAGCCTGCTAAGAGATGGCACTGGGCCTGTGGAAATGTGGCCAGCCACTATCAACGGGCATGGACTGGGGTTGGGACTGGCTGGGTCGTGAGTCTCGCATCCCCTGCTCTAGCTCCCATCCCTCACGTTAAATGTCTTCCCAGGGTGTGGTTACAGGGGCAAGCCACGCAGGTTGATGCTATTTCCATGTGCATATGTGGTAAGATGTGCAACGGTCAGATCTCCTGCAGGGCGGGGAGTGGCACTGCCACTGAGATGTGCCGTTTGTCTTACACAATTAAATCATTCTGTCATATTCCCTTTACTTTTCTAATTTTAGCCTGGTAAATATCCAGATAATACCATCAATATTGCTACGAAGTTATAGAGCTGCAGAGGTAATTAGAAAGTTCCCAGTGTCAGACACGAGTCCCTTGTGTGCTGCAGAGCGGCAGCAGGGAGGGGTGGGAGATCATGGCACAAAACCTGCTGCGATGCTCTGGAGCTGATGATGACAGTAAAATAAGATGTGTAGCTTTGTTTAAAGTCAGAATCATTTAGCAATTTTTTGAATACATTTTTCCCCGTACTCACTCTGATTCTGTTAACAGAACTGGGAAATTGTACTAATAATGCCATTATTCAGGAATAACACTTGATTTTGGCCTGAGAGCAGGGAAGGCAGTAGTCGTATCCATTTTGTGTAGACTGCATTCACTGCATTTAAACCCCCATTTTACTTCTGCACGGGTCGGACAGGGATCAGCTTTATTTTCTTACACAAGTGTAGCTGCAGAGCGGCGCGCTTGTGTCTTGCTTCCCTGGATAACGGGACTTTGTGAACTCGGCATTGCTGTATCAGTATTAATAGCACTGCAGCCCGCGGGGCAGTTTCCTTATCTTGTGACCAGCCAAGCACCACAGGAGCAGGCTGGCTGAGGTCGAAGCCTGAGGAGCATCCGCTCCGACCTGCTCGGCAGGGGCAGCCCAGGAGGGTGTGCAGGGCCGTTTCAGTATTGCCATGGCTGCAGATGCCACAGCCCCCCTGGGCAACCTGTGCCCAGTGCTGGGCCCCTCTCAAAGGGAAACAAAGATTTTCCCTTTTCTTTAAACGTAATTTCCTGTATTTCACCTTGTGCCCGCTGCCCTGTCCTGTCAGTTGGCCCCTCTCAGAAGAGCCATCCCCATTCCCCCACGTGCTGGGGTGAAAAACAGGCATAAAGCTGTACAAGTGCATTTCTTCTTTTGTCTTGCATCGGTCAGAAACTGAAGCATCAGCCTCCATCCTGAATTTAGGGCTTGCAACTAGTTAATTTATTGGTACTGTCATTGGTAACTTCACTTCACTCCCTGCAGCTTCAGTGGGGGATTTCCTGGAGAAGGTCTCGTTGCTGGAAGGAGATGGATCCTTCTCAGAAGGAGGAGTGCAAATGAACAATGTCGCTGGCGTCTTCGGGTGCTCAGACCTGGAGCTGCTCCTGCCTCTGGCTCCTACAGTTCGCTTGTCTTATCAGTCATCTGTTTTATCCATTTTGCTTAAGCGCTGGTTAGGCAAAGAATAATAACAATAACTCCCACCTAAACAGCCAAAATACTGCACTGACAATGAGGTTCCAGCATCTTCTACTCCTCTTAGTGTGCAAACTCTGTCAGTGTTGAAACTGGTATATATAAAAGACCTTTCATCTGACTGATTTTCCTTCTCATATTCCGTATAATTATTCTAAGTAACTACTTCTATTGTTAACACTTCTATTGTTAAAAGTTATTTATAAGATATATGTGTAAAATTTTATTACAGAAGTTTTATGACATTTTGTAGATGTTCATAAGCCGTGTGACAACAGCCTCAAAACATCTTTCAACACTTGCCTATCAAAACCAATGTGGTTTAAAAAAAAATCCTTAATGACTCCTTGCAGCCCAAACAATAAGCTACAAACCACCCAAAACATTTATAACAAATGCAAAACTAAGAGTGTGTTTGAGAGCCGTCACATTTCTGTGCATCCCACTTCTGGAACATTTGGGAGTTTACTTTCTCCATCTTTAAGCGTAAGTGCTTAAAGCACATAGAATTAGCTGCAAAAGTTAAAATCTGGGGCCACGGTTGGTGTCTATTTTGTCAGCCATTTCCAGGAGCTGTAGTTACTTACAAGTCCTTCATGCCTTAGCGTAATTAGTTCACAGGTGGTGTCTGGGAAAGTCTTTGAAGAAGCTGCTGAATTCTTAACGCTGACTAAATAACTAACAGTGACAGGTCAGAGAGAATAATTGAGGAATCTTCTTTAATTAATGATTTTGCATGTTGTAAAGCACTTTTATAAAATTTGGACGTAGAGAGAGGGGGCTTTAACTTATTTAATATTCTCAGGAACAAAACCTATGCTTAAATGAGCAGTCTGGGCAGGTTGGACAGCTCCTTGAACTTCAGCTACTTCTCCCTGATCTGCCTCACTGCATAGCTAGCGTGGTTTAATATGTCGGGATACCAAAATAATACCTGCTTTCTGGCAGGCTCTGTTTGTTTCACAGGAAACATGTCAGTTCCCCGACATTTTTTCTGTTCTCATGAAGTTGCAGTTCCCATTTTAATCAACAAATGATTTGCGTATGGAAAATCTACAGGGCTGTATTCTGAATCTCAGAATTCATGGCATTGTTTCTTGCCATGAATTTTGTCTCTGTGTGAAGAAGGCATCGTGTCCGCTGAGCTAGAGACTTGTGCACGTGGGCAGCAGCCACGCGGTGCAGCCCAGGCTGGCGCAGCAGCGAACCCTGCGGCTCGGGTGAGTGCTCGGCCATGAGCCCTGGGAGGGAAGGAGACTGTCCCCGAGTGCCCTCCTCCTGAATTCGACCATTAGGTCACCTTTCAGAAATACAACACCATCATCGGTTCTGTAGTCCCAGTTTACAGGCATGAAGGTACACATAAGGTTATTGAGACTTGCTATGAGAGAGTAGGCATCAAAAAATATATTAATCATATTTGGTAATTTTGTAAAGTTTCATATTCACAATGTACTGTTGACATTTCATGTGTTTCAGGGTGCCAGGCAGGTGTGAAATTCCAGCATGGTGCTCTGCTGGAAAAAAAAGCAGTTTATATGTTCGCCCAGTATTACACATCTGCACGCCTTATCCGGTGTGCAGTGTGCTACTGCAGGAACGTGCAGCAGCTCAGTGCGGGTTCTTAAGGCAGTAACTCCTCGAATTACATACTGGCTACACTGTGGGGAACAACTGCCTTAAAAGCATTGTATTCACCTGCTGTTACAAGCAATTAACTTACGTTTCAAAAACGTTTCTAAATCAGTCTGTGAAAGCTGCATTCTCAAAATCTGTGGAAATAGGTAAATGTTGAAGTAAAATGCATGTTTCAAGTTACAGTCTGTGCTCTGTGACATTCTCTAATCTTTAAAGACTGCATCATTTGAGAAGAAGCATGTTATTCACTGCTTGCTGACTAGATGTATTGTTTAATATAAAAAGGACTACTTTCTATCAGCTGAAAAATAGGATTAGAAATAGGTCATTCTTAGTCCATTGATAACCTACTTGCTAAACTAAAATGTAAAATGCAAGAGTATCTTTTCTGATATAATATTGCCTACAGGCCTTCTGTCATGGGGGATTTCAATATTAATGAGTTTTCCCAAACCTGAGAAGCCCACATGGGTGGCAAAGCTGCTCTGACACTCAGCAGCTTGCTCAGCCAGGGTTTCACACAGAAATGAGAACACCCGAATGTTTCAGAATTCATTGATCATTTTGCTGAAATATCATATTTTAACCAAGAAGTGCTCTTGGGAAACGCCAGGAAAGCAGTGCAGGGGCATCTTTGAAATGATGCTTGTAGCATATGAGAAGGGACGTGGGAGGCAGGCAGGGACTGCTGTCTGACAAGCTGCTGCTGCCTCAGTGCCCCTGTCCTGTCCGACACGGGGCGATGAGCCCCTGCCCGGGGCTCTCGGTGCTTCGGGGCATGCCGACCACTGCACCTCAGGGCCTGGTCTCGGTGCTTTATCCTCACAAAAGCCATTTATCCACCCCGGGGCTGGGAGCGCTTGCTCCCACGGCAGGCTGGGGCAGTGAGCCCTGGGCTTACCTTCTGGCCTATGTCTGCAGGTATTTCATACCATCCCAAAGCATGCCAGGAAATCAGGTGTTTGCACACCTGTAAAAATCATCTGGAAATCAGGTGTAGCACAACAAGTGTGACCCCACACCAGGGTCTCCCAGGAGGGACCACAGCCAGGCAGGACTGCACTCCTGCGGCAGGGCCGAGCTGCGGAGCTGCACCAGCACGGCAGGGCCACAGCAGTGCCGGGTCTCCCAGTCTGCAACTGCAAGACAGTCTTCTAGCTTCTCAAGAAGAACCTGCATATACGGACATGTTGTGATTGAGCAACGAGAAGCTGGAGATCCAGAATGTGATTCATTAGCACAAAGAGAGCAGTCTTTGTTTCTGTTTATCACATAAGGGTATGTTTTATGTGAAGGTTTTATCAGCCAGAATTGGCTGACTACAGTCATTCCTAGAGGAATAAATATGCATATATCCATCTAGATGAGATGTGCAGCCATGTGCAGAACTGGAAAATGTATATGTAACTGTGTATATATAACTTCTGGGAGGGTCCCAGCTCTGCACAGAATGTAAAAGAGTCTGCAGCTACAGGTTGGGAAGGCTCTGACAGCCTTGGGTTGCTGCAGGAGGGAAGGCTTGGGGGAATAGGGGACTTGTCAGAAAATGCCCATTTGAAAGCTCCGCGAATATGTCAGTTTTAAAGAAATTCAAATACAGGACTGTCGAGTTTGGAGTGGAAAAAAAATACTGGCTTCCTTCCAGACTACCCATCTTTTCCCAGGCTGCACTTCTTTTCTTGTCTTTCCCTGTCTGAATTTCTCACCAAATGGAAATTTCAGTTTCTTGCCAGCTTCATCTACAGTATCTATGCAACATGGACATTTAGATGCAGTTGGCAGCAATATCTCTAGCTATGTCGGATGAAAACCGACATCCAAAGATAATGTGGGATCAGCCATTTCCTTATTCTGAACCCAATATTTAAAGGCTTATCTTTGCATCTTTATACTTCCTTATTAAATACCAATCACAAGATAGTCTTCCAAACTGTTTTTTAAATAGTTTGGTCCTTCTTTAAACTTTCTAGACAAAATCTTAAGCATCCCATCAGGCAACCCAAGAAAGACTGTATGATGCGTTTTTCTTCCAATATTCTCTTCTTTGTTAAAGAAAACAGAACAGAAACTTGTAGGGAAAAATGTAGGCAGGATGGTTGGGCCACCTCATGTCCTTGAGGTGTGCAGTCATGAAAGGCTCATGCAGCAGCTCTGAATAGTAAAACAAGTGTTGGTCTGTCATGAGTTGTCACTGCTCCCAGGGTGGTGCATCCTGGTTTTAGCCTGCTTTGGTGCGGGACTCTACAGTTTTTGAAGATGAACCTTCCTCAGAATAGGAAATGGTTTTAGAGACACAAGCACAGCATTAAGTGCAGCGGAGCAGCCCCTGAACACTCGCAGTGTCAGGAACAGCCCCTGGCTGCGAGCAGATGGAGGTCACTCACTTGTGGAGCTGTGCTGAATAAAACAGAGACGGTTTGCTCAGAGCTGGACCAGAGCTCAGCGTCTTGCCTATATAGTTCAGGTTACTCAAGCCACTTAGACAGTGTCCTGCAGCACCATGACCTTTGCTTTCTTCCAGGCCCGGGTTGCTAATGAGAATTTATGACCTGAATACTGAAAAATGAACAATCTCTTTTGAAGGGCATTGGGCCTCAGTGTGAGTGTGGTAGTACCAGTCTGAGCAGCAAGTCTTCATGGGAACCTTACACCTATTTAGGACCTACTGTAAAAGTGGAAGAAAAGACGTTAAGAGCCCAGATGTCAGGCCCAGTTCACCATATGCTACTTCATTTACCCAGTGAGTTTTAAAAGAAAAAATCACCTTGTAACTGTTCCTATGATTTGGCACCTGCTCCTGTATTATGATTTTCATTAAATCCAGATTTTAATTGAACCTCTGAATTATGAGGTATCGGAAAACCTGTGGAGCCAGCTGGTAAAAGTTTTAAAGATGGTTTTCATTAAGATGAAAGTTTTGCGAAGTGTTTTGCCATTTTTCCACCTCTGAGTCAGACATTCTGCTAAGAATCTCTTGGTGTTAGGCAACAGGAGGCTAACCTGCCCTGCAGCAAGGTGACACTGGGCGACAGGGGGATGCTCAGTGCTGCCTGTCGAAACACACAGGAAACAAAGTGATTGACCCTGAGCCTTTTGCACATTAAGTACAAAATGTTCTTCTCATTGTTAATGTCCATGTCGCAGCTTGCACTTCTCTCAGTCATATTCCAAATGGTGGGGATACACCTCTTTGGCTTCAAAAATTTTTTGATAGAATTTGTCCTTCTTAATATCTCTGATTGCGACTGAAATGATTGCCTACCATTCAGCCTCCTTATTCAACAAGCACAGTATATAAAAATACACCGAATGAGTTTTCTGCCAAACTGAGGCAATTCATAGAACAACTCAGATTTGAAAGATCAAGAGCATGTTCACTTGAATGAACAGGGTATGGATTTTATAATAGGAAAACAGCAAGTAATTTGAATAGTCCGCAGTAAATTGTCAAAGCAAAGCACTTGAGTTATAGAGACATTTCGGGAATAAGTAATGCCTGCAATGTTGTTTGTAAGGTTTCCATACCTGCGGTCCCCCATGGCCTCCCATTTAGAGGGCTTCATTTTAAATGAAGGAGATATGTTTTACAAAGAGGTAGAAAGCCTCACCCCAGTAAACGCAGATTATCACTACCCAGGTCTCATTGAGTTATGTGGAAGGTTCATTTTGTAGAAACATGAAGAATTTTTGTAGCTTAAGGGTTATATGCAGTACAATTTAGAAAAAAAAAAAAAAAAAAAAAAAATGAAGTGTATATAGAACAGAATATGTCCTTCTCCCCTGTGTCTCAAATAGTATCACAGGCAGTTTTAAAGGACTCCAAATCCATCTCTGTCTTCCAAAAAGCCTAGTTCTTTAGAAAGGCATGACGTAGGGTATGCACACAAACTGTGACTCCAAAAGCACCCGTAATTCCCAGTGAGATTAGAGAAAGGTGAAACACTTTCATCACTGCCTGCCAAGCTTTACCTACTGCCCAGAGGGGACTATACGCCATTTTCCCTGCCATTACTTTTTTTTCCTTTTTTTTTTCTTTTCTTTCTTTTTATAATACGACATCCATAACTACTTTGAAAGTCGCTAGCATTCCTGCCTGGTGCCATGTACTGTCTTTTGTCTCGTCTCTTAAAATCCAGCTTTTGTGCCAAAATCGATGGCAAACCAAAATTACCCATTGGCTGGCTGGGAAACGTTCTGACAGTCTGTGTGCTGCTTTCACATGATCCAAGGGACACACACGACATTAAGTTTATCTGGTTGCTACCTACAAATGCTGCGTTATGTGAAGAAGAGCTGAGCTGCAGCTCACCTACAAGGTGATTGCTGAGAATATTAAAGAACCTTTTTCGCATGCTATTTTCCTGCTTCGAAGTGCATTCCAATAGTAAGCACAGCATATTTCTACTGAAAAGAGCAAGTTCCTGAATTCAGAAGGGTGGTGAGAGCGGGGGTGTCCAGCACACGCAGGAGACACTTGGCTGCTGTCCCCAGGCCCCCGACAGCTCTGTGGCTCGTGTCGGGCCCTTTGCGACAGGAGCTCAGGCAGCGGGGAGCAGCCCCGCGTGCCTTTGCTGGTGTTGTCCCCAGCCTTCCTGCACGTGTCGCTCATGAGGCCGTACAGCCACTGTAGCTCATCTTCTCTTTTGGGGTACCTCCTCTGTCTGTTGTGCCCGCAGCGCATGCAGATGTAGATATGTGCCCACCCAGAGCCGTTTGCAAAAATCTGGATGGTTTCAGGCCCAGCTGCCTCCATACCACTGACAGTATTTCATTGATAATTCCACTTCTGGAAAAAACGTATTTATACGTCAAGATACATAGAGGCGCAGACTTTCATTAGTGCCTCACCGGTCTATGTGTTAACTGGTCAGGGACCAGTAACAGCAAGTGGGTGACAGAGGACAAGGGCTGATGGTACCAGTTCCAGCCACCAGGCAGCCTGCAGGTGGGGATGGGGCCTCCTGCTGAGGCATGCACTATCCCTTCTTTTGGCTATCTTCACCAAAACATTATACTAATGGATAGAGACTTTCAAGGTCATGAGCCTTAACAGGAGTCTTATGCCTAAAGCTGCCAGTCACATTTGAAAAATCTCAACTGTTTTGCGTTGTGTTTTTTTTTTCCTCTCTTCTGCATAATAGCACATGCAGAGCTGAGCCATAATGTCTCCTAAATCCTCTGGATTAAGCTGAAAAGCAGGTGGGAAATGCTGGTGCGTGGAAAGCTTCCCGATGCCAAATCCTCCACCAGCAGCACGAGCTGCGGCCTGGGGAGAGGCAGCACCTGGACGGGGCCTGGGTCTGTGCGGGCCTTCCTTCAGTGCGGGGGCCTTCACTGCGGGGTCCCAGGGTGTGCAGCCGGAGGCAAGGGGTGCTCGGTTCCCCCGCAGTCTCCCCCAGAACCCAGAGCAGCTGCTGCTGTGTCCTGAGCCGGGAGGACCCCGCGGCCCTCATCACGGGCTGGAGATTAACCGCACAGCACGGGCTGGTGCTGCACCGTGGTTAAAGGGCAGAAGTCTAGAAGTATTTTGGGAAACAGTGAATTTCTTGGCTCCTTTTTTTTTAACCTTTCTATCTAGTAAATTGGTATAGGGAAACATAATTGTCTGATGAGGCCAAGGCTTCCAGCCTCTTTCTTCAGCAGCTGCTGTCCCTCAGCCCCATGTCCCCAGGCCGTCCCCCCACGTCCCCAGGGCTTCCCCGTGTTTACATTCACACCAGAAAGTGTGACTTTTATCTGCTACTGTACTATCATAGGAAAAAAAAAAAAAAAAAAAGTAATAAGTACAACGTAGATTTGGTCATGTAAATGGCCCACTAGCACACCATTTTCCATTACAGGATGCACATCAATGAAAAGTAGCTAAAACTGATCTTTACAGTAAGAGCTTCTGGTTTGCAGTACGGAATTAAAACACTCCATTCAGTTTCAGTTTAAAGGTAGCACTTCAGAGGGACTCAGTAGGTCACAGTGATGGTTGGATTGGACGATCCCGAAGGTCTTTTCCAACCGAGGTGATTCTGTGATGATAAGCGCTTTCTGTATTTTTTGTGGCTGGAGTTTATGTGATGTTTGCTAAATCCTCAGCTCACAGATGGTGGACCCCAGAATTAAAGCAACAGCTTTAAATAAAAGAATTAAAATAACAGCTTTAAAGCAACAGCTTGTGTCCCTGCAGAAGCAAGAGATTGTCAGCCTCAAAGGATTAAACCTTATCGCAGAGAGAGGAGGATGTGCCTGAAATTCATATGCTTACATCACTGTTGTATAACATGAACACACTGAAGACCAATTTAAATTCATTGAAATGAGGGTCCCATATCCAGTCATACTGACAGCAGGGTGTGTTACACAGTCTCAAAAAAACAATTAAAGTATAAAATAGCTTCTAGAGCCAGACAACAGATTTTCACAGTTTAAAAGCTGCTTTGCGCTTTCTCCTAGAATCACCATCTTGTGAGTAAGGATAACTGTAGGTACAAAAAGATACTTGGGTTGCTGGGTAAGAATAGCTACAGGTGCGATTTATGCTTGAGAAAGGAGAAAGCAAGTTGTCAAAAGGAAAAATCTGCTTTGCTAGGTGCTGCTGCAGAAGGGTTTGTTATACCTGGAGAGTTTAGCATATGTTAAAGACGAAAGGAAGAAATTGCACTTTCATAACGTGCAAGGAGGCCTGGTTCGTGCCACCCGCGGTCTGTTCCCCAGAGCCCCACATGCTGCGCAACAGCCAAATTGTCTTAATGGGGGTGAAGTGACAGAGGAGATGAATGCCTTTCCCTTGAGTCATTTTCTGATAAAGACACATCGCTTAGCTGCAAGATGACAAACTATATGTTCAAAGTGACAAATCATTTAATTAAAATTTACAAGCGGTTAAATACTGTTTGACCCAAATGGAGGCAGTTATCATGAATCAATTTTGGAGGAGGAACTAGGCTTTCCAGCAGATCGATAGCTCACAGCTACAGTACCTGGACAGTCTCTGCATTTCTTACGTGTTAAGAGCCCTTTTGCTGGCTGCTGTGCAGTCTAGCTCACAAAAGATCTCAATCAAGTTGAAAAGTAGTAACAATTTTACTTAGGCAGTGTTTGAACACTCGAGTTTCATGAATAGTTAATGTCACATCATGAGTTCAAGAAAAATGGCCTTCTATCTTAAGAGCAAATAGCTCAACTTTTGATGAGTTATGTTTTTTTATTGCATATACAGGCCAGTGTAAATTGTAATCATCTTTCATGAAAAGGCTCGGCAGTTTTTATTATAGGAAAGTAAGGGTGGCCATTGCATTTACTAACTAATGTAGTAATGTGAAATTGCCAGGGTAACACACTTTTTTATTTATGCTGCCAAGCACATAATGTTCTGGTAGTTTCATAAAAATATATATTAGAGGAATTTCACATGCCAGCAAGCTGTAGATCTCTTTTATGTATATGACTTATCCAGTGTCCTTCTATTTAAGACATACCCCATTACAAAGAACAAGATTAAGCAGTATTGACATACAAGACAAACTCAAGAGATAATACCGGTCTGGTCAGAAATAATTCAAAGTGGCACTGTGTTTAAACTCTTTTGGAATTAGTAAACAGTTCGACTTTGCTGTTTATTTCATCCATCACCTTATAATAATGAGAGCGCTATCGATGATTGATTAGATATCACCGTGGTTCAGCAGTAGACTTCCATGAGTTCGTTTTTTTTTAATTCACCTGTAAAACCAGAGCAATATATACACTATGCAGAAATATGACCAAGAGAAATCCCAAAGAAGTGCTTGAGAAATTCGGCAGAATAGATGAATAAAAAATAAATCTTTAGAAATCATCTGACAACTTCCCCATTGGAATATTTGTTTAAGGGTTGTCAGCTCCTCCAGCAAAAATGTTCCTTTTTCATACACATTCACCAAAAAGGCAAGAAATCATGTACTAACCTGTTAACTCAATATCCTTTGTCAAGATCAGAAGAATGATGTTCAAATTGCCCAGAAACTGTAAAGTTCAGTGTAACAAAATTGTCATTCACAATGTTATATGACGTAGCCTGAATGTAGCAGAACCAACAAAATCTTAATGATATATGAGGACTATCAAAGGTTGCCACTGAATACATAGATTTAATATGCAGCTTAATTCAAAAGCTTATTTACAATGTCACGCTTCATATTGAGGAAAATGATTCTGACAACCAATCATTTAAAATACAGAAAGAATGATTTACAAAAGGTCAGAAGTACAAATATTTTACATATTAGCTACTATCAAATTCATTTCCTCTAAAAGTTAGAAGGATCAGCAAATGTCTTCAAAGCTATTTACAATATTTCAGCATAAGTCCCAACCTCTAATTACCAATGTAAGTCATAAATAATTGTCAAGTATGCAAATGATCCCCAAAAATCTATCAAATTAAAGTAATTAGCTCCCAAGTCAAATTTTTCTGTCGCATTAAAATGCTTTTACTTTTCTTAAATGTGACATTTAAAAATGAAGGCAACATTGTCAGGGAAGCAGTTATTGTAAGCTGTCAAAATTACATGCATAAGTACCCGATAGCACACGCCATGCATATTATTTCACAAACAACCCGACTGTCTGTGTCTTGGCAATTGCCTTTATAACCCGTAGCTGCTGGTACAGCACCACACTTCTGAACTGGGCCAATTTATCAAACCTGGACCCTTGCAGGCAATTCAGAAGTTGCCCACTTCGTATGAAGATCTGAGTGCGGTTATCTGGCACGGGGAGCAGCAGTTCTTGGCCAGGCTACCCTGGGAGCCTTCCAGACCTGGTGCTTTGGGGTCTGGATGGGAAACGGGTCCCCCCACGAGAGGGACCACAACGCAGATATGGGGGAGCAGGATGGGGTGGCTGGCTTGCTTGCCCCAGTGCTTTCTCCAGCACTTTTCTTGTTGTCTTCTCAATGGCATCTTCTCCAAATCTGCATTTGCCATGTCCCGTGGAAGGCCATGACCTATTCTCGTCCGTTTAACTTTGGATGTCCATGCAGAACCCTACATCAACCTGCTCTAGACTTGGTGATTTTACAGTGTGCGTATTCTTGTCTACTTCTTTTTAAGGAAAACAAGTGATGATGGCATTCATTGATTGTTACATTGATTGCAAGGGGCTTTCACAGGGGGAATGACACTTCAGTGAGACCTGCAGTTGAAAGTTATAGTGTGTCTCTTAAGGCGTAGAAATGTGTGTAATACTTATCAGGTTAGCAAGCACATCGGTCTGCTGAGCACTTCTGTGAAATAAGAAAGAATTGTTTACTTTTGAATGCTAAGAAACACTTATGCGAAGGCATTGGAATAAATTTTTGCAAGCCTAAAATAGTAAAAGAAAAAAAATGCAAAAGTATCAAATAGAAAATGTGTCAATAAAAAAAAATAGCATACATATGTGCTTCAGAAACAGTGTGTATGTTGTACTGCAGGCATACAAAAAGTCATCCTGCTATAAGCAAATCTTGGAAGACAACTGTGATATCCGTATGTACTCACTGTAGTGGAGCTCCAGAATTAGGTAGCCACATGCATTACATGGGCCTACAGTAGATGGGACCTTTTATTGCCTAATATATTAAGTTTTCACATAAATAAGTTCAATAGAATTAGTTCTGATACAAGTTACAAGGAAGAGTTTTCAAGTAATGAAGGGCTTTAGTAGACACATCTTTTACAGAACTGATCTAAAAGTGATTTCAACAGAAGAGCTTCTTTTCTCCAAATTCTGAGGTTTTGCATACATAAACTCAGGGGAAAAAAAAAATGGTTTTCTCCCCAAAGCCAGGGCAAGAAGGACAGTTTGGGATTTGCACATCTGTCTTTTGGATTACAGCTGAAAATACTCAATAATTAAAAATAGTCACAGATCAGTATTTAGTCAGAACTTGAGTCTTAGTCCATACATTTCTCAGAACTTGACATGTAGATATCTCTACTGATGTCTTTTTGGCAGTCTTGGGACATAGGATGAGGAAGTTATCAATTCTGTTTGTAATTATCATGCACTATCCCATAAAAATACAGCGCAGGCACTCCTGTATGAGACCACTCAGGCTGCTGCGCAGCGATGCAGTACATCCCTAGATGTACGCACTAGCCCATTTTAATTCTGAGGTCATTATTTCTTTTTACCGTATTCTCTCCTAACAGCTAGAATACGCCGTTCTGAGCAATGAGCAGCTTTCTTATAAGTGAAGTCAGACCCAAGCTGCGTTTCCTGGCTTTGTTGACCACACTGATGTTATTGAATTATTTTTCTGCTGGTAGATAATGGGATGCTGTATATTGTACTATCCAGTTTACACAAGTCTGTATCAAGGTGCCACCTTTCCTCTGTAAAGCAGTAGTAATTCTGAAATGCAGTGAAACAATAAGCAGTCATGTCAAATTCTCCATTCAAGGAATTAATGCTTTATCCAGGACATTTAGTGAGCTTCAGGCATCTACCGAAGTGCCTTGTTGGTGAAACCAATAATATTTTTCTATAGACTGTCTCCTTTTATTTTATTTTATTGTTATTTTTTTTGTGCTCCCAGCCCTTTCCAGCATTGCCAGCCCTATACGTGTGCTGTAACGTCTCCTGCCCTCGCCCCCACCCCTCAGCGCTGCCCTCCCTCGCTCCCCGCGGTGCCGCAGGCTGTGCCATCACGCGCACGAGGCCCCGGGGACGCCGACGGCACGCAGCCCCCAGCCAGAGCCCGTGGCACCACGGCACCATCGGCCGTGTTACACGGGTGTCACTTTTATTTCAGGTCTGTGCAGCCGTGTTTCAGCCTACTAAGCACAGCACGAATGGAGATACCTGCGATTAGACTCAGCTGGAGGGACTTGGGGGTTTTGTTCAGGGCTTGTTTTCTGCCTAGACGTGCTTACGGACAGGTTACACATCTGAAGACAGGCTACGCGTCCGAAGCCAACCTGGTGGCCGTGCCTGCACCACCAAGCTGGGCAGACAGCCAGGCCTCACCGTCCCTTGACTTCTGTTTGAATTTTGAGTTGGAATTTTTACCATTTTGAGGACCGTTTTTATTAAATAAGCCTTGTATTGTTAATAAAATTCTAGCCAGTGTTTCTAGTTCATTAATATGCAGTATCAGATCGTATAAAAATGACTATCAAGCTGTATTAGGCTTGCATTTATTCAGCTTTTCTCATATATGCTCCAAAGAGGCAGGGTGGATCTGATTCCAGGAAGCACTCTTCACTTGGCCTTTGGGCTAGGCAATAACTTTTATTTGAAAGCAAAGTTATTTGAGTCACAGGAGGTAACCTTTCCAAAGATATTACTGCTGAAATAAAACAGGAAATAATATTCCCCACCCCCCCTCAAAAAAAAAAAAAAAAAAAAAAAAGTACTTTTTTTATAATACCTTGGGTATATTATTTTTGGCATACCTGAAGAAGGGAAGGAAAGCCAGGCAAACTCAAAGAAAATGGAAGTCAGGTTTTATTTCTAGCCATAGAAATAATAGAGCCCTTTGACTTATTAACAGTTCTAAGGTGAGAACATTTGCAATAATTATAGCCCTTTGAAATCAGATACCACGGAGAAACGGGTTAAAAATGCAAGTCAAGTATTTGGATCTGGTTTTGATCTTATTATGTAAAAAGAAAGAAGAGAAAGAGGATGGGGACTGGAGGAGTGTGCTCAGTCCAACCAAACACAGGTGAGGTTGGGCAGGGGGCAGCGAGGACTGCGAGGGAAGGCTGCCCTCCGCAGCGGCACGCGAGCGTCGTCAAGCCAAAGATAAATTTGTCCTGGAAACAAGAGAACTCCTGCCCATTCGGAAGTGCAGCTGCAGGAGAACTTTCCGTGGCTTGCTCCCACTGGAAGAAAAGTAGCTGCTTGTATGATGGATCTGAAATTGTTTTTGAGGGAAATCACCAGATACATGCAATAGCAGAGCTGGGTGTGCTAAGACAAGAGGCTAATTGCAGATTCTACAGCTGCGTTCATTTTTCTGTGAGAATTAAATGTCTGTTTAAAGTTTTCTGCACATTTTGCATACAACAGGCATGTCCTTAAGGCATAGGAAGAACTTGGAGCCGATTTCCAGGGAAGGGAAGCGGAGCCCCAGCACAGCCCACGCACAGACTGGGGAGCTGGCTCCAAGAGCACCCGGCTGAGGTGGCTGATGCCTGTCCCTGCACTGCCTGCCAGCGCCCGCTCTTCTTTTCTTCCTATGGAACGTTATATCTCAGGTTCTAGAAGAGAAATGAATGTTTCAGTCACCTCTACTTATGCTGTCTTCCTGGAGTTTTTTATTTTTTTAAAAGGCCTGAAGAGAACACCTGGAAGGCTCTCCTCCCACCAGCAGAAGCTGGATATATGGTGTCATTTTGACAGATACTTGTCCACCCTGCTCTTAGATCCTGCAATGTCCCAGATTCTTCACCCTCCCCACACAACCATGTGCTGAGTTTACATAGCTCTTCTGGCCCCTACCTGCTGCAGCTCAGCCCTGCTGCTTTGCTCTACCTGCTACAGACACAGGAATGTATTGCCTTACTTTCTCCAGGGCAATCTTTACAGGTATCCCATCTGGACGTTTCCTCCTCCTTGGCTTTTAAACTGTACTGGTATTGCAGCTATTCTCATGGCTGAGATGTTCTCAGTGTTCCTCTTGGGGCTGTTTCCAGTCTGTCTGTGTGTCCCTGAGGTGACCCAGCCGCCTCGCTGCATTGCCTGCACTTCTGTTTGCACATCACAGAAAATATTTGTCCTTTCATGGCAAAATGGCATCGATGATTCACTGAAATCACAGATGCGTTTCTGAGGAATTGTCAGGGTCAAGCCTTGTTCTTCCAGGAAGCTATTCCAGTTGGCTATTTTTGTTAAAGTGCAGGTGTTTGTTTTTATTTGTTTGTCTGTTTTGGGGGTGGGGTAATTAAATTGATTGTTTTCTGTGTGTTTTTGTGTGTGTGTGTGTTTTTGTTTGTTTGTTTTTACTAAGTTTAATTCACTATTCACTAAGTTTAATTTGAATAACCCTGCCTTCTAAGATGCTCGTGGCTCCTTCTCATGGCAGCACGTGCAGCTTTTGCACTTGGAGGTTCTTGCATTAAAATGCCAGCTCAGGTGGCACTGGTACAGCCTTTGTGCCAGTGATAGTGGAGCAAGGGCATGTGATTTAGGACTTGCCCAGGTTGCTGTGTGCTCCAGCTTCCGAGCAGCTGTGTTCGGGCTCAGTCTGCCTGGCTGGCAGCGAGGTGTGAGCTCACTGCTGTCGATTACGTGCTCTGCTTCACTCTCCAGACAATGCACTTGGCCATTTTCTTCTGTCTCCTTTCCTGGTTAGATGTGGAGCCCGCATGCTTATATCGGTTCATCCCAGCGCAGCGGCTGGTGCTTCCTGTGTCTGCCAGAAGTAGTCTCTGACCTTTGGGGCAGGTGTGCATCAGAAATTCTCAAATTCTTAAAAGACACTTTATTTGTTCCAATATGATTGCACATTTCATCTGTGGAAAGAAATCTGAGATAACTTGAATATAAAGTTTGATGTATAAAGCCAAATTTTATTCTATCCCTTCACAGTAATTTTCCTCATAAATACTTCTTGGTATTACGAAATATTACTTGCAGTAGGAATGGGGTATGTTAGGGCTGTACTATTTTATCCTGCTAAACACTAAGGCAGCGTGTTTAGTGCCTGCTTCATTTATCCCATTAATGTATTAGCAGGGCTCTTTTCCTTTGCATTATTTAATGGAAGGTTTTTTATTTGAAATGATCAAATCCATCTGTGTCTAAATGAAATTCCATTAAAGATATGCCAAACAGCAATGTAGGAAGGTTTAAAATTGTTTTTGTTTTTGCAGTTGCAACAAAGGCATGTCTGTAATATCCGAAAGATTAGAGTGAGCCTGCTTTGTCTGAGCAGCACTGTTTTCTGATTTTATGATACCCAACGACATTTACTTGAAGAAACAACTTGATAGACAGCAGCTTGTGGGAAATCTATTATTTACACTGATTATCTACCAAACAGGCTTGTGTGTTAGGGCTGCTATTGTTAAGCGTCTCTCCAAATCACCACTGCCCATTTTTCCTGAGTTATCTGAATCCATTGTAAGCATGTAAATGTGGAGTAACAAAAAGGGTGTGTGCCTGGCCCCGTTGAAAAGCCCACACTTAGAAGCCCCGGAGTAAGAACAACAGCAAGACCATATAATTAGAGCGAGCAATAACTATGAGCAATAACTATGGGGATTTTAGGTACCACTGTGTGATAATCGCTTTTAAACTGGAACTTTTCTGTTGGCAACCATATGCTAACATTTAAAATGCAAGTTTGAAAACAAATCACACCTAAGCAATAAAGTTTTAACAATAGCTTTTCACTGTGAAAACAGTAGCGGTATGATGTGCTTGCATTCAATGTACTGAAATGCAGGAGGTCGGCTCATGTCACGTTTCTTAACAATTTGACGGCGTGCTTAAAAGATGCTGAATAGGAAATGCTCGCAGCCTCGGTGGGTGTTGTGCATTACACCAGCAGCAGGTGGGTGCCGAGCTCCTTCAGGAGCACACGTTGGCACCGAGGCTCACGGCGCTTCCTCTGCGGGTGGACGGGCGACGGCTCCGCAGCCGAGCGCTGTGCACTGGGGTGTGTAACATTATATGGATCATATGGATTATAACTTCCGTAACAGAGGAAGTGTCCAAAATCGAGGGTTTTTTAGCTATACAGACCTTCTGTCTGATTGTGAGATATGCCATGTGCCTTCCTCCTTAGAAAGGGATTTTCTTCTGATATGCAAAATGCTCTTCAGCAGTAGCATCCATTTAATTGGAATGAAAAGGTTATCTTACCTTCTCTCAATTAAGTTACCCAGATTTTGCCCATCTGTCTGTTACTTATGATCAAACTACCATCTTTTTTTAGGTACTCATTATCTTGAAAACTTACCATTTATAAGTTAGAAAATCTATAAATGTGTCTTTCTCTAAAATAAGGCTACTTTTCCTACATCAAACGTTTTACCGTAAATAATAACTGTCAGATTTAAACCTGCATCTCCACAAGAAGAGTCACTGACAATTTGGAAAATTAGACATTAGATTTTTTAGGGTTCCATTTGTTATCACAGCTGTTGGCAGTGGGCTGTCAATAGGAGAGAGGCTGTTGGGAGGCTGTTGACCCAGGTGGGTTACCCTAAAAGGCAGTGAGAACGGGGAGATGCAAACAGGAGACAGCAAAAATGCTGAAGGCAAGCAGATTGGGCAGCCCCTTGGCACCGTCAGCACCCATGGGGCACGGCTGCACCTCGCTGCTGTCCGCCAAAGCTCTTCACAGCCCCAGGGTCACATTTCCAATCGCAGCTCTGCCGAATTGCCGGGTACATCTCTAACTGCATCCTCTGCCGGCACACGGGATGCTGCATGTACCAGTAGGTCTGCACTAGGTACTGCTCGGAAGCTGCTGACTTTGGAAATGCTTTGTTCCAGAGGGTTATTTGAGAGCAGAAATCAAGACAGTTAGAAACCTTTTGCACGTAGTTAACAGCCTCCATCAGTCATGGTTTTGCTTTCTCTATCACCTTAATGAAACACAGCTGTTAAGTGTTCGCTAAGGAGGTGCAGTTCTAACAACTGCAAAATGTGTCAGGCATGCCCCAGCCCATTAATGAGCAAGCAAAGCCATCTTACTTAAATTTTACATTACTGCGTACATTTTTTAGCTGCTTTTAGGCTAGGTTAGGTTCACTATTGACAGCATCTACCGTGAATTATTTGTGGGCATCTGAGTGGGAGCGCTGGGAAGGGCAGCTCTGCCTGTCGCAGAGGGCAGGGAGGGGATCACGCCTGAGATCACACCTGGCTGCTGCCCCACGGACATGGCTCTCCGCAGCCAGGGAACCCCAATTCCCAGGCAAAGATCCTCTCACTGATGAAGTTACAATGGTGAATCGCTGAGCTAATTGCCATGCTTCGATTACTCCCCTTTCTTTTTAGCCCTGTAAATATAGCGTATTATATTTGAACTCAGTCAGAATCAGTATCAAGTACTGGTATCAAATTAGATACAGAGCATGTTGCAAATGGGGGTCCTTATGACTGAAACAAGAAATACCAAGTTCTTCTTTTCTGCGTATTCACTAAGATACGTGCAAACATACACAGGGGTAAGACTTCATTTTAAAACATTGCTGATGGCGCGTTTATGCCAAGTATTTACCATACTAAGCTTTAATATTTTAGTGCAACAAATAGTTGTTTTCTACTTCCACGGTTAAAGCAGTAATCTTGTATTCTTTGTATTCCTATCTAAAAACACAAAGATCCTACATTATTCATTTAAATGAGAAATAAGGAACAAATCAGTATAAGCCATTCATTTTTACCATTTCTTCATCTCACAGCAGCTTTGTGTGCAATGTGGATGAATAGGACCTGACAACTGCTATCATTATCAATCCCCTTGGTCTCTTTGGGGTTCAGCTTCTGAATCTTTCTGCCAACACTCACATTTCAGAGAATGACAAAGCCACTCTGTTAAGGCCCTCACAGTCCTCACAGCTCTGTGTCAGAAGAAGCTGCAGAAGTTGAGTAAATCCATCCAGGCAGAGTTAGCTGATAGGCAACTTGTGCAATATTGCCTGCCTCGTTTCTCCAGTATTTTCAGTATTTGTCTCAGCAGTGCTAACTGACTCCTGCCTAATCTATAGGAAGATTAAATTCTACCCAAAGTTCTACCCCTCGACCTGGAGAATGGCTGTGTGGGCGTTAACAGAGAGCCAAAGGTGGCTGCTCCCTAGAGCAGAGCAGCGTATCCGATGTAGATGAGGCTGCAGGGAGGTGCATTCCCCAGCACCTTCCTCCCTGTTCCTGGCATCACCCTTGTCCCTATGGCTTCGTAAGCAAGAACTGAGGAGACAAGTGACCTCTGCGTTTAGGCAGGAACATGCCCAGCAGAGTGGAGCCACCTCGTCTCGCAGTCTGTCGTGCCCAGTAATGATGTTTGTCAGGCTCCATGAGCCATTACGTGACATGTTTTTCACTTCTCTGAGGGGTAGGGCTGCACAGCTCTTCGCTGATTTCTTCTCTTGACTTCCATCGCTGTGATAAGCAAAATATTTTGTCCATACATCATTTATAAATAATCTCTTGCAAATGTATGCCTTTATTCAAAATATAAGCATTTTGCATTTCAAATGCATTCTGGGGATTTCGGCCTGTGCCGTACGGTATGTTCCTCTCTCATTAAAATGAATTTCAGTGACTCATAGCAGGGACACAAGAGCATCAGACTGGAGTGGACCTTCTGAGTCATCAGCCCCCGCCACCACAGACACGGGCTGAATGCCGTTCAACTTTCCTAAATTACCAGCGTTTTCCAAGCAGTATTACTGTGGTCAAAGCTCTGTTTAATCAAAGTCTCCATCTGGCAGATACTTTGAAAGGTTCAGATTTATCAATTTAACTTAACCAGTGAATTTTCCATCACTTTAGATTTCCTGCCTCGAGAATGATTGCATTTGCATAAGACTAGACAAATCGGTGTCCTCGCTGATTCATTGCTATACACAGCTCTCGGGTTTTCTTCTCCCAAGGTCAAGCTTCCTGTAATCCTGTCTGGCCTGCAAGGCACAGAGCGCGGTTTCTCTTCTGACAAACATTCCTTTGGCCAAAACACTCGTGTGTTTTCGCACTCTCCGAGCAGATTACCTCTCCTATCACAAGTCATTGCTTTCTAATTCAGTCTTTTATAGACTGCCGGCCTGCTCCTCCAAAGCCATAAATCCTCAACTAACTTCAAGTGTCACAATATTTAGAGATGTTATCTGTAGGACTCAAGTGAGCCTTCAGAGTACCATTATCTTACAATCTTCTCTTTTAAAAAACATTTTTGACAGCCCAGACTTCTTCATCTTTTTCTTATTGCTTTGACCTTGAGTTAGCTTATCCCTGTCTTCTCAGTATATTTGAAATTTTGCATGCAAACTATTAAGGCTTTCTGCATGCAAACTATTATGGCTTTCCTATAATAAATCATTAACCTGAATATAGTTAAATGAAATGCTTATTAACTTCTCTGCGCATAATCCATTTAACAGAATTACTCTTGCTTATTCAGACAACCCAAAGAGGTCCATGCTTTTGTCTACAAGGCAACACAATTAAAGCTTATAATTATTTCTGGTTAATGCAGTCCTTGGTGTTAGCAAATGTTGGTTTACGCATATCAGCATAGTACTTTTCCTAATCTCTTGTGTTAATTAGAGATAGTGATATAATATTACTTTGCTCTTTTTTATTCACTACCAGGAGAGATGTCAGAATATAATCCTATCTGGGTGAAGAGTATGCTTAAACATTTTCACCACTGCCAAGTGTTGTAAATCATTAGGATGATGTGGAATAACCGGTAACTTGGGAGGAAGCAGTGCGTGCACTTGGGTGGGCGCTGTGGTGGTCGCACTGCGGGGCTGGTGGAGGGCACGGCTAGGGCAGTGAAATTCATTCGTGATTCATTCATTCATGATTGTTAATTCTAGATGAATGGCCAGGCAGATCATATCAAGAATTTTTTAATTTTAAAAGTAATTTTATTTTCTTTACAAAGTTCATAACACATCACAAAAGATCTACAAAATTGTATTAATATTTGGGAACAACAATTTCTTTTGCCACCTCAACAATCAGAATGACACAGGAAAAGTTAATCAAGATACCAAGGTGAGAAAGAAAAGTACTGCAGAAACTTGTTACATATTCAGTATTTTTTATGAGCCAAGCATGCCATTTTAAACTGTATGCCATGGCATACTTACTATGACATTGTAATTGATGCAATCCGTTTGGCACCAGCAGTGAGAGGCAGGCATCTGCTTATCAATTTGTTTAGTAGCCCAGAAATACTTGGAGATTCCCAGAAGCCGCGTTAAAGTGGAGATGCACAATGGCCTGGCAGGGTTTCCAAAGCCATGCTCTCCATCAGCGGCACCCCAGCAGCCGGGCGCTCCCCAGCTGGCCGCGCAGGGGTCCCCTGGCTGGCGCAGCCCTGCAGGGGTGCTGCCGTCCGGCCCGGAGCTGCAGAGCAGCCTCCAAAAGCATGCCCAGCAATGCCAGGCTGTCTCCACTGACAGCTGAATTAGAGGGCTGAAGCATCGCACCGTAATGTACGTGCTGTGCTTCTGGTCCTTTGCAGTTATACTTCAGGTGTTTTCCAGCTGCCAGTTCCAGTTTGGTAGGTGAAGAAAAAAGGTTTGGCTTTCTGAGCCTGCCTGTCTCTCCTGTGGTATGCAGGTCCAAAAAACAGCCTGCAAGGCCAATAGCTGGTCAGATTGCCTGTAGGCATGGCATGGATTTGGGGACATTCCACAGTGAGAGCACTGCCCCTGGGGACTCTTCAGGCCTTCATGGCCCAAACGTGAATAGCTCCAGTTTGGTTTAGTTTTTCTACACTGAATACCACTGCAACTCTAAGTAAAACTTTATCCATTGTATAATTACTGGCAGCGCCTAATGACAGCAGGCTTACACCAGCTTGCCCTCCTTAAAAAAATATGAAGCAACGGAACAGGTATTGGAAGGGTTGGGGAATAATTTTAAGTGTTGGCTTCATCTCTTTCCCAGCGCCAGTCCCTGTGAGCTGGCACAGGATCACTGGCTTGGGGTTCCCCATGGGAACGCAGCCCCCCCGCCGTGTATTCAAATTCAGTCTCTTACACTTCTCCAGATTTCCTTCTCCTTCAGTTTTCTATCACAACAAGTTTCTCTGGTTTGTCAGCTTTGGGAAGCATAATTCTTTTCTATTCTTTACACAAGTATATGTGTTTTTCCCCATTAATTCACCTAGCACCTTTGTGCTGAAACAATCCAGATATGATTTAATAAGCTTCACAAAGATAGTGGTGGTTCATATGCAGGAAATCAGATTTACATAATTTTCCACCGGCTTTTAAAGCCACTGAAGTTCAAATTATCTTTACTTTGGGGAAATTTTTAATATGCTAAAACAAAATATCACCTCCACTATGCTTGAGCTTGCTATCATGGTTTTTATAACACATCAGATTTTTTTTTTCTAGTACATTAAATGTTGGTTTGTCATGTGGGTTTATCACAGAAAGAGCCTTTTGAATGAGAAGGGAAGGGAGTGCCCAGTCCTGTAGTTAGTCATGGTTGCAAGTCATTAAACTGACTGAAGGGGAAACTCTAAAAGCAAGAGCTAACTTGGTTGTCATTTTTTTGGTTTGGTTTACACATCTGACTGCAGAGTGTAAGAGCAGGTTGATGTCCCCAAAATCCATAACAGTACAGCAAGGTCCAGAGAGAACATTCACGCTTGTGCTCCCCATTTGTGATTCACAAAACCAAGGCCAGACCAGGCGGCGGTGCTGAGCCTCAGCCCACGCGGCCTGCGGGGCGGTGCAGCCTCGGGCAGCCTGCGGGAGGGCTGCGGGCGATGCCAGGCCGGGGAAGTGTGGCGGTACGTGGCGGTACGGCTGCGGGTTGCTGGCACTCCTCAAGGGGCTGCTCTTGGTGCCCACAGCACCCTGGTGGCTTCATCACCTCCCTGGGCTTGAAGCCATGTGGTGATGCACAGCCCTGGGTGCCGGGTATGTCTGCGGGCTTTAGTGCTAGATAGAAAGTGATGAGCGGCGGAGGTAATGTGGTACTCCCGGGCTCGGGGCAGGGTGTCTTACCCGTCTGTCTGTCCGTTTTCTTTTCTGCCATCTTGTATTTCACAAGAACAAAACCATCATTTTCTGCTTGAGCCCTCTCCTGTGCTGCCCAGAAGGGCCAGCAGACTGGCTGCTCACGGCGGCTGCAGACGGTTGTCTCCTCACTGTTTTCTTTTATTTTAACTCTTGTGCATGCATTTACTGTAATACTTACTTAGGAATTTGAGAGAGGCTTTTTATTAAAGCAAGTAAACACATCTTCATCAGAGACTGACAATAAATGTGCATCTTGTTGGCTAAGCAAAACTTTCAAACCTTGGCTCCAAAAGTTAAGTAGAAAACAAGTTGTTTTCCAACAGAGCTAAATATATTCACCTCTCATTGATTTCAGTGGAGATTTAATGCTCAGTAACTTAAAAACAGATAAATTATTCAGATGTTTAAACATGAAGCACTCATCTAATGTTAAGTATTCACATTTTAAAATGTTTGCATTAATAATGGTTTGTGCTCTTTAACACAAGTAATAGTCAGTGAGCATTGTCGCAGGAGGGTTGTCTACTTTTGCAGCATTTTCTCCTGTTTTCAGAAGAAAGCTTTGCTGCTTTATATATTATCATAGAGGAAGTACTGAATTATATGTATTTGGGGTTTAAGAGTAGGAATTTTCCCTTAACCCTTTTCTTTTCTCTTTGCAGCTCCCAGTACAGCCCAGTATGGGATCACCGGTGATGCCGAAGTCCTGTTCTCCTGCTGGTACCTTGTGTTGACACTGTCCTCTCTCACCAGCATATTCTACCTGAAGAACATCATTCTGCACTAAATGTAAAGAACCCTAAAAGGCTTTTAAGGATTCTCTGAAAGTGCTGATGACTGGATCCAATCTGGTAGAGTTTGTTAAAAGCAGCGTGGGATATAATCAGCAGTGCTTACGTGGGGATGATCGCCTTCTGTAGAATTGCTCATTATGTAAATACTTTAATTCTACTCCTTTTTTGATTAGCTGCATTACCTTGTGAAGCAGTACACATTGTCCTTTTTTAAGACGTGAAAGCTCTGAAATTACTTTTAGAGGATATTAATTGTGATTTCATGTTTGTAATCTACAAGTTTTCAAAAGCATTCAGTCATGGTCTGCTGAGTTGCAGACCGTAGTTTACAAAAAAAAAAAGAAAAAAAAGAAAAAGAATATTGCAGTAAAAATGTGCTTCTTTAAGGCTGCAATACAACATTCAGTACCCTTCTTAAAAACATTCTATCCACATTTACACAGAAACTTTTTTTTTCTTTTGATAAAAAAATCAATATTGCCTTCAAAATATCTCTTCAAAATATTACACATATCTAGATTTTCTTCCAGCATGATATTCAGGTTTCAAGAATGAGCCTTGTATTATAACTGCATTGTGCAGTACTGCTTTTTGTTTTCTTCCTTTTTTCCTGCAAATTCAGCATGGGTGTGCCTTCATAAAACACTACTTTCCTCTTCCACTCCAACAAATTTGGAATGTGTTTTGGGAAATGCTAAAGCATCCTTTTGAGCATAACAAATCTCTAACTGAGGATGAAGGTGCTATTGGCTAGAAAGAAAACCTCCTCTCCCATCTCCGGTGGGTAATGGAACTGCTTCAGATGTATATTTTTAGGCAACCAGTGAAGGATAGCACCAATTCCTTTTATTTTTTTTCCCATCTACTAAGCAGTAGATGATCTCTGTAAAAAACTAGTTTTCCCATTACGAAAGAGAACACAAATTATTTTGAGACATGTTTTGAATGTAAGGTTTCTCTTAGTCATTCTAAATCAGAATTCTTAAGTGGCTGTAAATGTGAGAAACTGAATTGTCCCTTTTATATTACTGACAAAAAAAAAAAAAAACCTATGTGAATTGGTATTTTTCTTGCACTTAATTTTGTACTGGTTTGGCTAATTTAGCAATGATAAAGGATGCTTTTAAATACTAGATATCTGAAAATACGTAAAGTATCAAGCAGAATTTTATATATATATAATATATATATAAAATACATATATATATTAAAACAAGGTTGCTCTAATAATTGTACTGAATTGCATGCTGCCGTCAATGATGCATCTTTACAGACAGGACTTCATTACTGACATACTAATACTGTACAAATAGCTTACCACAGCAGTTTAGTTCTCATACACAATTTCCTAGGACTGCAGTCTATCAAGATAAGACTCTCATTAACCTCAATGAAGGATCAAGTTTCAAAATAGCATATAACATTACTATTTTTTCTAAGCAGCCCCATACTGCATCATTGCAAAATGTTGCTCACAGTTTACAGCTGAATTTAAAAATGCCATCCATGTAAATTGCTGGGACATGACTGTGTCCAGCAGCCTTTGAATACAAGATCTCCTATTGACAACAATAATAAAACCATTATCTACATTATTATTTCCCTGTTTTGTATGTGAACTCTAATAGGTGACACAATTATTATAAATATGACATTCTTTCTCCTAACAATAAGGCTTTGTAGCTAGCAATACCAGATGAGTACTGTGCATATGCAGCAGTTCCAAATCAAGTTTACAAATATCCCAGTTTCTGAAAAGGCAAATTGTGAGTTTGCTAAGACTCAATATATATACTGTCCCATGCTAAAACGTAGTCCGAATATGTGGTGAACCTGTTGTTGTTACTGATTAGCTCAGATGCAGGGTATAAAGTGAAATATGCTGACTCCAAAACATGGCAATAAATTATGCTAGGTCACTCTGCTTTTGTTCAGTGACAGGTTGTACTATTTCTATTGTATCACTTGCAGCTGTGTGCTGAGCAGTTGCTATTTTGAGAAATGTGGCATTTTTTAAAAAACCTTGAATAACATGACAAGATTAATTCTTTAGGGAAATAGTATAAGACCAATTTAAATTATACTATACACAGTCCTGATATTCTGATTTCCCTTGTATTGCAGCTTTAAAGTGCTATGTTTTAGAATCCCTTCATAAGAAACAGAGGTGCTGCAGATATCATGTCAGTACAGTTTTATGAAGAAAGAAAAAGAGGTAACCCAACTCATATGCCGCGTCTCATGTAAAACCGAGATGTTTGTATTCTGGGGCTGGATCAAATTATATATTTCAATTATATATTTCATTTCAGTGATTCCTAATATCTGAAACCTTACAATTCCAGCAACAGAATAGAATGAACAGCAGCTTTATTAAATATGAAGAAAATGAGGAATGAGGTATTGACTGTTAGCAGACACAGAGCCACTGGGTAACATGGACAAGGCATTCGGTCCCACCTCTGAATTTTCACTTAAATTTGTGGAGACGTGATTGTTGTCAAGTCCAAAAAGAAAAAAATATATATACAAATATTCCTCGGTGCCAATAGCATTTAGCATTTTCTTGGATGAGATAGGTTCTTAAACACCAGTCGGATCTGCGTGTTCAGCAGCGTGTTCAGCAGCACCCACCTGCTCAGCCCCGTGCGCTCAGGCTCACGCAGGCGCCCTGTGTGCCTCGGTGCCCACGGGGCTGGGCTCTGCAGGCTGCTCGGCAGGAGCCGACCGCTCCGTCCTGCAGCCCACGCAGAGGCAGAGGCGCTTACCTTTATGCACCGATTAATTCAAAGGGCGTGGTACATGAAGATAAGCGGCCTTGATTTTTTGCAGGATCGGAGCTATAGGCAGTATTGGTTGAATAAAGAAACTTGGCTCCTCGGTTAACCTGTTCCTTGCGGTAAACCGGTAATTGTGCAGTTTGGGACTTACTGGGACATTCTTCCAACGCAGACTGTGCAGACTGCTGCCAATTGAACTCAACAGCATTTGACAAAATCCATTCACCCTTTAGTTTGTGGGGTGTGTTTGCTTTAGGCGACTGTTTGACGGTATGTTCGACGCTTCTTCAAATGGTTAACCCATACTGTTCATATCTGTTGGTCAAATATTATTATATTTATTCCCACCTTTAAAACGTGAAAAATAAATGGCTTAGCTCCAAGCAGTATAACTGAATATTTATATTAAGATCGTTGTCCACATTGGAAACCCCGAAGTCTGTAACACCGTAAGTTCCCACTCATGCAATAACTCAGGTCTGCTAATTACCATTGCATCGGTGACGTACACAGAAGCAATGATGCTCTAATTATACCGTTGCTGATCAGGATTATACTAATACTGAATTAAAGGATGTCTCACAACGTCTTGAACAAATGCAGTTTCTCAAGGGTTTATAACTTGGCAGGAAATATACTCCTCATAGCTAAACAGCTTTTTTTAAACTTTTCAATATATATATTTTTTTTAGAAACTGTGCTGTTTTTAAGATACAGGAGTGTTAAAAACCATCACCAGGAAAAGCTGCTTTTTTGCACATTTTCAGAGTTAGCATTCTAGACCAACAATGGTAAATGTTACGCCTACCAAAATCTCTGCTTATTCCACATAACTGTGTTACAAAGAATGTGTATACCAAAATATGTATTTACATGGATAAACAATATGCCTTAAAGACTAGATATGCATTTACTTCTGAGATTGGATCAGCTTTGTGCCCAGTCTGGAGGTAAATAATCCGTACTTCATAGCCTGCCATGGGAGGTATTGTTTCTTTCAAAAAAAAAAAAAAAAAGAATGGAAAAAAAAAGTGAAGAAAAACATTAAGTTTCTTTTAAAAGAATCTTAACTAATTTTAAAATTCTTGCATAAACTGACATATGTGGGGAAGTTTAGGAAAAGGATGAAGTTTTAGCTCTAGCCCTGACAGTGCACACCCCCCCTTTTCGGAGCTGTGCTAACACCAGGCTGGGCCAGGGGCAGCCCCGGGGCCGAGACCCCCAGCGTGCGGTCACAGGGCCCAAGAGCTCGCTTGATTCCATCGTGCAGCCACCTTCCCAGCCAGGCACCTTCTCCTTCCCTCCACCTCCTGCCCTTGGGGACACATCACTGTCCATCCCCGCCTGTCCTCCTGCTGTGTCCCTGCTCAGCCTCGCCTCCGGAGCTTTCGACCTTTCTCCCTCCTGTCTTGGCCTCAGTTTGGGCTCAGCCATCAGACGGGGAGATGGGATCGCAGGGTCCAGCAGCAGTGAGGTGGTCCCAGGAGTTAGGGGAAGAGGACGGCTGATGGGACCCTGACCCACAGCCCCAGCTGGCCACCGCAGTGACCTGAGCCCCGAAGGCAGCCAGACGTTCCCGAGCACCCCCCTGCAGCAGGGACCCAGCGCACCCACGTGCCACAGCCGGAGACCTGCGCACCCATAGCCCCCCCAACACCAAACAGGAAACTCTTTTAAACAACAAATTGCTCTAAAAATATATTTTAAAACAAGAAACATAAATTCTTCATTCAAATTCAAATAATTGAAGGGAGGAGTTTACTCTGGGAGTTGACTTTTTCAGCCAAAACCCACATTCCCTGCACACACACGGGTGCAGTGAGCACGCATAGGCTGGGCTGGCTCCGCTTTTGGGTCACACCTTCCCTGCCGAGGCGAGGGAGAGATCTCACCCAGCGGTCAGGAAGGGCCGTGGCACACCGAGACACAGCCCAGGCTGCTGCAGAAGGGTCTTGGGACTGCCTGTCAGGACTCTGGGTGCCTGCTGTTCCAAAAACATCCCTCACCAGGGCACTGACAGCACCAAGCAAATACCTGTTTGCTCCTACCACCTTCTGCCAACTTTCTGCCTAATTCTTGAAGAGCTCAAAGGTTCCTTCATATTAGAAAATCCCTGTGCTAGGAAAGCGGAGATCAGCGTACTTGTCACATCCCCTAAACTTAGTTTTCAGTCATTTGTGTTTTAAAGGCATGAAGCTTTCTGGTTGCCTGGCAGCCCATGCGTCTGCATGACAGGACAAGCTGCAGGCCTCAGGCTGATGCCGGCGTCCCCTGCCCCGGCTCTGCCTTGTGTCCCCACAGCTGGGCTGCCAGAATTATCCTGTGGGGCTCCCATCAATGTGTGCCAGCCTCCCTGTGGCGGGAGGAGTGCAGGGACCTGTTCCTTGCTGCCTCTCGGGCACACCAGGGCACTCCGGCCTGAGGAACTCTGAACCGAACCGCAGACAGCAGAGCAGAGCGACACAGCTGAAAGTCGTGTCACTTAGAGTCGCTTTCATCGTCTCGTAGCTCCCCGCACAGCCTCTGTGGCCACTGCGCTGCCAGGTAGACCTGAGCCCCCATTAGCAGAATAAATTACATTTGCCAAAATTTAAAGTTGGAGGAAGGTGAGAGGGAGTCGGTGTCGTACTGCTGCTGCCACTACAGCCACAGGAATTTCCCCTCATATCTTCCAAATATGAAAGTATTCATTATTCCTCCAAACCTTTTTTTTTATGCTGCCAGATAAAAAATGCCTATAATGATGATATATATATTATATTTGGTATCTAGAGGGCAAAATCTCTCCTAATGCACATCCGTCCTTCTCTTTATTATTTTTCAGCCCAAACCAAAACACAATTCGCACATTACATGATGCGATTTATGTGCAATAACATCAGCTTTTCCACTTATCAAAACCATTACAGTCATAAGCACATAACTCCCATTAACCTCAGCGACAGCAACTTAAATGTGAACCACAAGTGAGAATAAACCTTAAAGATGTCATTTAGCAGCAGCAGCCTTGTTTTCTGGTATGTGTCTAATGGCGAGATGGCAGGCTCATTTCTCTCCTCCCTCAACCCGCCTTTTTTTTTTTTTCCTCCTTACACGAAAGTACACTTTTCTCATCGACAGGGAGATTAATTCGGGTCCGAAGGTGTAGTCATTTAGATGTGTTTAACGTTTCTGACGCATCGCTTCGGGCAGCAGTACTCGTTGGGGCGTGCGGGCGCGCGAGGTGAAGTGTCCTGGGGAGCCGCAGCGAGCTGGGCAGGCTGCTCCCACTCAATGCTAATGAGACAGCTTCTCGCGGAAATTTCGGCTCTGTAGAAGCTACGGGAGGTAGCACGGTTCATTAGGCTACGAAAGCTTTAAAATGTTAAAGGAACTGGTTTTCCTCTCTCATTTAAGTGAATTGCTAAAAGCACTGGGTTGTTCTTCCATGGAACTTCAAATTCACTATTTTCTTCATTAACTTTGACCTTTTTACATCTATTACAATAAGAAAAAAAAAGTTAACTTCAGAGTAAGCTACTGCAAACTCACTTCCCCCAGGCTTTTACAAAGCCTGAGAGCTTGGGCTGGGAAAGAAACAGAACTCGTTTGCCACTATTTTCTGTACGAAAGGGATTTAGTGTTAAGGATCCTGAGTTCCTCTGAATCGTTTCTAATTACTTCCAGCAAAGCACAAGCACGTATCCTTTTCACCCCGTGCTTATTGGTAGCAAAAGGACAGAATGCCTGGTGGTGCTCCTGGGATGTGGCCCCTTCCCCATAGGCACAATTCGGGGCAATTTTTATGGGATGTTTGAGTAAAGCTTTTGAAGCAGCTGAAGACGCAGCCGTGTGCTTTAGCTGTAGGTGAGCAACGAGCCCGATTAAATAGAGTAATGGTCCCACCCCATCTCCCTCCAGGTATCCCTAAAAAGGCCTTTCCCAACCAAGTCTGGTTTAGTTCCAAAGGCTGCAAATGTAAATGTTGTGACAATAATATATCAGCAGAGTATTTTGCCCTTTCCAGCCCAGCCAGCCCCACTGCTGAGGCATCCACCACCAAAAGCCCTCCCGTGTGTTGTTGTTTCCTCTTTTTTTAAAGCAAGGGTACAAGCAGTGTGCTGCTCTGCTGCTCGGGTGCCTCAGTCTCATCAGCACTTGTTCCCTGCATTAGATGATTCCCCGAGCTGCTGTCGCAGCCACACGCGGGGTGCAGGGCAATGCTTCCCCTCCGCCGCTGTCCTTTCAGCTCTTCGCTTTTGGCAGGTGTCTGGGACGAGGAAACACCCTGTGTTTCTCTAAGCTGGTTTAACACACAAAGCCAAAAGCTCAGTGGTGTTACCTGACTCAGCCAAACTCCCTACGCCGGGCACGTAAGTGTTGCTGGCACCAGCACAGGGAGCAGTGTCCCAAGTCTTCATCCGAGCATAGCTCTGTGTGAGTGCGGCACCGCAGGCAGGTGTGGGCACAGCTCTGCCTCCCCTGTGGATGAAACACCTGGTGGAAAACACCTGAGCTTTAACAGGGTGCCACTTCTGTCGCAGGAGTCCAGATAAGTGTTTCAGCCTTTGTTTCAGTGCCTTAAGCACCTTTTTGCAACAGGCCATAATGGAAGAGAGTACATTTTTTAAATTAATTTCAGAAAGTTAATCACCCCGAGCAGCTGCTTCCAGGCCAGACTTCACACCCGGCCGTCGGGAAGCACGGCGGCGGCACGGTGGCTACAAGGCTGCTGAGCTCTGCCTTTGCAATGGCTCTCGCCAGAGGGTCTGCCAGAAGGCGCCTGGCTCTTCTGAAAAACCTTGGCCGAGGGCTTTGACCTTCGATTTGAATGCAGAATTAGCACTCTGGTAAAGGTTAATGAACACAAAGGAGTAGAGAGTTTTTGACCGAAATACTTCTGAGATGGTTTAAACACGTGAAGGTCACAGATCAGGCCCACTGCTGCAGCAAGCACCTGCTTCCCCTCGGCAGAGGAGGAGGAGGAGGGTCTGCTGGCATTTGGTGTAGAAAACTTCCCAACTGATTAGGCTCTGAGCTCTTTTCACCTAAATACAGATTAATTCACCTAAATATAGATTATATCCCTGCATCCCTGCCGTGCCTGCTGTGCCGTGCCTGGTCTCAGGCGGTGACATCGGCCCCACAGCGAGCTGGCTGTGATGGGGCACAGCTCCCGTAGGCACTCCTCGCCTGCTGGGCAGTTTTGGGGTGGTGGGCTGGGCAGGGGACGAGGTGTGAGCAGTGGTCCCGTTGTGTTGGCCTCCCAGCTTGCCACACAGGCAGGCTTGTGGTCCACTGCCTTCCACTGGTCTCAGCCAAGACCTCTGCCAAGACGGCACGGGACTCGTCCTTTACTGTCTAAATGTGTTGGTTTTTCTGACAAACTGTGGTCTTGAAATGCAGTTTTTTTCCTTGTTTCTTCATCAAGTTGATGGTTGTGAAAAGTAATTATTTTAGCATATGGTGAAATGTGCAATTATTACTGCTAGGCTCTTCATCTAAGACAATCCGCATTAGCATGCATCTCCTGTGAGCACTGACAACAAGGGGTCAGCCAGTTCTGGCACAATAAAAAACCTCTCCCCAAACAAGTTCTTAATTTCTAATTCCTGTCCCACCCAAAACCCATGACACCGTTGTGGTAAATGGCAAATAATAATGGTAAATACAGGGATGGAGTCTTAAAGTGAATCACAACAGCTAGCTGTCATGGGCTACTAGTTTAATAATTGCTTTTAACTACTGTGCTCATTATTTCGATTATTAAGGCATTTTGCCTACAGGTAATGCTCACACTAATAGCAAAACCTGTGACTTGTGAAAAGTTCTTTAATGTTGCAATAAATCAGAAGTTCTTTGGGAAGAACCCCTGCCTTCCCCTGGCACAGGCACAGGGCGCGGGGCAGAGACCTCCCCGCAAGGGGCCGGGGCCACGTCCCCTCCGGCTGTGCAGAGCTGCTCAGTAGCACCCAGCCGCTCACCTCAGCCGGTGTTTGGAAGGCTTAGCAAGAACAAAACAAGCATAGGAGAAAAAACACCCCATGGTTTGTATTTGTTGCAGGCAGCGAGGCACCATTTTAAAACAAAAGCCAAGTCTCCTGGAGGTAGTGAGCCAAATCTGTGTGCGATTATCATTTACTTTTCAACAGAGTATTATTAAAATAGCTCAAGTTGCAGCACAGCCATCATGCCCAGTTTAGAAGAGGTATAAAGAATATGCATTTATTCCATAGCAGAATGTGTTTGCACCCCTTTGTGCGATGGCACCTCCTCTGTCACCAAGGCAGACCCGTTACGGGGGCCATGCCAGGGGCTGAAGGCGAAGCCCCTGACCCCGCAGGCTGTTCTCCCCAGCCACAGCAGTGGCTTGTGCAGAGTGCTCTTTGCAGGGGCCATGCACTTTCCTCCAGAAAACCAAACCCCTTGCCAGAACGGACAGGTCTGAGTGTGGGTGACTGAGAAGCAAAGAGCAGCACCGTGCTTGGGCAAGGACGGCTCAGCCCTGCCCAGGTTGGTGTCCCAGGCAGGCGCTGCCCGGCCGGGCAGGGGGCTGGCACCCGGCACACAGCTCAGCACCAGCCCCTTCCTTCTTTTTCCCCAGCCCCTTCCTTCTTTTTCCCCAGCCCCTTCTTTCTTTTTCCCCTTGGACCATCTGCTGCTTGTCGGCAACAGCATCCCAGTGTCAGGGCCGTGCCTAAGGGTGGCTGTCGTATTCCCCTGGCAATCTCTGTGATGGATTTGTCTGTTTAACCCCCTAGCGCTGGGAGGCTCACCCATCAGCTGTCCCCTGCCCACAGGTGCCTGCTGTCACCTCCTGCGCTGCTCCAAGGAGGGGGCGACGGCTCTCCAGGGCGCAGCTCCCAGCCCTGAATCTATAGCAGATATGCAAATGCACGTAGCAAAGCGCTCCCGCAGATGTTCTTAATTAAAACAACCCAAACCCACATAAAGTAATAACCCAAAAAAACGCCTCACCGCTCTCATATGTTCTGTATCACTGCTGCAGAATACTACAGGAATATTATTTTTATAAGAGTAAACCATTTGCTAAATAAGCCACCTGTTAAATAAACACTCCCCTTCTCCAAATATTGTTGTTTTGTTTTCCAGACTATGCACAATCTGGATTTATTTGAGATGAAAAAAGATAATCACTAAAGAAAAAAACCTGTATTTTGACTATTTGAAACTATCCATCTTGTGCGCACATCTGCTCCTTTGCAAGCTGGCAGAGCTCTTACATTAAAAGAGAATCGTAGGTACTTATTCAGCCAGGAGCTAATGAATTTCCATCCTCACACCATGGCAGTCTTCACTTTTTTAGCTTCTTCAAGCCTCAAATTGTTTCTTATTCACCTGGCTTGACTTGCCAATAGAGGTGTCTTCTCACAGGGACAAATCCTGAACCGAGATTGTCTTAGCGAAGTTGACAGGGGAGCAAGATCAGAAGTCAGCTCACATGTCATTGGATCCCTTTTTCTATGCTCCAAAAGCCAAGTTCGCTGTTATCCCACTTCCAGCCTGTCTGTTCTGGAGCACCCCGCCGCCAGCACACAGCTGCTCCTTCAGCTCCCCCTTTCCCCTCCCATCGGTGGGGTGCTTCCAGAAAACACACGGTTAGTCGTACTGAATGCACATCCCCACAAAATAACCACACACACACACACACACACACACGTTAAATAGCAATTAGTTAAATAAAATTTAACTTGTATCAGCCCTCTTTTCTTCATGCAGCAGACAGCAGCTCTGAGCTTCCTGCCTTCTCCTGGCACGGCGCTGCTCCATCCTCCAGCTTGGTCTTGTTGCACCTCCCTCGGGTCATCTCAGAAACCAGAGCACTCAACTATTTGGACTATATAGAGCATAATATTATTCCGATCCTCAAGGTGCTGTTTAGAGCAGGACATAAAAGGCTACAGTGAAAAATTGAAGGGAGCAAAACCAAGCATAAAGGAGAGGGCTTTGGGCCAGGGCAAGCAGTGAATCACAGGAGCCAGCTTCCCTGCCCCTGCCCTGGGCTGTGGCTGATGTCCTCTCTGAATCAGCTGCAGGAGGTTGCTGTTTGAAGGGTTTGGAGTTCACTTTTGAGGAACTTCTCAGAAATGTAGATTCAGAGTCCCAAAAGCTGCAGAATGAGTGTCTCCGTGCACCATGCAATCTCCTTCCCGATCCTAGAGGAGCACTCTCCCAACTGTGGGAAGTGAGGCTTAGAGATGCTCATGCCCACGCCTTGTTATCCAGCCTGGCACAGACCTGGACCCAAAAGTCAGAGTGCAGATCTCTTGGGTTGTTGTGCTTAGAGTCTGGGCTGAAATAGGTGCCGATGGCACACAAAGCAGTCAAAGCAGTCCTGTCAGATGTTTCTCTGGGCTTCACCGATAAACGTGTGGCCAGAGAGATGCTTATCATCTATTGCTAATGCTGAGAACTGGTTGCAAGAAGCCACATGCATTCTGTGTGTGTGCAGTTGTTTACCAGGGATTTAAAATGGCTCTAGCTGACTTTGTGTCCTCAGATCTGAAAATAATACCTAGTTGTCACAAATAATTACGCAGCACAGACAGAGGCTTGCAGCAAGCGTGACATCCTCATCCGCGCCAAGTTGTACTTGCACAAAGTCCAGTTAACTTGGTGAGACTACTTGTGCATGCGATTACACTCTGTGAATAACGGTACCTGATATCTGGCCCATGGAAACCTCGCTGATTGGCAGTAAAAGCTGCGTAGGTGATCACCTAAGTGCATAAAATGTGGCCATAAAGATGCATCAGCATTATGAGTTCATATAAAATTGCAGGCACAGAACTGGACAAAACTGCTTTTCAAAATCAGCCCTATTATATCCTGTTCTTTTTCACAGAGAGCCTTTGTGATAATAATCCTGCTGCTATTTTGCATGTTCACACATATTTTCTTGCTCTTTGACACTCAGCACCTAGCAACTTGGCTCGTTCACCTTTAGCTGATGTTTTTCCCATGCCTTCTGAACAACACAGCAGCAAAATCCTCTGTGCAAGTCTCACACTCTGTCCATAAAAAGAAGCCTTTTCTTCCAAGACAAGTTCAGTTTTCACCAAGCTACAGGCTCACCTATATCTTTTAAACACAAAACCACGTCAGTTTGTGTTGTTTTTTTTCCAAGTGCTTTTATACATCTTGACTCTAACGCAGATTCTTAGAAAATTTCCCAAAGCTTCTATTACTCATTTCACTTTGAATGCAGTTCACAAATTAATGGTGCCTGTTAATTAGGCAGCTAACCTGGAAAAAAAAAAAAAAAAAGAAAAAGAAAAAAGAAAAAAAAAGTAATGCTTCCCTTTTGAAGGTAATCTGCTGTAAAACACATTAAAGAGTTGAGTCAGATTTCAATGACTAAGAAAGACTTTAGCTTTGACATATGAACCGAGGAAGCCTGCAGTGCCCCATACGTACACGCACACACACAGCCATGCCCCGGCACCCGCCAGGTCCCTGAGCTACCTGGTGCTTGCAGCACCGACCTGCTCGGCACCGAACCAGTAAATGCAGCATGCAAGGACAACGCGGCCATTCCCACCCGCAAAGCATCCAGACAACGCAGGTTGCTGCCCACTTTGCTGCCCAGACCTGCATGCCTACTGCTGTGCAGCCCTGGCAAAATCTCCGCGAGTGTTTCCTCAGCACCAGAACTAACTGCAAATGGTGGAAAACACGGTGTGGGTTGTTGTGTGGTTGGTGAGTGGCACAGAAGACCCAAAACAGTCTGCCAGCTTTTGAACGACTGCAGTCTTTGATAATTAGCAGGGAAGAAAGGAAAATGTTTTGCATGCCTGAGTCTACATTAAAGCACTAGTGCAAAAAGAAATTTACTTGGAAATATTTCAACGGCTGTTAGGAAAAAAGAAAAGAGAGTTGCATCCATGTAAGGCAGACCCTTCCCTTACCTCCCCATCTCATCCTTTTCCATATAAAAATCCAGGATTTGTTTCATTCAAAGAATAGACTTTAAATTTCTATACTCGTGTCAGGGCAACATTAAATATTAAAGCAAGATATTAAAATTTCAGAGAAACTAAATTAAACCTGAGGTATTCAAAAATAAGTGTTCCTGAATATTTAATACTAGAGATTTCATAATTAACTTTAGAAATCTCTCGTATTAAGAAAATGAGGAGCTGCCTAAAAAAATGAGACCACAGCTGTGACCTTCGAGGAGGCTGTGGTGGATGCGCTGAGGCACAGAAAGGTGCGCTCAGCTGAGCTGGATGCCCAGGCGCAGGGCATTTTTTCTCCCTTCACCTGAGATCCCAGGGCAGGGAAATAGCTCTGGTTATAAAATGGTTTGTAGAGATTTAAAGCATCAGAATTTATTATTCTAATGTCTTCGTCCCACATGCATTTTTATAAACAGAAAGTTGCTTTAAATCAATGGTATGCCAAATTTTTAGCTCTCTCAGAGAATTTGAGCATAGCAAACAAGGCCAGTGATTTACAGCACAGCCTGCACGTGGCCAGAAGTCCTCCAGGTGCCATCGCAAGCAGCCAGCTCGTACGCTGTGTGCTAAGGCTGTGGACTGAGTGATTGTGCCTCTGCTTAAAACTGCAGAACTAATAGTACAATTAGCAGCACTCATGGCAGAGACTGCACCACGGCTCATGAACGCTGTGTTCTGCCTCTGCTCATTCTACATCCACAGATAATCATCACATCTTATCATCAATATCTCTTGTATCTGTGGAAATCCAATAGAAATCGGTGTGGATGGAATAGAGAAAGTTGGTGGCGTCCTTCGTTCACTGGATGGGTCTAAATGCCCCCCCCCCCCC
>CM021772.1:30794197-30860096 GCA_011076525.1 Nettapus auritus | reverse complement strand
CCCCAGTAGAACATTACCCTGCAGTAATGGGCAGAGTAAAACCAGTAGATTCAATGGTACAGGCAGTAATTTGACATAGTCTAAGTAGTGGCCTCGGGACCCGGCCACGGCCGCAGCCCTTGCCCTGGTGCTCCTGCTGCCGCTGCTGGCTCGGGCCCCTGGGAGCAGGGCGAGGAGCACCGATGGTGAGCAGGCCCACGACGGGCAGCAGGCTGCAGGTCACGCCGTGCTGGGCACTGCGGGCCGTGACTCGTTACGGTGGCTGCTAATTTGCACGACTCGTTTGGAGGGCGCCACGTGGTACGATGGCGAAACAGCACTCACTTCCAGCAAAGTGTCAGATTATGGATGGAGGGGAAGAGAAGGGGCTTGAAGAGATAAAACCATATACTGACAAAACAATAAAGGAAAAATCAATCTTTATGACAGATGAGAGAGGAGATTTACAGTGTAATCAGAAAGCACAAAGAGATTCATGGCTTGCCAGAACGGTATCCAGGCAGCATTATTCTATAGAAGGCAACACAATCGCGCTGGCAAGATCTGTTTGCTTGTTTCTGAACAAATCTCTCAGCACGTTCTGCTGAAGTGGGCTGCTACAGGCACAGATCTCAGCACTTCATCTGCACGGGCACGCGTCTCCTTTCACTGAGCGCTCGGCTCCGCAATCCTTTGGCTTTTCTGATGCGATCAGCCGGCACAGAACATGCACTCCAAAAATTGCCTGAGATAAGGAGCCGCCCCAGCGGGAGATGCAGTGCCACGTAGCCTCCTCTTCACACAGTCAGAGCAGCAATTAGAGCAAAAATCAAGGCAGACTTCTAATGAGCTGCTGGCTATCAGGTGGTTGTATTAGTTTCTGTTTAGTTTGATCTATTGTCTTTTAGATAAAGTCGAAATGACCAGTCAGGTAGCCTTCAAAGAAATCCTGATCTATAAATTTAATACCACGTAAAGCTTATACTCCAACCTAAACCAGTGTAGATTGCTTGGCATTTTTTTATCTAAGAAGCAAGAATCACATAGTAAGACCCTTAGGTGATTTAATCATCCAGTTACAGCAGTGGAAAAACAAAATCTTTTTTTTTTTTCCTTTCTTTTTTTTTTTTTTTTTTTTCCTGTAAAATCTCTTCTTATCATATTATTGATGTATACCCTGGCCTTCAAAATCTGTTCCTTCCCTTCACCAGAATCAACAGTGGTCATTTACAGTGGGTAAATTGTTTTGCCCCCATTTTATCCATGGAAAGGGTCCTCAGCATGTCCAAAACCCAAGCTCGGGCAACCCAAGTTCACCAGATCTGCTGCTGGGTTGTACAAGTTTTGTAGGAGATGCAATCAAGTCATTGTACGGAGCATTGTTTAGATTTGTCTACGTCTTTGCTTAGCATCGCTTTGCCCTGAAGCCGAGCGAGGCAGCCTGGCAGCCCCTGCTCGCTTCTGCACTTGACTTCGGGGAGGCCCGGCAGACTGGGCAGGGTTATTTTCCTCCAGATGTGACAAAGGTCAACTGAATGGAGAAATTAGTCATCACGTATGTCAGAATAGCTTCTAAAACCACCCTTTAGGAAGCAAAAGGATTTACTGAGGGAGATAGGACCGTCCCTGCAGGGACCTCACGCCCTCGCCTCGAGCCTTTCGGTGCAGCAGGGCCGTGGGGGCTGTGCTGGGCCATGGGTTGTGCTCCCAGGGCCTGGTCTCCTGCCCTGGCACCTGCCTGCCGGTGCTTGCAGCACCTTGACCCCATGTGGCGCCAAGCAGCCCACAGAGCCCCAGCTCTGCCCTGGGGAGGGGAGGCCTCCCTGCCTCCCTCTGCTCGGCCTTCGGATGTCCTCGGCACCAGCTACACATCACACACATTTCGCACACCACCCCCTCGCCCTGGCATCAAAGATGAGCAGTGAGATACATCGACAAGCTCAGATTCAGCCAGGATAGGCAATCCAGTCTTTTTTTTCCCCCAACATCTCTTAGAACATCTCAGAGGTGTCTGGTGTCAAGTGCAGACCCAGAGGGAGCGCACAGGAGTTCCCTGGCAATATGCAGTTGCAAAACAAGGCATGCACAAGGGTTAAATACAGGAGCAGTCTGTACTATGGATATAGGCCTGTAGACCTTATCACTGGGTCAACTATGTAAAGAGTAGTTGATGGAGATCATCACAAGAAAACAAGTTAAAATGGAACCCAGCAGACTGCTGGTGAATCTTCCAGACCATTCCCAGTTTGTCACCAGTGACATCACCAGAGAGCTTTGGCTCTAGTATAGCAACACAAGTTACATGAATATCAACAAAATCATTAATCTGTACAGCGCTACGAAAGTGCATATCACTGCACACGGGATAAAAATGACTATGATACCAGATACAACATTTACATATTGTGGGGAATTAATTCATCTTTCATGCAGGTCTGCACCATTATAGCAATAAATCAGTTGTCTGATAAAGGCAGCAGCAATGAAAAATTACATGATCTTTTGGCCTACTGACTTGGTCAAGCAAATGACACAGATTGGAAACCGCATGGCACTCTCCCCTGGTCTCTCTCCCTTTGCTCCACTGAAGCCCTGGCTGGTGCTCACAGTGCTGCCTTTTGTGTTTAGAAAGAGTCAGGAGCAGAAATCTGATCAGAACAAAACCCTGAAGGCATCAGGTTTATGCCACACTGCTACAAGTAAAAGACGACTGAATATAATATTTAATTTTCCCAAGATAGTTTCAAAACAATGAGTTTATCATTTGCAAGCCAAGCCATTTGTTTATGCCCTTTTCTCCTTTGTTCTCAGATGGTGGGCAACCTGGGTTTTATTTTGCACAAAGTTCTTTTGCTAGTATTCATCCATAATCATCAACAAAATAACTTAATATATGTAGGCGACTATAATGACAGTAAATGCTGTGTAGGAGGGATAATATGTGCTTCATTGTCACTGCTTGCATGCTGAATTAAATACCCTATTTTGGTCAAATGCTAATACGTTCTATGAGCACTTTCCTATAAACACATTTTTAAAATGTGGCCGAATACAAAGGTGATATGAATAATATATTGAAATAATCTGATATGTGTGAGTTTAAGAACTGGTGTTTTTCTGCAATGTGTTGCTTGGTACTGGCACTGAAATGATCTGCATGAAAAAAAAGTATTCATAGTGGTATCAGTTCAGTCCTAAATACAGTACACCCATCAGGACTACAGTAGCATCACTCCTCATCCGTAAAGGATGTATTCTTTTCTAAATGGACTCAGCCACAGCTGGCTGCTCAGCTGGTGCCAGAATTATTTAGCACATTACACTTCGACTTCTGATGAAAACCTAGGTGAGGTACAAAACAGGTGGAATTTAAATTTCTGCAGATCCTTAGAATTTAAAGCAGCTCAGACCTCAGCAGCACTTCTATCTTAAGAACACCTTAAAATCAATGGCAGCCTCTGTGCCTGACGGTATCGGGTGGTTGGTTTCATGCCGGTGCTCAGTGTTGGGCCACTGAACAAAAAAGTGATTGCAATGACATGATTCATCTGGGAGACAAAACGCGTAGTAGCTGTAAAGACTTTGTGTGTGAAGTTTTTATTGGCCTCAGCCACAGCTATGGGGGCCGGGTAGGGAAAGGCAGCAGACCCCCAGTGGGAACGGAGTAGCCGGTGCCCTGGGGTCTCAGCTGGAGCACTCCTGGCTTGCCTTGGGATGCGTTTGCCATCTTCCCAATGTCTGCAAAGCTAACAGGGAAAAAAAAAATGTTAAGGTCTGCACAAAGCAAAGGGGCAGCCTGTGGGACTTCCCGGCAGCCCGGTTGTGCCATGCTGTGCCCGTGCAGGATGGGCACATCGCTCTGCCTGGGCACAGTCCAGGAGAAGGGGGGCTGCAAGCGGGGCTGGTGCAGGCAGGGCCATCGAGCTTCTTTTCTGCTGGCAGGAGGGAGGTGTGCTGCTCGTCCTGCACCCATCCGCTGGCCACTGCCTTCCCTGGGGGCCTGCCCGGCTGTGCTCTGGCTGGCAGGCATCAGCCAACAGTGAGGTAACGAGGGCTGGGGACAGCCTTCACAGGGCTGAGGACAGCTCTTGCAGCACTACCATGTTCTACCAGCCTGCAGAAAGCCGAGCACGGGACTGACAGCCGTACTAAACATGCCACAGGCTGATCAGCTTGATTGTTTATTCACTTCTCTTAGATCAGCGGATGTAAAATAGATTGTTCCTCATTACAGAGTCAGGCTTTTCAATTAAAATGTATAATGCACTGAATTGGGAGTATCTGTATGCCGAACAATCAGGTTCAGTTCCACAAGAAATAAAACGTTAGCAGCGTTAGCTTGGTGTAGCCAAATGTTTCTGTGGTTTCTGCAGCACCCAGCCCCTAATGCATGGCACAACCTGGCAGGGTGCTGGGGTGATGTGCCCCTCACTTTCAAGAAGTATTTGGTGTCTTTGATAGCCCGTAACTATTGATTATTCCGTCTCTCTGATACACTTTAGATTTTTTTCTCTTCTGTTTTACATTGCAGCAATCCGGAAGCCTAGGGATACAATGTTGTATTGATGCCTTGAGCACAAATGCCCCAGGTACCAGTGCATCTAGCTGATGTTTTAATTACTCTCCTAATACAGCGAGGATTTTAAAGAGCAGTAAACAGCAGTGCCCTGAATTAATGCCTTGCTTCTGGGTTGTCTGTTTTTCACAGATGCATTTTCCTTAGTGATCCAGAGCAAAAGGCTTAGTACATTATCATTGCATAAGACAACTTAAAAGAATAAATAAGGCCTGCAACACAGAGCTCAGTATTAGAAAGACAATGTGACAATAATATCTGAATGATACTACATATTTTAGAGCTATAACTAGATTAGGAAAATCAAAGCACTTCTTGACAAGTAATGTAAATTGGTATTTAAGGTGATCTACTACAAACTACAAATCAGTTCTGGCTTTGTGCTGAGTGGTGAACAGTGAAATTGGAATAAATATAAGAATTCTGCTGCATTAATAATTTGATCTATGTATATATAATATGCTCAGTGGTTGCCAAGTGAGGACCATGACTTAAAATACCGATTTTTTTGTAAACCTTTATCTATCTAAAATAAATAAATAAAAAAATAAATTAGCTAAGATATAGATCCTGACCCTAAAAACAAGAAGGGAGAGATGTTCTGTGCTGGTGATTTACTGCAATTTTTGCTCACAGTGCTTCCTTGGGGCTCTCTCATGCCTGTCCAGTGCCACAGGTCATGAGAACAGGTTGTAGATGTCTTAGGGCAGCCTGCAAGTCGGGGGGACCAAACCAGGTCTCTCTGTCCTGTGAAATAGATGAAATTTGCACAACCTAGGGAGTAAAACACTATTATTCATCCTTCTTTTCAAGTAGAACTCTGCTTGTGACACCACAGAGACCCCAAATGTCCATTAGCAATTTGTAGCTTCAATGGCCATCATTGGAGTTGCTTTATGCAATATAAAGACCAGGCTCAAAGAGTTGTGTTATTTAAAAATAAAAAAAAAAATAATAATAGTAATAAATATATATATATATGTTTGCAGCAGACCGGTTCTAACATGGCTAATGTCCAAATAATTCTGACCATTTCAAGGGTGCTTGCTCTTAATTACAAACTTTAACTTTATTTACAAAGTACACCACACTTAATTGCATGTCTTTCTAATATCTCTTGGTCAGGAAAATAAAGCAAATGCTAATCTGATAGACCTAAAAATGAATGCCTCACCAGTGGAATTTGGAAATATAAAGCAACTGCAATGCAGATCTGCAAAATGTTCTGGAGTGCTTCTTGGAGGAGGAGCTGAGGTGCATCACTGCCCAGGACTCAGCTGGTCACAGGAACCAAATGAATAATGTGAACCTGCGATGGCCTTGAATTTTCTCATTTGTTTCAGAATTAGCTCTCTTTTCAGTCTAATGTCAATACTTAGTGTTTGAACTCTGATGGGCTGGTTTGCTAATTATCATCAGTGTCTTTTGTGAAGCAGCTTACCCAGGCTGTTAAAGCACAATTACCAGCCCGTTTCAGCAGACAGAATGCCTGCAACATTTTACATGCTGAAAATAAATACATAAAATATAATAAAGTAAGATTTTTATTAGTAACATACTTCTGGGGAAGAGTATAAAATATCCATTAGAAATCCTGTTAACAGTATTGGTCATTATGACAAGAAGGAAAATAGCTTTCTTAGGGATTTGATTTCTTTTTTTCTTCTTAATGGATACTACCCTTTTACTGTCACCAGTAGACAATGTTGTCTATTAACATTTACTCAGCACTTATCATTTTTGTATTTCTTCATAACCACAGCAATTCGAATAATGTTGTGGCTCCACTTCTGTCTCTACTTTGATAAATACAGATAATGATCTGTCACTAAAGATGCCCCCGCTCTCATTAACATTGCACAAGTCATCAGGTAGGGCAATTTGGCTAGTCCAATCCTGTACCATATTATTATTATTAATAATAACAATACATTTATCGTCATCAAATAGTTTTGCAAAACGGTTGTTTCTCAGTTTTTCTTCAACAAAATCTGGGCACCTTGTGTCAATGGGACCAGGGACCTTGTGTCAATGGGACCTCTGCACAGGGTGGTCTCTCCCCAGGAATATCATAATGGTGCCTGCAGGAGCCTCAGCTGAACACGGCTGTTGATAGCACAGCTTCGTTCTGTAAGGACAGAGCTGGGAGAAAAAGTTGTATTAACAGGAGGCTCAAGTATACCCATTTAATATTTCCATACTGTATTTAATTGACACTGTCTGTGCAGTGCAAAATCAATTACAGTGCAACACCAGATTTAAATACGACGTCAATCCAGCTACGCTACTGCAGTTTGGTTTGACCTCTGTGAACCAGGGGCAGGCTATGTTAGAAAGCAGTGAAGCAACAACCATCTCAGACTTTTCCAATTAAAACTGGAATAGCAAATTATTAGAAGGGTCTGCATTATTTCTGACTGTGAAAAACATACAGCAGATAGGATGAGTTCCATAAGGGGTAGCTCAAAGCTCATTTCTAGGATAAGAGGAATGAATTACAAACACCCATGGATGCAGTAAATCTACCATAATGTACTTACTATTTTTTCTTACAGAGCAGGTCTCATATATCACAATACGGAATATTTTGTATTATACCCTGGGTCCAAGATGTTGTCATATCTGTTAAACTTGTCTACATAAAAAGTTAGGGTACGAACCCCACATTCAAAGCTGAATCTTTCTGTTAGCATTTAATAGCTTAAAAAAAACTGGACATATAAAACCCAATCTTAGCCACCAAGCACCAGCTCTTGATTACACAGCTCTGTAAACAAGATCAAAGTAAATTTATGAGCAAAATTACTTTCTGTTTTTAATGCCTCTTTCAAAAAATTAATACAGTTGATAGAAGAATTGAAACAGGTTACAAAGCTAAACCCTGTTCTAAGGCGTGTGCAGCAGCCTCATCATTTAAATATGTTCGCATGCAGTACATCTACGATAAATAACTTGCTTACCATGGCAAGTCTTAATTTTTAATCTAATGAATGGATATCTCATATATGCTGACTTTGGTCCTCAGTCTCTCAAGTCCCGCACACACGTGGCCTTTGTTTTGGCAGGTTTGATACATTTGACCTTTACACTGCCCGAGTTTGCTGTTTAATTACCAGGTGGTACTAGCTGGGCTGCAGAATGCAATCACTCGGTAGTAAAACCTGCACGCAGAGTGATGCTGCACACTGTGAGACTTGGCAAGTGCTGCTCAGTAGGACTCCTCTTGCATTTGGGAAATCACTCAGCAGAATTACAGCTTTTGATGGCAAAGCTACTTAAAAGCAAATAAGGTCAAAAAAGCATTAAGGAGCCTGAAGGGAAAGCCTGGCATTATTCATCCGTTCAGAACATAAAGCTCCTGTGTCAACTGCGAGCAGTTACAGTAAACATTTGTACAATATTTCACCTACGTAAATCAGATTAATGCTAGCAAATGATTTCTGCTTGGTAATGTGATGACTTCCCTGCGAATAATGGAAGGCGAAAGGGTGGGTGGAGCACAGCACTGCTCTGAGACATGTTTCCCCCCATAGCACGACCAGCAGCATTGCTGTGTCCCCACTCAGGCTGCGTGGGCTGCAGGGCACTGTTCGACCGCGCTCTTCCTCGCATGGAGGGGTGCTCGCTGTACCCCTGAGAGAGGCTGCGGGGTTGGTCCTCAGCTCCCATGCCTGTGTGGCACAGCCTGTGAGAGTCCCAGCTGGACATACCCGAGGAAGTGAGAATTGAAATAGTGCTTATTAAGTTGAGCCTTAAAAAAAAAAAAAAAAAAAAAAAAAAAAAAAAAAACTGTGGAAGGAACACAGCACGGGAGGCTGCCCCCGAGAGGAGCATCCATTTTGTACGCAGGTGACAAATGAAAACAAATGCTTTTCCATTAATCTTAACATCTTAAATGCTAAAAAGTCTTTTTGCAAAAGGCCAATATTCCTTTTATTACACAATAAGTTACCGGAACCTCAGTGTTATTTTGCAAGTATAAAAACTGTTCTTTCAAAAAGAGTATTTTAAATGGAACCTGCCAGGTGTAATGTGTGATGTTATAACTGATGGCCCACAATTAAAAAATGCCCTTTTAAAGTAAGTGCAAAATCAAAATGGAAGTACAAATCCCTTTATCCTAAGACCAAAAGAAAAGCTCTAACTTTGGGGAGTTTGACTCATGGACCGTATGGCAGAGGAGTGCGAGAGAGCACCACCAGGTTATTCTATTACTAGAGCTCTTCCTGTAGATCTGTAAATACTGCACATATCTCCAGATTTTCCATGCAAAAGAAGATTTTCCCTTTATTGTGCCAGTGCTGGCTTCCCCATGACAAATTCTGACGCCTTTGAGCTAGGCATGTGCTTTTGTGCAGCAGGGCTTTTTACCTGGCAGCATATTCCTGGTCCCAGCCGGGTTGCTTTGCAGAGCTGCTCTGTAACCATGTGTGCATGTACAGAGGAGCCGTGCACATGCACAAGGAATTTGCAATACACACGCGTTCTGCTGCAGCTGCAGCTTTGCAGTCCTGGAACCTTTGTGGTTTAAATGAAGCAAACCATGCTGGGATTAGTATTGCAGAAGGTGGAATTAGGCCTAGTGTATTTACGTATGAATCTCCATCGTGCATTCATGGTAAATGTTGGGCTCCCCATCTCATTTCCCCTCTACAGAACGTGAGGTAGAACAATGACATTAAAATATGTAAAAGAATGACAATCGGCCTATGAACAGAGGTGTCTGAATCTCATTCAGGAGCATAGTAAAATAGATAGGCTAATACCAAGCAATTACACAATGTTTCCTACAATCAACCTTATTGAATGAAATGCATACTACTAATCCAAAGAAAGGAAGAGTGCACTGCATGTTCAGGGACTCAGACACAAGGCATGAATTTAAAAAAACAGAGATAATTACATGTATTAAAGTTATCCTCCACACACACCTTAAGTATAAAAGAAACCATTATTTTTCTGTACTGCCCCAAACCTCAGCTTTGTTTAGATTAGGTAAATTTCTTCTGGTATTATTAAAAATCAGACCAAACAAAAATCACTTATGACAATCGACTCTTGATGAATTTCAGAACTGTAAACATTTAGCTGAGGTGTCAGCAAATAATGCTCTATTTTATTCCAGAACAGCTGTGATATCATATAGATAAAAGAAAAAACTTCTGCCCGTATTTGTGCCTGGGCAGCTTTCTCCCAAGTAAATTGTTGCATAAATTACAGAGTAAATCTAAGAATAATGCTGAGTACAACTTGAAATGCTTCAGTATAATGTGCCACTCGCATCATGTCAAAGCCGGATTTCACATTATGGATGATACCCATCACACCTTTATCTGTCTTCTGCTGATGAAATTTCTGCTGTGAGTCAATGTACAACATCCGTGTCAAAAGATCAGATATTGTATTTGTTTGTTTTCCAGCTTGCTTATGGCTGATAACAGCATAAGCCAAGTGAATCCAAGGAAAAATAATTCATCACAGTACACTGGTCACCCTTGCACTGCCACAAAAAAAAACATTCCCGTGTCTAGTGTGAATCCAACTGCATCAAATTCTGCTTAAACATCATCAATCAGCAGCCCAGAAAGCACTTTTCTAAAGCTCCTGTAGGGGTTGATGGAGTGAAGCCCAACTGAATATATTGGCTTAAGCCCCAGCCAGGTCAGTGCATTTCTCAAAAACCAGACCCAACACAAAAAAATAAATAAATAAATAAATAAATAAATAAATAAATAAATTCCTGCTGCACACACACCTCGTCCTAGCCGAGTGCCTGTGCAGTGCTGGGTTCTGCAGGGATCTCCCTCCAGCTGCGCCGTGTCCCCATGGCTTGGCACCGCGCGGCACCGCGTGGCTCAGGGATGTCGCAGCACCAGTTCCTGCAGGGCCACTGGCCACAGAGGAGATAAAGCCATCCCAGGACAGCAAATGCCTGGGTAACAGGAGATGGTTGAGTTACTTTTCCCTGTTTTCACACTCCTTCTGATTGTATTTTATTCTAGAGTCAGGATGTGGGTTGTACATCACGTTACGATCAGAAACGTTGTACCTATATATTTATATACTGCTCTTTTTGGTTCATTTCTAAACAAATCATCTCAAGGTGACAGGAAAGGGTGCGGGTTTTAGTTTTTAAAAAGTGGTTTACAGTAACTAAATTAAACGAATGCCTTATTTACAAGTATTAAAGGATTTTTTTGGAGAAGAAATCCCTACTCCAAAGGTAGCCCAAGAAGCCCCGGCAGGGGACCCCTCAGCAGTGAGGAGCAGCGACAGGCAGGGCCTTTCTGTGTGGAGCCCCAGCAAGGGGTGACAGCCCAAGCAGACAGAGGCACTGGTGTCTGAAAGGTGCCCGGGGCTCCTGGCCACAGGAGCTGACCGTGCTTTGGGCACCCAGCACCTCCACCTGGCCCCCGCAGCGGCCCGAGGCTCAGCACCCAGGATGCGAGCCAAGGGAGAACGAACGTCATGCGAGGGGTGCTGCAGTGCTACCGGATCCGTCTGCGTACCGGGCTGATCTTGATATTTGCAGTGAAACAAAGAGCCTCTTCAAAACTTAGAGAAATGTTTTTCCAAAGCCACTCGGTAACTTCCTTGTGACCTTACTACTGTACAGTGCGTAGGAAGAAAACCACATTGCCATAGGCTGTCAGAAAAGACTTGGTTAGGTGAACAGCAGAACTTTTCCCAGGATTAAAATATAGTGACATTTTTTTTTTTTATTTTTTTTTTTTTTGGTTTGTTTGCCTGTTTTGTTTTGTTTTTTGTTTTCTTAATGAGTTTAACCTGGAGTCAACAGAGTCCCCAGTTCTTTCCAAATCTCAGCAACAGCCTATAGGGAAGAATATATTTATTTCCTGCATCTGTTCTCCAAATTAAACCAGAAAATGTTTATAAAGGAATAAATGGTTCTTGGTAGTCCCCAGGGAAGCTCTTATGGAAACCTGGCATTATAGAGATGCTTGCTGCCGGTGATCTCTGTGTTGCAGCACGGCTGGAACCTTTCTTCACAGAACTTTTTTTCCTCCTTTTATATTGTACTAGTTGTAAGGGAAATATAACACCACTGCAGGGTTAAAATCTGGTTCCAGCGAAGTCAATGGCAAGAATTCCATTTATTTCAATGGATCAAGGATTTCATCTCAGATGTTTATTGTGCTGTCAGAACAGGGAGCAAGCAGACTGTGTGTCTGCAAGGCACACAGGGTATCTAGCAATCAACCTTGGTGTTATATTGCAGAATCATTTGCGTTTGCTCTGGCATTAGGAACATTGTTCGAGGGTGTTTTAATTGCACATATGAACACAAAGGAAGAGTCGGTGTGCCATTAATACAACATTGATGCTTAGCACTTACTATAAAGCACCGTGTGGAACTATGATCAAATCTGACAAGTCCAAACTTTAACAATGTACAGCATTTTATGATGCATGTAGTATTTTTAGTAGCAACAGACTATGACATTTGAGGGCTGCAGCCTAGTAGGATATACCAGTGTTTCCCGCTTCTATGTAATATTTTGTATGGGTTTAGAGAAGATGGCCTCTGTTGTGCATTGTTTGTGAAATGTTTCTTATCCCAGAGAGGTGTATGATGTAAAATACGTCAGTGAAAAGTGTATATTTTATGTGAGAGGAAAATACATTTTAATAAAGGTAAGCTTTGTTAGCTGTAAAAATGGCAACTGTTCAAGTGTACAGTAACTTCTTACTAATGTACGAAAATCTGTGATATTTTTGATTTGATTGTATTTGTATTGCCCAAATAAAACATTTTGGCTGTATTGTTCTTAACTGTTACATTTTTTTAAAAGGGATAATGCACATTTATTTTTCAAGAATGTGGTTGGTGATGGTGGCTTTTGAGGTGTCATGGCCTTTTCCTCTTACCTATTTTTTTTTTTTTCTTTATGGGGAGATATAAGCTAAAAAGTTACATCTGGAATTCCAGACAACACAAGTCAGCTATATCCAAATGTAAAACCACGAAAATGTCCATGCCAGAAAAGCAAAAGGATGATGAAACACCATTATTTTATTAACATATAAGATAACTAAGCTCCTTTCAAAAACATCAGCCAAAATGGGATGCATCACCTGTCTAGAATGTCTGTTTGGGTACAAATCTAACGAAATGGACCCCCAGCTGCGTGGTTCCCAGTAAAATCAAACAGCAAGACACTTCTGGAGGCAGCGTGGAGATGGAGGGCAGGGCGGTAGAAGGCTCTGGAAGATGACAGGGTGATCCCGTGGGATCTGAAGCAGCTGGGTCCCAAACAAACTGAGCTGATGAAGTGTCTCCTCTGGTAACCTACCACACACTGAACTGCCATCATCCATCAAACAGCGTTTTTAGAAGCGTCAGCTACATCAACCATGTTTCCTAGCCAACCCTGCCAAGAAAATACTCATGCTTCAAATGTTTCCGTGAAATTAGAATAATAATATAATAATAGGCCTCATAAAACAACTTCAATTTCAAAAGGGTCTAAAAACACTTTAGAAACATTTGCATACTCAAGAATTGTTTCACCTGATGCTGAACTGCAGCTGCCTGCAGGGTGCAACAGGGCGACCAGGCAAGAGCATAGAGCTCACGGCGGCAGTTCTGAGCCCGAGATGAAGATGTGACAATGATGGCACACTGCTCTTATGGGAGCTTGTGGCAGGGATGTGGGAATGAGGCTGCTCACTGAGATCTGTAAGACCCCAGGAGACGTGGAGCAGCTGCATCCCAAATGAGCCTGGCTTGATGAATTGATAGTTCAGAGGGAATTGAGGCAGGCTGAATACAAAAACTCACAGAAATTAGCTCAGGATCTGAAGATCGTGATGCTACAGTTCCCCAAGCAGTTGTACCTTTGATACACCATGTATCGTAGCATTAATTATCTCCAGAAAGAGCTGCACAAACATGGTGAGCATTGCTTTTTGCAACATCTTTGTCTCCCGCTGAAGGCTGTGGGGTGCCTGCGCCAAGCCTGGTGGCAGCGCAGCCCCCAGCACGGGCACTCTGCTGCTGCCTGGAAGAGATTTATCAAAAGCTGGGTGAGATCTCACGTCATGCTAGATCTTGGCCAAGCAATCTGTTCATTGCTGTGGTCGTCAAACATCCAGCTGTGATATCAGGCTTTCCCTTGAAATTTGTCCTCATTGTGGTCACCTGGGTGGTGAGTGGCACCGGGGCCGTGGGGAGACCCCAGGGCTGGGGGCACGAAGTCCTAAGGTAGCCCTTACACGCAAAGCATTTAGTGCTACTGCAGCTACGTGTTGGGAAAATGAATTGCATCTAGTGCTGAACCTTGAAACACTCCCAGTGATGGCATTAGAGCATTCCCAAGAATTAATTTCTTTCTGTCTTCAGGTTAATGAGTTGAAAACAAAAAAATATATGGTCTCGGGCAACAACAACAAAAATATTTACCTAAAACACACAATGTTTCCAGTTGTCAGATTTATTCCACTCTTTTTACAATGCTAATGTGTAATGCCAGGCTTCTTCTTTCAGGGAGAAGCACAAGGTTTATTTTCCCAGATCTGAGTCAGATGATGTCCTCATTTAATTGTTTGTTTTTCCCAGAGTGCATTCACCCTTACCTGCTGAATGGAGTCTTCTCAACTATGGGAAGAGAAAACAAATTGAATTTTAATCAAAGGGTTTCTATTCTGATCACTGCTGGTCTACTTTCACTTTATAGTTACCAATAAAATGTTAAAGAGAGTATCACCGGTGGATTTATTTTGATTGATTGCATCTGCCCACTCTCTTGCATTTTAAGGTACCTCATTACTGTACATTCAAGAATTGCATTTCTTAGCATGTTTAATAGGCCTTAAACTTTAGACAGCTAATTGGTTCAGCTGGTGTTTCTGTGCCTTCGCTGAAAAGCTAATAAAAAGAAGCACAAAAATTGAAGAATATTAATAGTTCCTACTTCGTAAAGATAAACTTAACGGCCAGTTTATGCTTTAATTAATACATGGAAGCTAAGAATGCTTTAAAAAAAAAAAAAAAAAAAAAAAAAAATAGATTATCATCAGAGTAAAGACTACCTTGCAATATCTTTTTTTTTGTATCCCCCATACACATTTAGGTATTCTTGTCCCATATAGATTCTTTACCTCTGACCTTTCAGATTGTGAGAAAAAGAGAATTTGTACACTTAAATCCTATAGCAGTAAAAAATGTACAAGAACATTTTAAACATTTAAGCTCTATGCAGTGTGAGAACTCAGAAAGGAGGAGTCATTAGCTGCGCACCTTGTCCTCGTTACAGCTGCAGCCCCATGTCAAATAGCCCAGGTGAAAGGAAACATATCCCTTCGTGTGACCAGGCATGAAGGAAGACGCTCTCCTATAACATGACCCGTGTCATATTTTGGCTAAAACAAACTTCCCACCTCTCCAGAAACACAGACCTACCCTGCCTCTACTGCTGGTTCCTGTCCTGGCCAGGTTTTGCCACTGGCACCAGCTGACTGCTGACAGCCAGGACAGGCTTTTTCCAGGAGACCTGGCCAGAGCACCCCCAAGAGATGAGATTTTTCAAGAGTGAAGCATTTGGTTCTTCCTTTCACGTCAGAGGTAAGAAAATATTTTTATCTGGATGAGAAGTGATTCGGTGACCCACACAGGCCTATGACCTGTCCTCCGCATCTTAGTGCCTTACATACAAGGCAGCCGGTTTCTGGCCAGCTTGCTGGTCAGGCCACCAGGGAAAAGCTTCCATTAGATTTGTTTCTAATGAACAGCTTGTCTCGAAAATGTACTTTCTTGCTTTTCCTCCCTGGAAGTGCCAACTAAGATTTTTAATAGGATATTTGATTTGCTTGAACAAATGCAGGCTCCATTAGTCATTAGTTGGTTGTTCTTGTTTTTTTCCCAGTGACAGGCAGTAGTAAATCCCACAGTAGACTTTTGTGACTGTGTCTGATAAATGTTGCCTACAGCCCTAGTACTATCTTTCAACAAGCACAAATCTTGCTGCTACAGTGTTTTGTGTTCTTTCTTCCACAAAAGAAATATCTGCTGATGCTTTATGCTTCCCCCGATCTGTCCTTTCTTGGTAGAAAGGCTCATTTTTTCTGAGACACCTGAAATGAACAGGCATTATTGCCTATGCTTTTAAAAAAGGAACCAAAACAACAGAAAACAAACTTTGTCTTTATTAGCTGACTGGTTTCTGAAGACGCTGTAATGACAGTCACTTTTTGTATTACTGGTGTAGTCTTGCTACCAACCCTGCTATCAACACAATGGGCATAAAGTGATGCTTTGCAATGTCTGTGGATCATTATACCTTCTTACATGCTGCCGGGTGGAAGTTACTGATGATTTCTGTCTACCATCTAAAGCCAGAGATCACCTTTTCAAGGCATATTTTTTTCTCTATTGCTCTATAGTTTTATGGACTGTTACACACCAGGAAAGTTATAGAGGACAAATGTGCAATATTATAGATCTTCACAACTGAGCAAATATTCCTCTTCCCCTTCCTGCTATGGAAGAGTCAGAGAACTGTCTTTTAAAAATGTGACCTCTCCAGATCAGTTTATAGCAAAAAGATCAGAATGATGAAAGTTCTTATTTACTGCAAATAGTCTTCTGGGTCTGTTTTGCAAAGAGCATGAATTTTTTGTACATTTGTGTCATCCCTCTGAACACAAGGCAGACATAAAACTTTGGCAAAAAGTGGCAAGTCCCATCGCTGTGGGTAGCGTGATGAGACAGTCCTCACAGTAAATCAGGCATGCTCCTCACGTTCACAGGGCCCTTTCACTTTTGTTTTTTTAGTGGCAGTTTAAAGGTAGTGCCTGAGCTGTGAGAGTACACCCAGGCGCTGCCCACAGCCTGGCAGCAGTGCTGGCATGGAGGTGAGCGGAGGCTGCTCCACCACTGCATGAGTGCAGCACCCTGCAGAACCCTGCAGCACCTGGCTAGCAGGCACAACTTTTCCAAATCGCATAATCTATGCATTCTTTCTCTCATTTAACGCTTAAAATTAGTCCTTACCTTATGGATCAGTAATGGCTAAAGAGGAAATCAAAGCATCGAGCTATCTGGGAATATCTGAGGAACACAACTTTACAAATGGATTAGCTTTGTACCTCAGGAATGACTATTTTTTGTTTGTACCGACACTGCCAGATGTCAGCAGGTATTTCGGTGAAGCTGAGTGTCAGACTGTGATGCACAGCCCCACATCCCACAAGGTGGGTAAATGTGCCCAGAGGAGGTGGATGTTAACTTGCTGTGCTAACGCTTGCATCTCATTTACAGCTGGCTGAGGTTTTGCTGCACAGCTCCTGCTTGTGCTGTGCAGACCTGCCCCTGGTCTCCGAGGCTCCTGCTGCAGCTCCTGGGCTTGTGGTGGCAGAGACGGCAGGGACCAGTCACCAACTAGGTTCCCCAAGTCCCGGTGCCTCTGCACTGCATTATAGCTGCAGTTACTCACTTGGTGCTTTTTCAGCCTGTAATTTAACACTTGTGTCATGGGAGTATGATGATAAGTTTCAGAGGCTGCACTTACCAGTATGCCCACTTTGCTCCTGCTTCACAGCCAGTAGATGCTTGGAGTGCAGCAGACCCTGCCTGACTGCAAAACACAGCACGTCTCACCGACTTGGCTATCGTGATTCACACACAAAGGTCATTTCAAAGCAGATTTTTATTTGCTACTGTTATTTTTAACATTAAAACAAGACTACTACTGAGTAATCTGACTGTTACTCATTGTTGATAGTCATTGGGAAATCTTTTTCACTTGCTAGACTGAGGAACCTGAAAGAGTGGCTGTATTGCTGTATTTCAGATATTATGAAATATCTGAATTCAGTGAAGTGTAGCTAAATGTGAACTGTAACTCTTCAGCAGCTTTGGGAAAAATCAAGGCCCTGAAGCTAAGTGCAGCTGCAGCACGCTCTGAGAAGCCGGCCTGTCCCCTCGGAGGGGAGGTCTCTGCCCCGTGATCACTTGCTGTGCTTCTTCACAAAAGCAGTTTTCATCAATGTTTATCTGTCATGCATTAGAAATTATTCACAACAAGCATTCAGTAGGACTACCAAAGCTGTAGGTGTTTGCCAGATGTGTCTTAAAGAAAGCAGCAGCTGGAAGAAAGGAATGCCTCCTCATACTGACTTCGATTGTCCTGTGCCCTCTGATGGTCCGTGCCCTTCCTTGCTTTTTGTAAAATCCGTTTCACAGGTCGATGACCAAAGCTCAAACACAAGGCTGTCCAGGCAGCTTTCTCTTTAGAAATGTGCTCTCTGAATGCACTGCAGCAAAAGCTATCTCCTGTGAAATCTAATTTAATGCATTAATGTGGATTCATAAAACAAAGTCACACATTGTGCGAGCAACATCATTTGTGGCACTGGAATCTTACTGATTACAGCAATAAATAATACAGTGTGTATCGCTGGGAAAAAATATATATATATAAAATCAGCTAATCCACAGGAGCAATGAAGAGAACAGGAACAATTCTGTCTTACTTGAGCGTAGTAATTTTGTAACGGTCTCCACAGTCTCACTTTCTGAAGCAGCCAGACTCTACTCATGTGGTAATCACTCGGGGAAGATTCCTTTTATTATGTGAGTGAAGCTGCCAGTTGCTGGTTCAGACCAATGGGATTATAACTCTTCAATAGTCCCAGCATGACACTAGCAAGATTTCAGCTTAATCCAGGGCCACAGTTCAGCCAGTAGCAACCGCTTCAATTTCTATTGCAGTTTACTTAGGCTTAACACCGGCAGCGAAGTGCCGCACCCTCCCCACCGCAACCTGATTAAACCACTTTCATGGCATTACGTGGAAAGTAAAATCCACAGCTTTCCCTTACGTGACTGTTTTACATAACATGGGCATCGACCAGGAGGAATAACATTGCTACTACTTAAGGAAAAAAATAAAATAAAAGCTCTCAGAATGCTTGCTGGCCAGTTGATTTATTGCCACTGCAGCTGCAGACATTTTCCTAAATGAGTCTCAAATTATGTATTTATATCACTTCTGGGCCCCAGCATAATGGGGCCAGGTCTACCTCTCCCCACTGCTCACCATTTATATAGATCCAGGCCATTTTCCTCTAACTGGGGTTGGATTATGGCACTGATGTGCAGGCAGGGTTTGGATTATCAGTACCCTGGAAGAAATCTGCCAGTCACACTCTTTGTGTTAATTACGTTCCCAAGATCTCTAATGTGCAGGCAAACGGTTCCCCCTGCTGCACTGAGCTATTCTTAAGTCTCCTCTAACCAAACACTTCTGTTTAATAGGCCATCCAATGTAGAAGCACTAGTCCAGGAACGTATGTTAACTTATGGCAGGCTAAAGATACAGCTGTGCCTAGTTATATTTAGGTAGCGAAGGGGATAGTTTACTTGCATTTATTCCCTTCAGTTCTGTGTTGTTATGCTAAAACCAGACATGATCTAGAACACAATACTTTGTCAATGTTCAGTGTCACCTGCCAGAAAAACTTTGCATTTAAAAAATATTCCCCAGAGTTTTTGGAATCTGTTCAGCAAATGCTAAATTTATAAATTCTAGAAGCAGATTTTGTGGTTGTACTGTGAGGTGAACTTCGTAATGCACAAAGATATGATTGCTGGTCTGCAGAATTCCCACAGTATCTGCCTCAAATTCAAATAAATTTAGGAGCTCAAATGTGAGGCATCTGAGATTGGAAAATTTTCCCAGACAGTCTTCTTTGGGTGAACAAGTTCTGATCAATAGTCTTGATTTTCAGTCATAGGGTCTGAAGTACACCATCAAGAGTCTATTTGAACACCTCAGAATGGCCATTTATGTTTTTTTTCTGCACAGTTTTGCTATCTTGAGGATGCATATTTACCATCTCTCTGAGAAGTCTGAAGAGCATCGAAGGATACTGTCGTGCTCAGAATAACAGGACAACTCTTTCTTGTACTGAGTACCTTGTTACTTCAAAATATTCCATATATCCACTGTGAATGGTATGATTGTAGCAAGAGTTGAGAGGCTTGAGTTACAAGTGAGTTGTAAGCATGAAGATCAAGATTGTTTTTGAAGTATACCTGTGGTTATCTGGGCACCTTGGCTCACCCTTCTGCATGCCACAAGCTCCTCAGTCTCTGGGTGGTCCAGGAACTCCCCAGCCGGCTATCTGCATGGTGAGGCAATCGAATGGGTGAGGAAACGGGCCAGTTTGAAACCTAGATGATGTACTAGACCCACACACATGATTGTGCAGTCATGTGAGGCTGTGGCCAAGTGTATCATGAGAAGTGAGCAAAACAGTGACTTGAAGAGTCTCTCCCAGAGCAACTGAAGATGTTGCTGCAAGGACGGCTGCAGCAGACTGCCATCACCGTTGGACAGCAGTCAGCCAGCCTGCTCAGGAGATTTGATTCCCTGCGGGAGCATTCCCCAGTGCTGAGATCTCAATATTTATTTATTTTCATTTTAACAAACACTGTGTCTGAGTTTTTGTACAACATGATGAGGGGCGATGTGGAAGAAAAGGTAATCCTATATTCCCTTGTGGAGGCAAAGAACCAGGGACAACCATGTTTAGGGACTTTTGCAGTTATTACTTTTAAATGTCCAATTACAAATTCAGTGGAGATATTAAGCAGATGTATAAACAATGCCACCCCTTTTACACAGATGTGTGTGGTGCTGGCACTCTGTTTTATTGGAGCAGTTAACATTTGTAGCTCTGGAAAACAAAGCGCTCTGTTCACACTTGAAGGTGCTTTATATTTTCCTCTTTAAACAGTAAGGCTGCATATGGGCTTTTGTAATGACAGTTTTTCACAGAAGAACAGTGCCTAAGAGTAAATCATATTGCTTTTTTTTCTCAATCCGAGGGCCACTGTCATTAAGTGCTCCACAAACAGGATTTGCTTTAGTTATCCCGAGAAAACTCCATATAGTAATAAATTAATTTCTGACAAATAACCAGCTGAGCTGAACTGTTCCAAAGGCAAAACTCTTCATGAACTGGAAATACATAACCCAAAATATTCACCTATATTTGTTAGTAGAATAATCAAATATTTATCAGTAGTTTCAGAAACCTGACTATTGCTGTCTCAAGTTCTCATTTTGATGTTCAGAGCTGTAAATGTCAAAAACACGTATCAGTTTTCTTGTGCTTACCTACATCATTCACAAATGCCTGGAGCTTCTCATTTGTCTAATTGTCCTCAGCTGAAAAAGGATACAAAAGGAAGTAAACAGCTATGAAAAGAACTGTTTATACCAGCCTGCCTGTTCATCTCTCAGAGGTTTTCAGGCAACTTCTCAAATAATTGTGTTTCCTTTAAGAAACATTCAGAGAGGGGTGCCTAGGCCCATAGTGAGACATTTTGGCACCCATGGGAGGATATTAATTTGATTTTCTTCATCTGCTGAAAGACAGCTACAGCTGGTAAGTGAAATGCACGCACGCACACAAACACACACACACCATTGCAAGCTTTGGATTAAAGAAATAATTCACCCCATTGAAAAGGCCTTTTTTTTTTTTTTTTCTCTCTCTCTTTTTTTTTTTTTTTCTTTCTTTTTAATCAGATCCTTGTGATTTCACAGTATTTCCTCCATTTTGGTGTCCCAATTTTATGCTTGCTGTGGTTCATGTTTTAATAGCTATCTTCCAGTATGGAATATGTTGACTCTACTACAGTAGAAATTTGAAGAGAGAAAGTTTGATCTGAAAATATTTTAAATCTATTATTCAAATAAAAGCAATTTGTTTAGTAAAAACTTTGAGAGTTTCAAGGGGAAAATTGAAATTTTGTTCCTCCTCTCTCCCACAACAAATTACACTCCATAAATCGCCTAAGCCAAAATATAAATGCAGGTATTTCTGTTTATATAGAACTGAAGATTGAAAGGAAAGCAGGCAGTTTTCCATACTGTTTTATGAGCTACCTAAACTTGTAAAAGGAATGTATGTTGGTCAAACTTTGCCAATGAAATTAGGAAAACAGAGTTTTTTGCCTGCACACTCCAAGATGACATGAAAAGTACAGCTGCTGCACACCTAGGTGTGCTTCTGAGCCCACAAGTGCACAAGCAAAGTATAATTCCATTACGCTTTGATTGCAAATGGGCTACACTAGCTGGTATTCCACAGTCACATTAAACCAGCGTTAGCACCAAAAGAAATGTTCTTCCTTTCCTCTAGCACCAGATATTTATTCCTCCTCTGTTTCTTATTTGTAGTGGCATAACCTTTTGTCTGGCTGCCTAGGAAATTAAACTGGAGAGGTAAACCTGGTTGAAACTAAACCTTTTTTTTTTCTCAGTATTTTTAATCTGTTCCACTTTCTCAATCTAGTTTAGTACTATCAGAATACTTGTCTGTATTTGCATGGTCAGGATTTGTCTTTTGCAACATAAAGTAATGTAAATGCTTCAATAATTATTACAATTACCTATCCTGAGACATCTTTCAGGACTGAAATTTCAAAGGTTGAGGAATATGACAGATGTTTGACTTAATAACTGAATCTCAGTCTTCTTCGGAGGCTTTCAGGTGGAACTGCCATTCTTAAACCTCCCGTCTCCAGGGTCCTTCTGAAAAAGCAGAGTAAACTTTCCTTTACTTTTAATTAAGTTTCAGTACACATTTACGTGATTGAAGGTTGGCAGTGGAGTTGAAAGAAAGTTCACTGTCACTAGAAAGAATGCAGAAGGGGACACGAGCTGGATTCAGAGCCACAGCTCATGCACACATTTATAACCGCACTGCCATTGATAAAAAAAACTGTTTCAAAGCAATTTCTTGGAATAGTAAAGATTTGTGTGATCAAAGCTATGTTTACTTGCAACCCAACGTGATAGCAGCGCGAAGCTGTCTCAGTTTGATAAAGATTATGACTGAATCTTTTCAGAAAATGTCTCCCATAATTAAAAATGTACATTTTATGCTTTGTTCATAATTTTGGAGGATCGTTTTAATACACAGGTATGTGCTTTTCCTCCAGTTATTTTTTCTCCCTTTTTAATCAATATATTTTGCTTTAGCTGTCTGGAATTCCTATTTTTATCTCTAAAAAACAACCTTCCAGAGACATGCCGGATTCTGAGTGCAACTGATAAAACCACAGAAATTCAGAGATAATGGTAAAATTTGTCTTATGTATTTTTATTCTTCTCCCTCTACCAAGTTTGAAATGCAAATTATGGGAACCTGCACAGTGTAGTGCTTAAAGATAAGCACATGCCGTTTCAAGTAAAAAATCTTGTAAGAGACAAAACACAGGTTCAGTTCTCAGGTTCAGTCCATGCATCTCCAGCTCTGAAATGCCACGGAAGGCACGGCTCTTACATTTTGTCCAGAATGTGACATGCCAGAACAATCTGAGCAGCAAATTAATGCAAATACTCACTATGTGACATTTATCTAAAGGGCCCATTTGCTAACTGGTGCTTTCTCCCTGCCATTATTTTTGATATTCAGCATTAATAAAATTCCTTATGTTTTTGATTTTTATGCTTCTCATTTTATTTCGGCTACCAGTATAGGAATTTCCATTAGTAATTTTTCTAAAGGTTCCATATTCTAAAAGGTTAAAGGTGAAATGAAAGCCATCACGTTGCTTCAAGAGAGGCAAGAGGAATTGTCTTGCTTGCCTGCATCTGCCTCTTTCAGCAGACCAGTGAGAAATATTGAATTTTTTTTCGTTCCAAAACTTGGAAGAATTTTCTTCATAGGAACAATTCAAACTTTTTTATCTGTTGCTGATCTCTGTGAACAATTTACTGAATTCAAGTGTAAGGGAGAGGGGAAAGTTCAGGAAATTGCTAAGGAAGGACAATTCCTGATGCACCAGACAGGTCTCACCCAGCCAGGATTGCAGAGTGCTATTTTGGGCTCCAAGCATCTCTTAATACCTTTATACACTTCATACCTTTATGCCACAATGAACTCAGAAAAGACAAATTAGGATCATTTGTCTCTCTTCTGGCACATTCAAGTCATAAAACTGTGACCACCAAACTGTCTTGAGCATGGCCCAGGATCACGTGGAAGTTCTTTCCTCACCAGGTGTGCTCTGGCAACCCCTCTGCCAGAGGAGCACTGCCCTCACTGCAGAAACGTGCTGAGGATTGCCGTGGTTCCATTCATCTTCTCTCTGCTGTGACATCCCTTCTCTGTCAGAGTCCTAAGTAAAGTTTAAGCATTTCTCTACAATGAATGCCAGTGATATTGCCTGCCCTTCCCTCACATCATCTGAAGTTTGCTGCAGGCTGGCCAGACACTTGCTCATGAACTGGAGAGCATAACCCAAATCTGCTGCACTAACACTGTGCTCAGGAGGGGGGACTGCAGCACATCTAGAGGCAGCAACAAAGCCGTGGCAGCAAAACCTTGGCCTGGTGCTGGGTGGCTGAAGCCTGCACTGCCCCTCGCTTTGCTGCTGACAGGAGGTGGGCAAGCTCACTGTGACCTCGGACACCTCCTGCATTTGCACGTCAGAGATGGGCATACGTGGTGGTTTGATGTCTTTAAGAGCATGAAAAGAATTCTTTTGTAATTTAAGTGACTTCAAATATTAAAAAATATATGCATATATCTTCAGTTGAAAGTACTCTATCTTTCTGCATTCAGAGCTGCCTGTGAATACTGTTAGTGGGCAACGTGCCCAGGTTATGGCATCTGGTTTACACAGTGCTGCTACACGGGGCAGAAGGTCAATAGCCCTGACAACAAACTTTAGCCTTGTCTTTGTCTTCTTTCTCTTAGATGTTGGTATTGCCCTAAGGAACTTTCTTTTTTTTTTTTTCTTTTTTTTTTCTTTTTTTTTTTTTTTCCTTTTCCCAACTACACAGGTTGTAAGTGTGTGCTTTGCATTTTCAGAATGTTGATAGAGTAGGTCAGGGACAATTGGTTTCATTAGATTACTGTATCTGAATAGACTCTTGATGCCTATTGGGCTTGCTTTCTTTTCCTTTATGTGTTATGTTTAGCTCTGACCTTGAATTTTGTTGTCTTTTGTTCATTCGTTTGTTACAGAAAAGGTTTTTCTCTCTCCCTATCTTGACAAAGATGAGAAATGGATTTTTTTTTTCCAAACTCGTACACGAGCATGGTACATTTCCTAACAAAATGTGATGAGCATACAGCACTGGACTTTCCATCAGAAAGTGCTTTCATCTTTCTCATACCAGCTACATAATATTCTCTTTTTCCTGCAGATGGACTGCTCATTGAACATGATTTCTTGTTAAGCAGGGTTGTTTTAAAAAGCCACAATTGACAAAGTAGAGAATTCCCTTTTCCTCTACGGACTTTGTTTTGCATCTTGTGTTGTTTCTGTTAAGGATTTGGTAAGTGCAGCAAGAAAGCGGATTGGTAGAGTCACTGGCTCCACTTCTGCACCTTCCAAGGACTTGAAGGAAGGATTTCTGTCAGTATGTGGAGGGCAGAGGCAGCCGTCACTGCACTGTCATTCCATCACAGTACACAGTGCTCCCTAACATTGTAGTGTCACCTTTGGATAGCACCTATAGGACATGAAAGAAAGCATTTACTCAGCATCCAGCGTTGCTCCTCAGACATCCCCTGAAAGGCAGCTTCTGGAGTATTCTGGAATACTCAAAGTCAGCTTGAACAAACAAATTCAAACAAGGCACTGGAAACAATCTGACTGTGGAGGAAAAGCTCTGTGCAGGCTACATTTCCCTGCTGATTTTCTTTCTGTGCGGCAGTCAGCCACCTGTAGCTCAGGTATCTCTGCACTGCCTTGTTGTGTACAGCAAAATACATCCTGACATGAGCAGCCTGAAAATTTTAATAAAAATCACCATCTGAATATATATATAAATATATATATATATGCATTAATAAGCTTTATTCCTTGATATTCTAAAGCTTCAGGATTTGATAATCTATACTCTCCAGGGGAAACCCCAGTAATTTCACCTTCTGCTTGCAAAGGTTTTTTTGTGACTGAATTTCTTATTCGCCTTAATAACACACATCCTTTTCACTGACTGGTAGACTGTAAGCCTACTATGACCATATTAAAAAAAAAAAAAAAAAAAAAAGGCAAGGGACATTGGATAGATATCAAATATATCTCAAATATATCTATATTGGATTTCTGTATCCAAAGTATATGAAAGACAGATAAAACAGCCAGATAACAGATAAAACTAAGTATATGGCCAGACAGATAAAACAGCCCAACTGAGGTCTGGCAGAGCGGCATTCAGTGCAAGAGCCCCTACTCCAGCAACCTGGCCAGCACCCAGGGAGTGGAGAAGCAGGCAGGGACGGTGGGCTCAGCCCGTAGCCACTGCTGCTTCGCTTGGGGAACAGCATTTAACCTTCTGCTGGCAGGAGAACGTATATAACATCAGGCTAAATGACAGGTTTTGAACAAAAATACAGCTCTGACTTCTAATCCTGGACTCAGTTTCAAAACTATGATAATGTAAAGGTCAAAAGATGCAGCTTCTATTTCCAGAAGACCTGTTTTCCTTTGGAGATGTAATAGTTCAATCTTTAAGCTTTCCCACACCTTCATGATTCCATTGCCTTTTGTAATGTGCGTTTAATAAAATCAAATCCAGTTGTCTTAGTAAGTCTATGTTACTGCTATTTAGAAATATTTAAGAACTACGGAATCATAAAATACTGCAGCATATTACACATTTTTCTTATCCAAATCTTTTCTCTAAACCAGAGCTCCATGTAGATACTGCCAGTCATGTTTCTCTACATACTGCTTAGATTGCAAGATGTGGATACTTCGGTGGTGTGTGATTTTAAGATTCTTCACTAAAAAGCATTATGAAAGTTTTGTGTCACTACATGTTGCAGTTAGACGTGGGTAACGTGAGGAGCTGCAGTGATGCCACACTTCAGCCCGTGTTGGCTTCAGGCACAGTGCTGGCTCTGGGTACCTCAGTACCACAAAAAAACATTTGGAGTTTGACCAGATGACCTCCAGAGGCCCCTTCCAACCGCAGCCATTCTGTGATTCTGTGACGAGATGTGCGATCTTTCACAGAAGCATGGCAGTCACATATATCCAAGCTAACCAGCACGGCTGCGGCAGTACAGGGACATTCTGCAATCCATTACATCCAGTAGTGGACCATGATCCGAATCGTCTGTAGGAGCAGCCACCAAAGTGCTGTTCTCTCACCCTCGTCACATGAGCAGATGCTTAAAGCTGAGAGCTATGTTTTTATTTTTTTTCTCTGAGTATCTTGGACTCGGTTGCAACTGAAGAGATGGAGGCAGAACCTGATAAAGAATTCCTGCAGACCTGTGGCACCTGATTATCTGACATGGCGCCATCAATGAATCTGCAAAAAGGATCATTTGTCTTCCATTACCATAGCAACCGATAATTTCGATTCATGTGCGTTCATGTGCATGTATGTGCTTGGCACCCTGTTTCCATGGCGAGACCACAGCATCGTGCAGAAATGGGAAGCGCCCTGCTCTGATCTCGCTCACCCAGCCTGCTGTGCCGAGGCAGTCGGACTGCGGCTTTCTGAGCAACACGGCACTGTCAGGCTCGTGAGAGCTCCTCAGATCTCCTGCATTATCTCGCCCAGAACCGAGCAGTAGCCTGACATTTTACTAATCTTCAGAGCACGGTGCAAAAGATAAGGAGCAAAGGTCACCAGAAAGTTGAGATTCTTCATCAGTGCAAACACAAATCCAGGGGAAAAAAATGCATACATCTCAGGATAAAGAAAAAATAAATCTCAAAGATCAGACAATTTGTCCTTCCTCTGTCTTACATTTTCTTGCTCCATAAATCATTTTACTTATATAATGGAGAACAATAAAGCAAGGCAGATTTAGAAAACATTTTTTTCCTGTCCAAGAGTAGAATGATTGATGCTGTGCAAAAACACAGTATCTAAGTGAAAAAAAAAAAAAAAAAAAAAAAAAAAAAAGCTTTCAGGAGTATGATTTACTGAAATACACAGAAAGATTGGATTTGGATGCTGAAAAATGCCAACTATTCAGAAGAAATAAATTAATTAAATATTTGGGCATGGCCTTGAATAGTTCGAACTGAACAGAAGGAAAAGAAATGTGTAAGATTGTCTTCAATTTAGACCCACTCTCCATATTATAAATAGAAATGATTTAAGAATAACAATGTAACCCAAATATCTCAAGACAGAACTGAAGTTTTCAGCTTAAACAGTGGAACTCTTATCAGGCTGCCTTGGCATTTGTATGACTATGTATTAGCACAGCACTAGAATAATAATTCGCTGCTGATTGTAAGCAAACTATTTTTCTAAGTCTTGTGTTCCATTTTCCTTTTAAGATAAAGCTCTGGTGAAGTACCGTACAATGAACATGTATTGCATGAAGTGTCTAATAGAATTTGGATTTATACACTGCCCTTCGTACTCAAGTTGTCCCCAAGTACACTGCTTTAATGCAGTAAGTCAGAAACTGGTTGTGCTGTGAGCATGTAGGCAAGCACTGACTGTCATTGTGCACTAGCGATGGCTCACACAAAGGAGTATCTTTTTTAAAATGAAAATGAACAAAGAAACTGCAGCTTTGAGCTGGCACTGGAAATGTGCCTGTGAGCTGATACTTCCACGTAATGAATCAGTTCTGTAGACATCGACTCCCCTGAGCCAGTGTTAGCTGCGCAGGCAAGAACACACAGCGTTAGGTCCTGGGACAGACACGTGTCCTGTCTCTGCTGACGGACAGAGGTCATGCTCCCAGCTCTGACCTGCCGTGGGACTGAAATGTAAATCCGAGATTTCACTTTAAACAATTTGTTCACCATCAACTACATCCATGTCAGCTTCTGCTGTACCAGTTTGGGGTCTGCCTGAAAGCCAGAGCCAGCCCGAGCTCCACTGAAACCCTCAGTTTAAGGTCTTCCATCAGGATGCACATGATGGAAGAGGGAGTGGGTAGCAGCAGTCAGCTACGTAATGAGGGACAAATCTGTGAAATGCCTTTTCCTGGCTTCTGTCTTCATCAAGAATTTGTGAGTATATTTTTTATGTCCTTCACCCTGGCACCTGAGCAAGTTGTACCATATTGCCGTAAATGTGATAAATTAAATCCTGAACTTTATTAGATTGACTGTTGCTACTGTGCTGGAGTGGAGGCTTTCTGGGAAGAAAAAAAAAAAAAAAAAAAAAAAAAAAAAAAAGCAAGAGAGGTATTTATGTTTTAAATTCCAAGTCCTGTGCTCAGAGCTCTGTAACTCTGGTGCTTGCTGGCAGCAAAGGGCACTCAGGAATGCAGATGAAAACACTGGTCAGGATGCTGAATGCCTGTTAGCAGGGCACAGACTGGCCCCCCACTCAGCAGACAAACTGTAGATGAGAAATATGGATCTTATCACTTTGCTCTGAGTATTTTGGGAGCTACCTACCCTGAAATGTTTTTTGTTGTGGTGGTGTTTTTTTTTCCTTCCTTTTTCTTGCTCAGATTTGAAGCTTTAGCAATCCACAAACACTGCATTTATTCAAAGACTTTTCCATAGATCTTGACTGATCTGAAAATATGTTTCACAGATAAAAACATAAACTAATTCAAAGTTGCCAGCTCTCTGTATGTTGCGACCCAAATGGTTCTGTGATGCTCTTACTGGAAAAGGTCGTGTAGATCAGCATATGTGCTACTGGAACAATGCAGGCATGTCTGTTCGGCATGTGTTTGTACACTTTTTACGTCCGCCTGTACTTTGAATCATCTGTCTGTGATCTTCACACATTCTCTGCTTTGAATCCAGTCTCAGAGGTGGCTACAACTCTGTAGTGCCACACACAGAACACAGCAGAATGATTTCAGAAAAGTGCAGGGTGAGGAAGTAAAATATTGTGAACAAGTTTTCAATTTTTCTCTGTTGTAAATCATCTAATTGAACTGTATTTCTGTTTGGAGTGAGTCACTTCTGTTCTCCACAATACTCAGCTATGGCTCATACTAGTGAGAAAAAAGCATCAGATATGATCAAATGCAATGCCATCAGTGAGGAACACCAGAAAGACCTCGCAGTGTGTGGGCAAGAAGATGGTGGAAGAACTTCAGTTAGGTAAATGTAAGGTAGGGGATACAAGGAGGAAAACAATGGACTTGCTGACAGGAAGGTGCTGAGCCCAGAACAGGTAGTCACAATTAGGAATAAAATGTTACAGACATCTCTGACAGCTTTCTGAAACCACTGACTGGCAGTATCAGACAGAAAAGCCAAGGAAGTGTTGAATGCCATCAGAATGGCAATGGCAAACAAGATAAATGCATCATTTACCACTTACAGAAATCTTGGTGTGCCCACTTGTTGTGCACTACATGTAGTGCAGGTCTTTGCATTTTAAAGATGTAGTGGACTTGGGGAAGGCATAAAGAAGGGCAACTGAAGACATCAGCAGAGAGTTGCCTTAGGAGGAGACAAGAAGGCAGAGCTTCTCCAGTCTGCCTCACGAGAAGGCAGGAGGACAGAGCTGAGGCTTACAAAACCTGGAAGGCACTGCATAAACTGAATATGGAAATGTTCGGTCACACACAATGAGAACGCAGAAGCAGCCCATGAGACTGGGAGGAGGTCGGTTTAAAATAGATAAAAGAACATTTTCCTTCATGCAGGAGGTCATGAACCTGCTGCCACAGGAGACTGTGGAGACAAACAGGATCAGCGGACTCTGAAAAGGATTAGAGAAATTCATGAACAGCAGGTCAATGGCTGTTACAGGTAATAGGAAGGGATTTGCCTTTTAACATTCCTAATACAACTCTCCTGTGTGCTGGGGGAGTACATGGGGAATGAGCAGCAAAAACTGGTAAGACCTGGATGCTATTCCTGACTTACATTGCCTACTGCCATGCAAAAGACAATGTACTTATCTAGATGGACCATCACTCCAACCCAGTAAGGCACTTGTAATGGTGTTATATTCTTATCCATTTGCTTACAGTTTGGCAATCTTTTTACTTAGTTTGAATTTTAAATGTGGGTCCATTCTACCCAGATTCAGACACTGATCCCAGGTAAGGGGGAATGACTGCCATTCAAACTATTTCTCTTCGTTGCCTTCAGTGCTAGTGTAGACTGACAACTAACTTTGGATAGGTAAAGTTAAATGAGATAAATCTTGCCAATTACAGTAGCTCCAGTGTATCTGAATCCATGAATCAAACCCTCAAAGAACATTCGATGAGTTCTCAAATTGTCCCATAATTTCCCCAGCCAAATACCTCCATCTCTTCCACTACATTTCATCTCTTACACACTACATTTCCCATGCTTGTTTTTTGGCATCTCTCACATTGTATCACTTTACTTTGCAGGAGTGAGGTCAGGTATCTCTGTGCCTTACCATCTACAGCTTACTTACATACCAGGATGTCATCCTTGCAGCTCTGCCTCTCACACTTCACCCTAGGAAATTTGGATGCTGTTGATAGATTTAAAGCTTCACACCTTAACTAGAGAAATTTTAGGTATCTGCAAACTCAAAAATTTTGAAAAGTTACTCTTGGTCATTGGCTGGGTAAAAGGGGATGGGGTGGTAGGAACATTGCACTACAGAAATTTGAATAAATTATTATTATTATTATTATTATTATTATTATTATTTTCCTTTGGGTGAGGTATATCCTGTCCTTTCCAGACTACCAAAAGGAATGTGCCAGGTTCCACTCAGCAGAGTAAGATGGGGATTTTGAATTGTTCCCTGTTTGACATAGAAGGTCACAACACGAATAAAATTATAAGCTGCTGTTCTAAGGTACTGAAACATGGCAACCTTATTAAAGAAATCTGATAGTTTCTTTTTAAAATGTGAAATAAATGAGTGTTTGCTATTAAGTGCCTGTATTTTTAATCTCTTTATTGATTTTTTGTAAGAATTTCTACAAGCTACAGGAACTATAGTTTTATGGAAATGTGGAATTTACTGGCATAGTAAAACACCTGAGCATTTTCAGAGTGCCCATACCTCCTTATCTTCACTTTGTTTAATTCAGAGAGTCCTCTCAGAAGGTAGGGGTAGGTGGAAAGGAACAGCTGAAGTTCATATGGGACTGTGTGCAGATTATTGCTCAGCATGTCTATATGCAAAATGCGTGCTCTAAACTGCCTCTAATGACAGCTAATGAACCTGGTTGAGAAAGTTAATGCAAACAGTAAACAGTGTTGCTACAGTAATTTAAAAATATCTTTTATTAAACATTAAAAGCAGATGTTTAATGATAAGATTAACATGAAGTGAGTTTGATGACGATGAATTCACAGTTTAGTTAGTTTGCAGCTAAGTGTCTCCTGAGGATCTTCTTGGGCATTCCAGAGAGCAGAGGAGCATTCCTTAAACGCAAACTAACAAAAAACGTATTTCATCCTATGTTTTGCCTTTTTTCACTGTTAAATAGAAAGATGGAAGCGTAGGTGTCCAGTGTAGTCCCAGACAACTGTAAATATATAAATTCAAATTCCACTGTAATTTACGCTCCATGCAGTCCTACCACACTTCTCTGAGACTGCACGATACAAACCTGAAAGTACCGAGTAGTGGCTGTGGGCTCTTTACAGGATGGTCTTAGGAACCAAGACACCTGCAAGTCGCTTTTTCTTATGAAATGGCCCCTCAAACACACCCCACCTCACACACACATGGCGGAATTACTCTTTAACAGTCTTGTGCCTTTACAGAAAGGTGCACGGGTGAGATCCACAGCAGCAGCTCAAGCTCGTCCACCAGCTCAACATGGATGATCCCTCCTGCTGCCCGCGGTGTCGAGCCGCACTCCCCTGCATGCTCCTCCACTCCTCGGTGCAGCAGGAGCTGACAGACACACTCACAGGAGGTCCTCTGGCACTGCAGGGCCCCAGCGGTCACCTGTGCAACACCTGTGCTCATGCAGTGGGGACATCGGGTCTCCAGCTTGGGACTTGGCCCGGATGCCTTAGCACGGTGTGAGCAGGGCTGTCTGTCGGCATGGTACAGGGCCAGCCTGTTGATTTTGTACCTCCAGACGCTATTTGTCACTCAGTTCATTTTGGATTGCAGAATTATTTTTTTTTCCTCCTTAGAGAGTGCTTTAGAAAAAGATTATGTACTGTTTTCCCACAAGATTTATATACAATCTCTATCTCTTCTAGGTAAAAAGAAATGGCTTCTCTTTACCTATATTAGTCTGATGTGGATATTAATCTCTAGAAATATCCACACAGACTCTATCACCTCCAGGTATCTATCTTTAATATACAGAGCATTGAATCATAAGCACATGAAATCAAAACACACTAAAAATAATCCTTTTTTCCATTCTTATTCTTTCCTTTTTTCCCCAAGCTCAGGACTTCATATAGCATTATGTATCACATCTTTGAGGAGGACTTTTTTGTTTCTTCTATGTCTCCAACTTAGAGATCAGTATCTTCTGATTTCTGTGAGAATGAAGCTTAAAATATAAAAACTTCTTAAAAAGATGAGGTATTCTGTTGTTGTTGTTGTTGTGTTTTGTTTTATTTTGTTTTAACACAGTAACCAGGCTCCAAACAATAATTTCTACAGCTTCTTGGGGACAAACCAGCTTTAAATTAAATAATTTGTCAAGCTATGTTTTAAGAACATGCAAATATTTTTCCAGAAAATTATTCTTATGGATAACTGCCACCCCTAGTAAAAGTCTTTGAATTTTGTTGAAACACATTCATATTTCATTGCCACAGATGCCCAGGCAGCTGTATAGGAATTCATCAGTGGCTGAAGCTGTTGAATCATAACTGACAATCAGTCTGCTGGGAAAATAAAATAAAAAGAGCTAATCCTGGAACAAATGATATGCAGATGACTTTCATTTTAATGGAAAAAAACTATAGCTAAAATGCAGCAACAAAAATATAATACATAGCAATGAAAATTTATGAACATTTTAAGACATCTTTTCAGAAGTACAGAGCAGTGGATGTCCAGGAAATTGATTTACGGCTCTGATTAATTGCTTTCAAAGGTGTTTTATCTGGTGAGAGTTCTCTCTCAGCACGTTGGGTCAGAAGTGTTCATTCTCCACCAGTCATCTGGACTGGCCACTGGTATCATCTTACCCTGAAAGGATGACTTACAAACTTGACCTCTTCCACTGCAATGATACTCAAGAGTATGCAAATGGAAAGAATGGGTGGGTTTATGATATTATACACAACTCAAAGATACAGGAGGGAGTAATCTGATGTATTTTTTCCTGCTGTTGTATTTGAGGTAGAACTGAGAATAATAAATTAGCCAAGTTTTAAAAATCAAAGAGTTGGATTTGAAGGTAGCAATACAGCTCTCTTTTGTCATGCACATTCACACATGCACACAACCACATCTACACTACTACATCTCATGCAACACAGTCTTTTTCAAACAAACAGTTCATAAACATGAGAATTTATTTGACAGTTTCCTCCCTTTCAGTTATGCTTAGCATCTTCTGGAAACAGCATTTATTCTCATTTGTTATTAATTTGTGGGCACTATAGTGTTTCCCAAAGTTAACACTAGCAGCAGCAACTGCAAATGATGATGCACAGTCAAAGTTCAACCCATCTGATTTTAGTACTTGGAGCACATTTTCCTGTTTATCGTGATTCAGCCTGTCACTGTGTTGACCACAGGCAAGTACTTAATGGATTAGCAATGCAATAACAGCCAATTATTAGAACATGAATATTTTCATATTTTGAAATATCACAGATTACAAATAAAACAGATAAATGTATGTTTCCAAATTAAGACTTTAGTTATCTCATTTGAAAGTGTGATTGTTAGTATGTATTAGTAAATATAAAAATAGTTCACTATATTGCATATATCTGTAAAACTTCTGTTGCTTCTAGACAGTGCATTTTAACCATGCAGTACTTCACAGCACTTTGCTATTGCAATCAAGTGATCTTTGTGAACGATTGTAGATAATGCTGTGGTACATCTTTATTGCTTCTGCAAAAGCTACTGTATCATTTTCTTTATTTTCTTCTTAGTAAGATAAATATTTTTGAAGTTCTGTTCTAGCCATACTAGAATTATTTCTGTGATCCACTCCATTTGCATGATGTCTTACATCTGACAGCCCACCATGAATAACAGAAATTTCTTCTGCATAAACAACAGCAAGCTCATGGCAATTATTGTTGTCTTTATTGATACATGCCAGATAATTTCCTTAAACATGCCAGAAAATAAAAAGCTTTTTGCGGGAGATAAGAGGGACATATTTTCATTATTGATCAAAAGTGACTATAATACAATAGGAATGTAAGTCAGCTCACAAAAAAAAAAAAAAAAAAAAAAAAAAAAAAAAAAAAAAAAAAAAAAGCTTATCCATAAATCACAACTGCGCACTTTGTTTGCCCATATTAGCATACTGAGGCACTATGCCCCAGGCTTACGCCACAAAAATATGGGATAAAATAAACTTTACACAGCAAAAAAGCTGAATGCAATGGATATCCCTAGCATTTTTATCATAACATCCCTAGAAATTATTTTACTTGGACCAGAGTTACTCTGAAAATGCTTCTCAAAAAATGGCAATTAAGTCATTTGGGTATAGTCTGGGGAAAGGGAGGCTTGAATGGATCCCCCCGTGCCCACCAGCACCTGACGGAGTTACGGGGAGGACAGGGCCGGGCTCTGCTCTGCAGTGCCAGGACAGGAGGCCCTGGGCACGACCTAGAGGCTCCCCCGGCCCCCGCAGCACCGCTGTGCTGGGCGGGTGCTGAGCCCTGTGCAGGGACTGAGAGGTGCTGGGGGTCCTCGGGGGGAGCTCCGGGGCTGCCTGGGCCTTGGGGCTGGGCCCCGCTCAGGGTGGGGGGCACCCAGAAGTGTCTCCAGCCTCAACCAGTCTAGATTTCTGTGAATCTGTGGAGTGATCTTAAGGAGATGGTGGTTTAGGCAAATGCAAGAGCTTTCATTAAAGATAAGTCAGGGCTGGGCACTTAGAAGTTCCTCCAGAAATGTGAATAGTCCAAATATATCTTTGTCATTCCTAGTTCTTTGCCTTGCTCAACCGAGACCATTAGTTTTCCCTTAGTATTTTAACAGATGTTTGCAAGGAATCTCAGCCCTGTGTTTTAGCCCTGTCCTCTGAAGCTCTCAGTACAGCCATGCTACTCTCACGGCTCTCAAGCTTCACCCATGGAGCCCACTACTTTTTGTACTGTCACCTGATTAATCAGAAGCTCTTTCTACAGTCTCGTAAGCAGGATGGTCACCTCCAGAAGGCTGAAGTCCTCCTTTAAACTTCTGACTTCAGGTTAGCATTGTCAGGGAGCTCTGCGAGCCCCACATAAATACGTCTTTCTCTACCATTAGACTGCCACACTCTGCCAGAAGACCTGGTTTGCTCGTAGCAGTCACGGTACCTTTATAATTAAATGTATTCATGGCAATATCTGTGAAGCATCTGTTGCCCATAGCCATTAATTAATTCTTAAAAAAAAAAATTGTTCTGAGAGCAGCTTACCTGGGTAGTATTTTCACAGGCAAAGTTTGAAACATGGTATGTGTCCACGATTCTCATTCTGATTAAGCAATTCAGTGCATTCTTGTCAAGTCGGAGTATTCTTGTGATAGCACACAAGATTTTCTTTTTAAGCTTTCTAATTAACTTCTGTTAACTTTACTTTGATAACAAGGTTTAATCAACTGTATCATTTCTTTGTGTAGGTCTTCAAAAGTATGACTGATTGATCACCCCTTTCTTTACTGATCTGACCGATGAATGAAACAGGGACAGCTGCTGTAATGAGAGATGGAAGATCATCCTACGAGCCCAACCTCAGTTGTTGGGCAAGGCTGACCAACCCTGTGTGGATGTGGAATAAGCCTCCAGTTCCCACACTCTTCTCTACCACACTCTGGCTGGAGCGAAGGCCATGTTGCTTCCACAGGGATGCTTTGCAGTACTCCTCCGTTTAAGGAGCAAATCTTATTCTCCTTATGTAAGGCTGGCCAGCAGAGTGCATTCTCATGGGACCCCATTCAGTATTCACTGCGGCATACTAAAGATCTCCTGGATCCTCGTGGATCTGGATCAGGTTCAAGACATTGCCCAACCACAGGAGATAAGGAGGTTCCTGTTAGAGAAGGACGAGAACACAGTCATACACCACAGCTGCCTTTTCTCCTGATGTTCCTCAGTGTCCCTGAGTATAGGCAGTGGCATTGGTAGCTCTCCCCGGGTGACATGCAGGCTAGATGGCACCCTGCACAGCCTTCTCCACAGAGAACTGAAATACTGACTTGCAGTTTGCAGACTGCATTCGGCATCGATTTTGTAGAAGAATTGAACAAACGAGGTTCCTCACTGGATTCCTCAATAGCAGGGAACCCTTGTGGTTTCCCAGCAGTCATGGAGATGAGATATGCTAGCTGTGACTTTCTGAGCAGTTGCCATATAAACCAACACAGATACTTAAGGCAAGGGAAGGCCTAAGGCCTTCACCGGCTGTCCAGGCAGCTGCTGGCTGGCATCATGCCAATGCAGCCTTGCATGCTAGATTGTTGTCTTTCAGTTCGGATAGATGGGGTAAATTCCTCTTTGCTTTCCAGTAAGTTTTGCCTATTTACTCCAGCTTTGAATTTGGGCTGACGCATTAGCTACAGATACAGTTATTTCAGATAGAGCCGATTAAATTATTTGTACTAAGTAGTTTTTGATCAAAACATTTTTGTTAATAAAATCTCAGCCATCATGAATATGCAGGAGGGGAAGATCTGGTGAGCAGGAAAGCTTCTGGTAGAAGTCAAGACACCCACCGACTTCAGATTGAACAGATCTGTGAAAATACATTCATATAAATACTGGAAGTTTACTGTGTAAAAGTCGAGCTTCCCATGAACTGTAGCCAATGAAAGATAAGACAAGTACTGGGGGTGTTGTGAATGCATTATGGGGAAACTACTTGGCATTGTTTTCCAGTACATTACACTGATAGAAGTTGCTGAGGTACTTGGCTAACAGAGAGATGTGGCAGCATTTCCTCTTAAAATGAAGAACTGCTTTTGAAGCATAAGGATCTATAGGGGAAAAAAAGAGTTGGTGAAATGGAAGCAAAGGAAGAATAGGCCAAAAGAAAAAACATAATTACTAGCAAGAATTTTATCATAGGGAATGGAACATGAAGAACTTCATAGAAGTTTTTTATTCTGAATGTACGCACATGAAACCTAAAATTACTCAAATATTTACATTTTTGTCAATAGCTTTAATCCATTTTGCCATTTAATTATACAAAGCCATCTTCCACAAGAATATCCATATTTTTAAAAGTAAATTGTGTTTTTAAATTAAAAAACAACAACACATAAAAGGCTACAGATGGACTTTTTATATACAGTTGTTTGCTCAGTAGAATATTGAATCCTTCACCCATTAAACGTGTCCCCGCCACAGATTTGCTGCACCTGCTATTTTACATCTCAGCGTACTCGGTACTGAATATTTATGGCCCGCTCACAAGGCAGTGCGGGCAGGCTGGGAGGGGACTGTCACAGCACCATGGTGACACCTGCTGGAACTGGTGGCTGGTGCTCGGCCTCCACTGGAACAACCTGGTCCCAATGGGACATCCCAGTCCCACTGGGATAGCCCAGTCCCGCTGGAACAGCCTGGTCCCACTGCATTAGGGACAGGGTGAGCAGGCACAGGGCAAGGGTCAACGCAGGTGCCGACTGGGTCTTCCTTACTCATCTCCTAAGTAACAAAACATTCTTGGACATTGCACCAAGGAGACACTCCCTCAGTACTTGGAGACCTTGGAATGGGCAAGGGTTTCCAGCCCCACCACTGCAGTTGGCCCAACAGCAGCAGAAGCTCTCCAGACACAAGCAGAGGCTTGCTTCCGAGAGCACTCCAGCACCGCACATGATGGGGTCGCTTGGGCACAGAGCTGTCCTGCGGGCTGGAGGGCAGCTGCTGGGCTGAAGGGAACGCTTCCAGCTTGGGCCAAGACTTGGCCACCAGTCTCTGAGCTTTTTGATGGTTCCCAGTCATTAAACGGTGCCTTTGTTCAGGAAAGACTATTGGCACTGTTGGTAATGCCACCCCACGATGTCCATGAGCTTGTTTTTAGTAAGCAGTAATTTCTCACGCCCACATCAATCAGCATGGGTTGGTCCCTTTGGGAGGCTGCTGAAGTCCCAGCACTTGGCTAGCTGTGTGCGAGGGGGAAGGGGCAGGTCTGTACGCACACCCTCAGCCCTCACTACAGGGAGATCAAGGTTCGGTGCCTGAGCTCGCACTCCTCCTTGCCCAAGCCACCTGGCTTTCTTGCTTGAGGAGCAAACTGCTGAAGGACTACACTGGCACTTTTATAGCTGTTCCCCCATGGACAGCTCCAAGCAGTAAGCAAAGACAATTCACAGTTCATATGCCTGCTAGGCTTCAGCATCTCGGGCACCGGAGTCCTTTAAAGCACCACAGTCGGCTGGCACGTGTTTGTGAGGGGCTGTGCTTCGTGTTTCCCCTGGCTTCCAAGACCACTGCGCAGGCTTCACCAACAAAACCAGAGCTGTTTTGAGAAGCAGGCTGGCATTCAGCAGAGTTTGCAAGACAAGACCAACACTCTGAGATTCCACTTCATATGAAAGTGGAAAAAAAAAAAAATCTGAAAAAAAAAAAGTTTAAAAAACACCAAAGAGTTGGAAGAACAGCTTTAAAAGGAAAGCATCAAGATCAGTCAAAGCTGAGAAGGAAATGGTCAAGTGCAGAGCAGAGCAGATGAAGAGGCAGTGGGAATGGGAGTGCACGATCTATACGCAGGAATGCTTGAAAAGTTCAGAACTTAGTAACTTTTTCCAGTGCTAGTGGGCTTACCCATTTTTCTCAGGACACTTTAACCTTAAATAAAGAAAAAAGTTTATTTTACTTCAGAAATAAATCCAAAGATTTTCAAAGACATATGGATGTTTTATTTTTGTCTTGAGCACGTTGCCATGCAACTTAGAGAGGCATCAGCTCCCTTGCAATGATTGCCACAAAACTTCCATCCAATTCACTTCATTGTGTTCCTTGAGTTTTGAATGACCTCATATCCATCTGCCTATATTCTGTTTAGTTCTCTTCCTTCTAAACAAGCAAACCAGAACATCTTGACCTTTCTTTTAGAGTCACTTCTCCTCAGCAGTGCTATTGAAGACAGGGGAGTTAGACTAGTACTTCGGTGGCTATTAAATCTCAAGAGTACTCTTGATTCGTATTTTATTGACTTTCCAGCACCCTGCCACAAAAACCAAGGAGATTGGCAGGGTCTTTGGGTACAAAAATTGGTTTTCTGAGATATTTGGATCCAACAAACAAAGAATAAAGGTCCAATACCTAGAAAATATATAAGACAGTATACACTCCTTAAAAAATAAACATTGAAAGAGGTTAGCAGGAGATGGGTCATTCTCCATCCTGAGAGGTCTGTAAGTCAAAGCTGTATGTCTTTTACAAACAAGTGCACCCCTGAAGAAAGTGTTTGGATGGGATGCAGAAATCTGTGGGTGTCTGAACTACCTGGGCCAGAAATAAAGCTGAAGAAGAGTGTTAGAGCAAGAGGGCTCAGCAGTCATTAATAAAATCAAATGATATTCAGCATCAAGGAAAAGACAGACTACTGAAGTTTCCATAGGAAAAATATCTACTGGAAAAAAAAATATATATATATATTCTTAAAAGATACAAACATAGGAGAAAAGGGAAGCAAATACTCTGGTAAACCCTTTTCAAATGAGCTGGGATCAAAGAGCAAACTGCAGTGTGTTAAGCCCTGCTGTTCATTGCCATTATGGTCCTGAACAGGATCTGCACCACACCATTCAGCAGCTGTGAAGAGAAAGAGAGAAGCAGTTACCAATTTGCTAATTGGGGCTTTAAATGGACAGGTTCAAGCACAATATGCTTTGTTTCATAAAGGATTCATAGGGGACCTGCTATAATAATTTATACTTGGTGGTTCTGTGCAGAATACTAATTCTGCATGAAGCCAGTCCCTGTAAACAGATACAACCAGCATGTCTGAACAGTAGCTGGAGAGGAAAAGGCATCTTCTCTGTGTAAGGGACACCGGGGAAAGCTGTAGCTCTGATGAAGGTTGAAAGCAGCTCCATGGTACCACAACTGCACTCCCCCACTCCCCTATCAGTGCTTGAGGAATTGCTGTAATTAAGCAGAGCCTTTGAAGGTGCAGCAGGAGGAGGAATCTTTGCCCTGCGGTAAGGACTTTTTCCAAAATTAACAGCAGGTTGTTGCTTAGGTATCTCATGTCTGGGCTCTCTTACTGGGGGTACAATGCAAGATGTAGAACGAACCACGCTATAGCAAAAGCCAGCAGAGACCCAGGGCTCTGCCATGAGAGCCGGTGCTGCCAGCAGCCTCCGGGGAGGTGTGGTGAGTTCGAATTGGGCCAGCGGCTGGGTCCCACGCTGCCCCGTGTGCTGCTGCGGCCTGGTGGCATGTCTGGCAGTGGGGCTGCAGCGACGGGGGGCATCGGGGGCATGCCCCTTGTCTGTGTTACTTTGGTGGGACAACGAGGAATAGCAGAAGGCAGCAAATGCGTCTGCCAAGAACTTGTATCAGTTCTCAGCACTGCTACTGCCACTGCTTTGTTTCCCGGCTTTGTCTGAGAACTTTTCCCCAGGACATTGGGAGAACATGGCTAGGTTTTCTGCTTCACCTTGGAAGAGTGTGCTGTTTCACTCAAAAATCAGACACTCCTGAGCTATACAAAACATGTCATGAATATACAGTGTAGTTTCTAACTAGAGTGACTTGGTTATGATGCACAGCTTCTTTCTCCATGGAGAGAACTCACGTACCGCACTACTGAGACTGCTGCTTGTGTCTTTCTCTAGGAGAGTAGGCACACAGACAATGCCACCTCCTGGAGCCTTTACTTTGTCTTCTTCTATTTCAGTTTTTTTTTTTTTTTTTTTTTTTTATTTTTTTTTTTTTTTTTTAATGAGATAAAAGTCAAGCTTAACCATCTCTCAAAAATGTTTGTTTGGGAGGAACATCACAGAACAATTTTAGGGATGGTGGGCAGCCAAGTGAAGCCTGTATACAAGCATGGCGCATCAGCAGAAAGGAGAGGCATACAAGAGAATAAATCTCCGGGTTGTCATTTATTATAAATTCTAATGAAAATATAGAGAGGAATTTTTATTTCTTTCTTCTGAGCATATGTAGAATTTTAACATGAACATTTTATTAAAAAGCAGCCTGAGTTATGAATCATTCATCGCAAACGAATGACTCCCACACGTTGGCAGAATGACCCATGGCTTATTCGCTGGCAACAAATAAAGCAGCTCTTAATGAACCCAGACAGGTTATTCTGATGGCACTGAAGAAGCAAAATCAGGTGCGTTTTAGGATTCAGAAAAGTTATATATTTTGTCAGGATCTCGCTGGGTGTTTTTTTTTTCCTTTTTTGAATAATGAATGAAGTTGTTTTAACATAGTGTTAATGCTGGGAGTGCTGGGTGAAGAAATTCAATTGAAAGCCTGTCACAAGGCTCTCTTGTTTCACTGACAAGAGTTGTCATGTTCCCGTGACACCTGATGTGCAGAGCACCAACTGATAAATAGCTTAAAGATGAAATTGTCAGTCACCATTACCTGCACCAGCAATTACCTGGTGCTCTGCCCTGGGGTGCTGGGACGTGGTCCCCAGACAGACAAGTGCCTGCACCCTTCTCATCCTGGAGGAGCCACTCCACGGCTGGTGCTTGGGGACTGTTAAAGGTTTGCCACTCGTGATCATCTGGAGATCTGTTCTGTGCTTACAGCCAAGGAGGTGCCTGGTACGACAGGGTAAAAAACGAGGAAGGAAATAGGGAAGATGAGAGAATACATGGATAGCTTTAGCTTTGGGGGGAAAAAGGAGCTGCACACGCTTGTGCAAATTAGTTCCAAAGTTTTAGGTTGGATACCTCCTGGGAGATAATTTAAATTGAAAAGTTTCCAGCTGTAAATGAATTTTATATTACTTAGAACTAAGATGATGCCACTCACCTAGTTTGCCACCTTCACTCCCTGACTGACAGCAGGGGAAGTATTTGAAAAGCCAGAGCTGCTTGAAGATGATGCTGAACGACTTTCATAACATCCCCTGGATTTTTCTCATTTATGGCTACTTCTGGAGGCTCTGGGAATGGCTGTGCTATAACCATAGCAACGTGGAATTTTTGCACAGCGTTCAAAATCTCCACTGTTAACCAAAAGGCATAGGTGCTAACAGAATAAGGACAAATTTAGTTTCCACTTGCATTAAGAGGGTGGAAACAGGAGTGTTGAACGGGCACCATTTTGATTTTTGCCGAGGCTGGGGCTGGAGCTGTTACAGCATGGAGTGGAGGGGGGATTTATTTCTTCTGGGGATGTGATACAGGGTTAGGGATGTGCTGCAGGGGTTAGGGATGAAGACAGACAAAGCTGTGGCTGGCCTGAGCCCATACTGGTGACAGAGCTGCTCCAGGAGGCAGGCGGTACTCAAGCACCTCCAGAAATCCCTTATGCATTAAAAAAATATATAAAATTAAAAAAATAAAATAAAATAAAAAATAAATGTTCTTGCTTGTGGAGGTATAGAGTACTTGTCCGTGGCTCAATCAGCACATCGGAGCCCATGGCTTGTGACCAGGAGACCCAGCATCTCTCAGGACTGGGCTCTACCTCTGGATTCATTTGACTTGGCTTGGTTTGTTGTGGCATGTTGGTTGGAAGTATGATGTGAACTGGAAATGCCCTTTGAAATCCCTATCCTATTTATAATTACAATTTAAGGAAAAATAAAGTTTATTTGGGATTTTCCTTCTCTGGTAAAAGAAAGAATGAAAAAGAGAAAAGAAGAATTCTTCTCCTTTGTGGCTATTCGTTTCTCTGTAAATAGGACACTTGTCAAAATGATTTTCTGTGCCTGATATTACTGTAATTGAGTGTTCTGGAAAAAGAAAGAGACCATCTTCACTGAAATGTGCAAATTTGTAGCAGAATTGACTGTAAAAATGAGGACACCAAATTGCTTTTGCATTCTGTCTGGTAAGCAGTGATGTATGAGAATTCATAGATTCTCTGCTGGTGAAGAAATATCCATGGTTCTCCTTGGACATGGCTGCATGGGTGCACCTCCGAGAAACGAACAGCAAACCCTGGGGTATTCTGCTGCCTGTCCCCTGGCTGTGGTGTATGCTCATGTCCTGAACCAGATTAATTTGTTTGTTGTTTTCTTTTGTCAAAATAAAATTTGGAGGAGAAGCAAAGCATTTCACTTCAGTAAGAAGCAAAAAGCAAAACCACAGAAATGAGCTGTAGGTGTGAGGATGCCACCCGGAAACTGGAGGGGCCGGCAGCCTAATTCTGACTTCACAAAGTCCTGAACTGGTAAAATTCATTGTCCATTAATAAAAGTATAGCTGGGAACAGCAGGCTGGGAATTAGAACCAAAAGTTTTAGGTTCATTCTTTTGCAATTGTTCCTAAAAATGCACTCTGGCCATGTTTCCACCAACTGGGACACGTGAATCAAGTGTGTTCCTTGTTTTCAGAGAGAGTGTGAAGCAATACTCTGCCAAACATGCTTGATTTACATGTACAGGGGCATGGTAGAAAATAAAGTATAACCTAGACTGGCTGTGAAGGGGTGAGCTCTTTCTGTGACCAAGTTACATTTTTGTCTGTTCAACTCCAGATTTTGTTCTCATGCTAGGAGAAAACACTGCTCTGCAATATCTTCCACACAACGCTGTTATCTCAATGAGGGCAGACGGTGAGCAGGCAAGCAAAGGACGTTGAAGAGTAGCAACACCTCCTGCAAAGGGCTGGGGACCTCCGAGCCCTCAGGTACACACAAGGGAAGTCTCCTGCTGTGCTCGTCCATGGTACAGGCAGACAAAATCCAACAGCCCCTCCTGCGGCAGGGAGCTCAGCAGCACCTTAATTAGTGATGATGCCATGCAGCATAAGAAGAGCAGAGGACGAGCACGGGAAAGGTTAATCACACCTTGTTTGCTTGACAATGACTCCCTGAAGGATGAACTCTTTCCAACCTGGCTTTTAAAAATACATATTAGATCTACTTTATGCATGCTTCACCTTTACTTCTAAGTTGACTGCACTTGTCCATTAAATGCTTTCGCTCAAACACGCTTGTATCGAAAATAAGCTTTCATGAACCATGGTAATTATAGCTGTCAGTTTGGATAAAGGGCGTTATTTATTCTGTGTCTCACCTACATGGTGTTCAGATATACCTTTTGAGCATCATAAAGATTGGCTTATTTATGTATATTCTTCTTAAACATGTCACTCCTTTAATCACTGCGTGTCAAGGGTTTGTGTTCTGCTCTTCCTGCAGAGACCTTACTACTCGTTTAGGGACACGCAAGCACAGAGCCTACCAGACATCACCCTCCAAAAACCACTCACACGTCATCATTAGAACCAGTGTCACCTGCTCACCTGAACTGCCAGGTCTGGATATGGGAAATGCCCTCTGTGTTTTAGGGAGGCAGGGAGAGACCAGAGAGGAAGGACACCAAGGTACCCACAGAGCAATTGGCAGAGATCATGGGGCACTGACAGCTTGCAGGACAAGGAACAATATCTTGCTTTTTTGTTGTTGTTGTTTTTGTTTTTGTTTGTTTGTTTGTTTGATTGATTGATTGTTAAGTTTTTTTTTTCCCTTTTTCTTTTTTTTCTTTCTTTTTTTCTTTCTTTTTTTCTTTCTTTTTTTCTTTTCTGACAGACTCACAGCATGACAGAAAGGCCGAGGTCAGAAGGGACTTCTGAAGATCATCCAGCCCAATTCCCTGCCGAGCAGGATCACCCTGAGCACTCCTCTGATCCCAGAGGGGAACCCTTCAGTCCTGTCTTGGAAGACATCGCAGAGGGTCAGGGAGAAGAGAGGGAAGAGAAGCGAGGGACCTCAGCGGCCCAGCAGCCCCAGAGCTGTCCTCTTAAATCCAAATACCCTTCCCATAAGTTTACCAAGCTCCATCTTAAATTATTTAGAATCTTTCTTCCCTCATTTTATTGGGAAAACCATAACAGACCTTTATTTCTTGGATGGCTAGACTCTTTTCTCTATCAAAATATATTCATGATCAATTCATAACTATTTGATCCTGTAATTTATCCTCTAACTCAGGGAATCCTTACCCTTCATTTATATTTACCACCTCTGAATGTATTAATAAGGAATCACCACTGCTCCTCTCCACCTGTACTTGGCTAGGGCATGGCAAGCCAAGTTCTTTTAATCTCCATCCATCAATATTCGATTTCCCCTATAAAGTAATTGGCCTCACTGTACCTTTTAGCATTTTATATTTGTCTTTATATATTTGTCTCAGAGGCACCTTCTTCTTTTCCCTACCTGCTAAAAATGTTCCACCTAGAACTGCACGGGCTCTTTCACATTATTTCATGGGGTGGCTCACGGCCACGTTCTGCTTGTGTTGCACATTTGGTCTGCTGCATTACCAAGTCTTCCAATGGTCTGGAGACACTGCACCAGTGCAGCTCCCATTCATGGACTGCGTCCCTTTTAACTGTACCTTTCACGTACGTGGAAACGTCTCTGCTGGATAGGTTACTTCTTCTCCTAAATGATGAGGTAACATGTTACTTTATTTCCTTATTTCACAATTGCTTTGGAGATTAAGTTTAAAAACTCTACCAGATCTCCGTGACTCTTAAAAAAAAAAAAAACTAAACTGTATTGCAAATGTCAACTCAATTGTGGGCAAATATATGCTTGGATTTTCCTGTCAGAAGAGTGACATGTATCACGAGTCTTTATTTCTGAGAAGGAGCACTAGAACTAAAACAACTGTCTGACAGGTAAAAATTGCTGGAGACAATAATGCATCTGTACCACAACTCTGACTGCAGGAAAGGCTGTTGTCAACACCACTGAGAGCTCAGTTAGATAATATATTGTTATTGTTTGGGAATAAAAATGTAATGATGAAATATGATCCATTTCCATAGTCTGTAAAACACATTTGTATATTGAAACTCCACATTATGTCTCAATTATGTATTGATGGTGGATGCAAAGGCTCGGTAGAACCAGAGCACAACGTACAAAGCAGGCAGGGAAGGTGTCAAGTCAATGGGCACTCACATATTTCCTTTTAAACAGGTACTTTCACACACTTTTTAGGCCAAGTATTTCCTATTTTCAGCTTCGTAATGGCATGTAATAATATTTAATATATGGCATGATGGCAAATAACAAGCCTAGCTTCAAAAAAGATACAAGTTTTATGTGAAAACAAAATTTGGATATGTCACGTTTCACTCCATTGAGCTTCTCCACCAAGCAGGATGGAAATAATGAGTATGATCCACCCTCACTTGAGAAAATCTGCGCCTCACCAGAGTGATATTTGGGTGCACCAGTGAAGGAAACACAGTCCAGCTTCAATCAAAGAGAAAATCAAAAGAAATTTGAAATATCAGTTAAGTATTCAGAATTACCTTGATATTTGGAGAATTGATCTCAAATTAATAAAAGAAATTCAACTCAGACCGCATGCAAAGTGTTAGACTTTGAAGGAAGAAATCAGATATATAAGTCTTAAATAGTGAATAAGTGGAAGAGGAACTGCACTGCAGAAAGTACTGCTCTATGGTGAGCCATAAACTGAGCACAAAGTCACGGTGTGATACTGTTGGGAAAGAAGTCTCTTCCTAACACACACGAGCAGGAGCACTGCACAGAAGCCAAATGAAATCCAAGAGCACAGCAACAAAAATCCCTGAAGATCTAGAAAACAGGGCCCAGGAGGAGAGTTTTAAAAATACACATTTGTCTGAAGTATAGAGAAGAGGAACAGTCCTTCACATTTGCAAGAGGATGTTGATAAAAGAGAACAACTGATGGAAAAGCAAAAAGTCATCTGCTGAATCTGCAGGAAGGCAGACTGAGGTGAGAAATATTTCTGACTACTTGTTGCTTGGCTGCAAATGGCAGAGGCAGGGTGACAGGACGGCTCACGGAGCATGGACAGGGCGTCTTTAGGTTTGGATTCAGCTGACAGCCACCACGAGCAGCCTTTACTCAGCTGTACCTCTGGACAGAGCAAGGGCTGAGCGCCTCTGGGAGTCCCTTTTTGGCACACCTTTGTATGAGCTAGGGAACATCTGCCAACCCTACTCTTACTAAAACAATTATATCTAAACTGTTATTTATAACATTTATATTGTGATTTAATGTACTCTCAGCGGGATTTATATATTCTGTAATTATTAAATTATTAAGTGACAAGCAATGTCCAACCTTCTGTAAAGGTCACATTTGAAGAAAATCTCTCCTCCAAAAGCATGTCAGTTTGAGTGACATGACAGCACCCATCATTCGCCTGAAAAATTCTATTACCAAGCGTCTGTCAGTCAGGAAAATTGAAACAAAGTTTGGAAGGCCAACTCTCCAAATGCGATGGTACATCCTAAAGCTACTTTCCAGCACAGCAGTTGTTATATTTCATTGTACATCGTAAACCCGGGAGCATCTTGAATTGTGGACAGCATTTGCACTTTTTAACATAGGCACTCTGTTTTCACAATTTCTTGCCTAAATGCTATCCGTCAAGTCATGGTATTTTTTAAAAAAATCAACAGTCAAACATTATGTTGCAGTATACTTCTGTGTATGTTCAATTACAGCAACACAAAGGTTTTTGTAACAGTTGGATTTCACCTGATGGAAGCACATTGCATTTTTAACTCACAAATATGAAATTATTATTACTATTGTGTCTTGGAAAGCATCAACAAGTCCTCGAGTGCCTTAAAGTGATGCTTAAAAACCTAGGTGCCCCATACTGCTTAATAAAGAGCGTGGCATGCCGACATCATACCGGGAGGCGACATGAAGAACAGAATGAAAGAGCAATGAAGCACAGGCAACCTTCGTTTAATTACCTGGCTGGGATCCTGGCTGGCCTTTGTACCATTCAGTTTTTCTTCAGGAAAACTGATGTTCAGTGCTTGTTGGTAGGCATTGGCTGTCTAGAGCCAGGCCAATTAAATAGTTTTCTATACATTTTTTTCATTCTCAACTGTTCTGTTTCATTATGTTAAAATGACGGGTGATGTGTTTCTCATTTACTTGGCCATTATCAAGTGCTTACATGTACTTGAAGCCGAAATGTATTGTGATAGAAACAGGAATCCAATAAAAACGTTCACAAACTGTTTTGAAATGAGGAGTAGATGTTTTAATGAATCTTTGTGTAAGAAACACAGGGAAAAAAAAATCAGCATATCAAAAATCTTTAAGCAAGGCTAATTGGTTTATTAAATAAAGGGAGTACCCTACATAGCCACTGAGCTGAGTTGATTGTGCCTGGTCACAGCGCCCTTCAGGACTTAAGATCTTGTCCATTTGGATCTTGCTCCATAAATTAATTAAGATATTCATAAAATAAATAAATTTATTCATAAATTAAACGATAAGCCATGTTTTTTCAGTCCCCAGTAGGCTTTTCAGCTTTTAATATAAGCTTTGAAGTAAATGGACTAAAAAAACAACAACAAAAAAATGTTATAGAAGACACTCCCTCTGCACTTACAGGGAAAGGTCCTGTTTTCACAGTCTGGCTGATTGCTTCAAAATTTGGGCTGTAGCTACCTGGCTACAGACTTCTCTGGGGAGTCTCCTTCAGCAGAAGACAAATACCACTGAAATACTCTTCTCATTATTTTTGGTAAGTTTAAAAATATTTAAGCCTGAAATTATTATCAGGTGAATTACATTTTTGCCTATGCTTATTTTTAAAACAGAAAGTACATACTCTGATTCATTTCTTAACGTAAAAAGTAAGATATATGTGCCTTGATTTCCCTGAGGAGCAATTCGGAGATTAGGAACAAATTCCTGTCCTTGAAATTTACTGATAAGGGATCTTCTTTAATGACCAGAACAGCACAAGCATTTTGTCATTCATGACAGAGAGGTATCCTCCACGCTCATTTTAAATTTTGTTCTGATGAAGTCAGCCCTCATATCTGCACAGAAGCCATCTGAAAGCAGTGAAATCCAAGCAGGCTCTATCCATCCTTCATTGCTTCTGCAGACACCAACCTGAGAGAGACCCAAATTCTGAGTGTTGTGGTGAGCTCAAAAACAGCGACTTCAACGGGAAACCACAAGTTCCAAGCAGCGTTCTTCCTAAGCACGTTAAAGTTCAGTCCACTTCTTACTGAGGTCAACAGGTATTGATTTTCTTCTAACACACTAGTTTTGGGGAAGTTTTTAAAAAAGTAAAAGAACATTGCAAGTGAATCTATCACACAATTTATTCGGTAGATTGAGATGCTTTTTGTTTCCATGACATTACACTGTATGATTAACACTCCTGTTACTTCTGAAAGGCTCTTTCTTGAAGGTATGTGGGAATGAATTAACTTCTCAGGGCCATTTTCTGGTTTCGGTTACTCCTCTTATCCCCCTGATGTACGCAGAGCCTGACCCGAGCAGCGGGGCAGTGTCAGGAGGCAGCTGAGGAGTCTGGCTCGCGGGAGGTCTGGGTGCAGACATGTACTGCATGGTCTGGACAGGCTGCCCAGGGAAGTGGTTCAGTCGCCATCCCTGGAGGTCTTTAAAAGACATTTAGATGTAGAGCTTAGTGGTATGGTTTAGTGGAGGACTTGTTGGTGTTAGGACAGAGGTGTGACTGCGTGATCTTGGAGGTGTCTTCCAACCTAGATGATTCTGTGATTCTGTGGATGAGGACATGTACTGCGTGGTCTGGACGCAGACACTACTGCATGGTTTGGATGCCCCTTGCCACTTCACATCCCGCAGCATGTGACACTCTTATTTATCTACTTGTTTATTTATTTATCGGGGGATAGATTTCTCTACGTATTAATATTTATATCCGAGTTTCGTAACAGCAGGCCCCCGGCTCCCTGACAGGATGGGGAGCCGCGCGCTCCCGCAGTGCCACCTGCCGTGCCGCGGACACGCTGCGCTGGCGGCGGTGACTCCTCCGCGGCTCTGGGGGCAGCACCGGGCCCTCCGGACTGTGTCAAATTTATTTACTTCATTTTAAAATCTGGGCTGAAAGACTTTTTGCCGTCTGTGGCAGTGCTAGGACTGTGGTAACTGTTTTGAGTTTAGGCTGGTAATTCAGGGCACGTCACTGTGGGAAATAAATCAGTGAGGCTGCCACTTCCTAGGCCGCGTACAACACAAAAATGGGATTTAAGTGCTTGTGTCTGACTCGGTTTCTTAAATACAGGCACCGGGGAGCTCCGCAGCCCCACAGCCACCGCCTCCCGTGGGGCCGCGCAGCCTCGCAGCCCCGCTCTGCGCACGCGCGGCGGGCGGCCGGCAGCCCTCCGGCCCGCTGGGGGCGCGCCTCCCTCGCTGCGCTCTCCCCGCGGCCGCGCTGAGGCGGCCGGGCCGGTGCCTGAGCGAAATCCCGCCCGGCGGCCGCCCGGCTCGCTGCGGCAGCGGGGTGCAGGCGCCGCGGGGCAGCCCGCGCGGAGCAGGGCCCCGGCCCTTCCCCCCCCGTCCTCCCGCGGCTCGGCGGCGGCGGCCCCAAGATGTCGACCAAGAATTTCCGCGTGAGCGACGGGGACTGGATCTGCCCCGACAAGAAGTGAGCGGGGCCGGGACGGGGCCGGGACGGGCCTGGGGGGCGGCGGGGCGAGGCGGGGCCCGCGTCACCGTGTGCTCCTCCGCAGGTGCGGGAACGTGAACTTCGCCAGGAGAACCAGCTGCAACCGCTGCGGGAGAGGTGAGCGGCTCGGCACGGCCCGGCACGGCCCCTCACGGCACGGCCCCTCTCGGCCCCTCACGGCACCACCCGGCCACTCTCGGCCTCTCACGGCACGGCCCGGCCCCTCTCGGCCCCTCTCGGCCCGGTGCCGGCGGGACGTGCCCGCGGTGGCAGTGTGTTGGTTGGTGTGTTGCAGAGAAAACCACGGAAGCCAAGATGATGAAGGCCGGGGGCACGGAGATCGGGAAGACGCTGGCGGAGAAGAGCCGCGGCCTGTTCAGTGCCAACGACTGGCAGTGCAAAACGTACGGGGCCTGAAAACGGCGCCGGGGGGGGCGCCTGTGCTCGGTTCTGCCGGGGTAAAGGGAGCGGCACTGCCGGGAACGGAGCTTCTGGGCCTGCCCCTGGAAGGGCTTTGCTTTGGGGATGGCGTTCACGTCTGTTTGGTGGGCAGCGGGTGCTTGATTAACAGGAGTGGGAACAGGTTAAAAAATCAGTAGAAGTTCACGTTTCTTGTCAGGTAAGCCGGGACACGTCCCGAGTTTGGATCAGACACCTTCACTGCAGCTTGATAGTTTATTTCCAGTGGTCGCTAAATACCTAACGACTGAAGTTTGGCACAAAGTTCAAGTCGTAGCTGGTATCTGAACCCTTCACTTGAGAACTTGAAGGTCCACATCAGCAGAGGACTGCCTTCATAAAATACTTCAGGGGTTTGGGGGGCTTTTTGTTCCTTTGTTTGAAAGGAGCTACCAGATCTTTTGGAGGGCTTTGAAAGATTTGGGGCTTTGCTAGTTGACTGAGCTTTCTGAGCTTTTTGACCAGTGAAACCTGGCTGGGTTTTCTTCCCAGCTTGTGTTTGCTGCAACCCAAACACAATTTTACCTCAATAAAACCGGTGTCGGTAGTGAGCAACAGCCCTCGCAGTGTTGGTACAGCCTGAAACAGCCTGCTGCAAGAAAACAGAGACCCACGTCTGTATGTCCGTTTGGCAGTCTTAGAGTGACCGAGCCTGCAGTTAGCACCTCTGCACACTGCGTCCTGCGTGTGCAAGCAGGGGAACGGGGACAACAAGCACTCACCTGTTCTGTCAGTGCTCAGCTGTGTTCAGTCTGACAGTTCTGCAGCCTGAGACAGCAGGCGTCACTGGGGTGTCAGCTCGATGGCACGTTCCAGGGCTGCTGCCCCTCCAGGTTTAGGGGAGGCCAGGCTGCCTCGTGGACCACCTGCTCTGCTCTTTGGGATTAAGCAGCATCCCAGGGATCATCTTACGGGTGGTTGGAGTGCGAGGGGCACTCGTGTGCGCTGTGAGATAGCAGTGCAGTAACAAAGGTGTGTAACTGCAGCGGATGATGATGCCTGCTGGTGTTACTCCCTCGGGGGGGGGGGGGGTAATAGTGATCCCCCACCCCTTTTTGTGGCACTGGGATTTGTTTTCCTTCTTTTTTACATCCTCCTCTCACGTTTTGGAATGGAGATTTGGTAACACCAGCGGTTCCTTTATCCTTTGTGGATAAGATCGCTGCTGGCAGCTGCTTTGCTTCCATGAAGGTGGTAGCTGCTTCAGAATTGTTAAATATCTCTTCAGGTTTTACTTCAGTTAAAACATAAATTACGTGTTAACAAATCTTGGACAGTCTTGCTTCTGTTAACTTATCTGCCCGTTAGTTTTAATTCTTTCCCCGCTTTGTCTAGTGCAGTCCCCATCAACCTGTCATCTTTGTGCTGGCACAAGGCTCTCTCAGTTCTGTCGTGGTGACTGTTGGCCCAAGAGTTCCCTGTACTGTGTTAGTGACTGCAACTCACTGCTGAAACTTGGCAGATCGATTATTATGATTTCTTGAAGCGTTGCCTTAACACTTGAGCTTTATAATTTGAAATAAAATGTTTCTTATTTACGCTCTGTTTTTTTTTCCCCTCTGAAGATGCGGTAATGTGAACTGGGCCAGAAGATCAGAATGTAATATGTGTAACACTCCCAAGTATGCCAAGTTGGAGGAACGGACAGGTAAGCTGGAGGTGGCTTTGAACACTCAAATTACCCTAAGAAACTCCTTTTCATAAATCAATATAATTTAATCAAAGGGGCTGTTCTCATGGTAGAACTAGCAAAATTGAATAATCTTTTGTACGTAAACAAATCTCTAGCTGCTTACACTTTTAGTAGCATAGAAAATGAAGTATGTGATGGTTACGTTTGGAAGGTCCTCAAACGTTTGCTTTAAACCACCACGATACTTGATTTTGATTGTAAAGAGTTCGGAAGGAGTAATGCAGTATCTTCGTAAACTCGAAGAATTCTGGTATATACAGTGCCCATCTGCAGAGGACTGCGGTCACAAGAACAGCGTTTCCAGGCCGTACAGCCCAGACCGTAATTTTTAATGAGGTTGAAATCTGGTCACACTGCTGCATTTTGAGTTCCTTCCGCACTAACAGCGAAGCCGAGCAGTGACTAGAACAGAGGATGTCCGTGTGGTGGGGTCATAACTCTTCGTAGTGTTACCACTGCGAATGGGATCAGGCAGTGAGTGTAATGCAGATTATAACGTTAAAGCATAAAAATAAAAAAGCACAGAGAAGAGCACAATTTATTATTTAAAAAGAATACTTCTGAATTTCTTTCAGGTTGTGGTATCCTTCAGAGTAAGTTTGTGGTTGTGTATGTGACACGTAGCATGTCGGGGGTACCTGCAGCAAGTTACAAGCTTAGCTGAAATTGAAATGAGCAGCCTGAGTTTTCCACTTGGGTTATGAAAAGGAATAGCGAGCTTCTTAAGGGAATCTTGGCAGTTGTGCGATTCAAAGCAACCACAGGGCGGTTTTCTTCTTACTGCTCCCTGAGGGTCTGTGTTCGGCGGTGTGTCCCAGAACAGTTGCAGTAAGGCAGCAGACCGGGGTGCCCAGAAGCCACAAGGGAGCTGCCTGTGGGAAGGGGCTTCGGCAGCACCAGCAGTGGGAGGGCACCGCTGGCTAGCTGCTCTCACCTCTGCAGCTGGCCGCTGTCGCAGGGGGTGTTGGGGTTCAAGGGCAGCGCCTTCGGTCAGGCCCCCGGAGGTGTTCTGGTGCTCTCCCACGCCAAGCAGCTGTCAGGTGCTGCAGCCCTGCCATAGCCCTTCCGAGGAGTTGTTGCTCAGCAGGGCTGTAATCCTGACTTACTTGTTTTCGTTCTTTTCAGTGCTGTTCCATCTCTGTTTATGTGATTTAATCCGTTTTCTCAATGAGGTTTCTCAGAAAGTATTTTTAATAGATGTGTGGGAACAACTCGTGTTCTTCTTGAGATCACACTGCATTCTTGTGGCTTATATTTATAAAGCCACTGAAGCCACTTATTCTGAAGTTTGTGCTTAATGTGGCTGAATTTGGCGTAGCGCAAGAGCTTGTCTTCTTTTGCCACTTTTTAAAGGCTACGGAGGAGGATTTAATGAACGAGAGAATGTTGAATACATAGAACGTGAAGAATCAGATGGGGAGTATGATGAGGTAAGCTGAGGTACATGCATTACTTTGGAGACACACGTTGCGTGGCTGGTGCTGAGGATGTATGTGTTTACATTTGTGTTCCTGGGGAGGAAGATGCTGGGCAGGAATACCTTGTGGTGCATCTCTGCCAAATGCTCAAGTGTAAAAGTTTTGAACTGAGAGCGAGTGCATCTGTGTTGTCTTCTGGGGGCTAAACAATGAGAGTAAGTTCAAGTTAAACTGCTACAAGCTGTGTTCATTAGTGTGCTTAAGGCATTGATTTCAGGGTAATGCATGTTGTTTTCAGACACATTCAATGTTGTTTTTATAAAGATACACCATAAACACAAATGGAACAAGAGCTTTTTGTTCAAATTGGATTTCCATGAATCATGTCTGGAAGTACTAATCGTATCTGACAGACGTCTCTAAAAACGTCTTGTTGCGGATTGATATTTCTTCCTGCTTCTCCTTTCCTTTGGACAGTATCTCATTTAAAATTGGCGTACATTTATTTTCTCACTGAAGAAGTCTTATCACAAAATAGAGTTGGAAATGATTTTTCCTAAGTGATATTCTAATGCAGTGAAATTTCTTAGTTTGGTCGCAAAAAGAAAAAGTACAGAGGAAAGCCAGTTGGTCCTGCATCGATCCTGAAGGAAGTAGAAGATAAGGAGTCGGAAGGAGAAGATGAGGAGGATGAGGATGAAGATCTTTCCAAATATAAATTGGATGAGGTAGTGTCGTTTTTTGTTTTATTTTGTTGCTAGCAAATTTGTAATGACTACTATAGTGTTGTTTAGTAGCAGGTAAAGTTTGGCTTAAGGGAAATGTTCTTGAAGTTTACTTACGGCCTTTTTAAATTACTTCATAAAATTAAACTTCATTAAATAATAGCAAATGGGGCAATGAAGTCTTCAAATGTTTGTTTGCAGTCCTTTTATTATTCTCTTTTGAAACATACATTTTCAGTCCCTCTACTGTATAACTGTTTAGACCTCATTAAGTGCACTTTAGGCTTCATTTAATGCCCTAAGAACAACGTTTTCAAAGCTTGAACTAAATGCCAAATAAAACGTACAGGTTACATGAAGAAAAAAAGGACAAACCCAATAAAAATGTTTACGTGTTTCCTGAATATCTGTATTTTTCAGGATGAGGATGAAGATGATGCTGACCTCTCAAAATATAATCTTGATGCCAGCGAAGAAGAGGACACTAATAAGAAAAAGAAATCCAATAGGCGCAGTCGTTCTAAGTCCCGATCTTCCCACTCACGATCTTCATCGCGCTCATCCTCTCATTCAAGCTCAAGGTCTAGGTCCAGGTAAACGGGTACAGGTCAAGGGTAACGCCAGGCAAAATGTCAGTATCTAACTTCTCTATTTACTTTTTTTGATTGCCTTACAGTTTTAGTTTAATAATGTTAACAATTTGATGTACACAGCTTGCAGAAGTAGATGATGTCCTGTTCGGGCCTTCTGTTGATCCTCAATAAGAAGGCTTTTCATGTCTTGCTGCTTTTAGTGAATGAAGCTGGTATTTCAATGGAATTCTTCAAATGTTTTTTCTAAACTTACTTTCAGTTTTATTTTTAGGCTTGTTGACCGTAAGTGGTTCAGTGGTTGTGCCTGTGTTCAGTAATACTGAGTGGAGGTGTTGAACAGTGAATCAGATGGGTGGGATTGTTAAAGGAGGTAGCAGCAGCAGAGGGCAGCGATGCAGTCCAGATAGACTCAGTGAAAGGACAGAATGGAAGTTGTCCTGGAAATAGGAACAAGAAACTTGAACTTAATTTGGCTGGGAAGCAGTAAAGCTTTCAATGCAGTAGCAGTGCTGTCAGAGTAACTCGGAAGTCTGATTTAAAAAAAGAAATCCTGATGTGGGTGGTGAGATGGGAGAACAAGTTGCCCAAAGAGGTTGTGCGTGCCCCATCCCTGGAAGCATTCAAAGTCAGGATGGATGGGGCTTTGGGCAGCCTGATGTAGTGAAAGATTGGACTAGATGATCTTTAAAGGTTGCTTCCAACCCATCTCGCTTTATTATTTAAATTTAGTAACATGTGAAAAGTTCAATAATTTTTTGGACTCACATCACATGAAGCCTGTTACAGCTTTTCAGCTGCCTTACAACTAATTCAGTGGTGATACTGATCGGCTTAAGACCAAATTGCTGCTAGCTCATCACAAACATCATGAACATGCAGTTCAAGTTTCTTCTAATCTTTGTAGCTTTGTAACTGCACCTCTCAGTTCTGACTGCTCTGAGTGCTGCCCAAATTCTTCAGACCTTCATACTAACCAGGTGTCAGCTACTCTCTCCCTCTGGCTTTCTCCACATTGTTATCATGCTTTTTCTCATGCTAACGCTTGTGTGAGATATGTTCTTACAAATACCTGTTTTCATCCTCCCTACGCCCTCAGATGCCTCCTTGAGACTAGTAGTTGCCGTATGGTTCCGTGGAGGAGCATTCTGAATACCGCTGACTGAGCTGACTGGCTGTTAGCTATTTTTGTGAATCAAGTGAGATGTGTAGGATGATCCCTCACTTTTGAGGAAGTACTGTCCCATGTGAGGACATAAATGCAGCCCCTACTGGCTGCAGAGTGCAGTTCTTAGTTTTAGGAGTGGGAAAGTCAAAGAAGGCAGAAGAGTTGGTTTCATATGGCCATAACCTCGTTCATGACTCCAAAAACACCCAACTAAAAAGTAGTTTCAGCTGACTGAAATTTGCTAGGGAACTTTCAGCTTTCTGCTGTGCTTCTAGTTCCAGATAATTCATTGGCAGAATCAGTTGCTCTTTATGGATACTTTTCTGTGGGTTTGGTTTTCTTTTTTCAACTTTAAATATATTTTTCTAGCTAGAAAGCAAGTGTTCGTAGTGCTTTTGTTTGGCAAAGTGAAATGAAAAAGACGCGGTAACAATATAAACTGAGAGATTGACAGCACGTGTATTTTGCCCAAAAAGATTATTAGAATGTGCTTCTTCTTACAAGTGTTACTGTTACAACTGTTACAACAAGTCTCCTGCTGTTTTTACATATTCATTGTGGTTTGTGCTTTAAAGAAACTCCATCAACATACAAATTTGAAAAGACATCTGAGTAGTTACGAGTAGTGGTAGACCTGTCTGTATTTTAGCCAAGAGTTAACTACTGCTTGATTTGTAATGCAGGAGAAAATCTTGGCAGAAACTGAGAATTGTTTACAGAATGCTTGTGAGAACTGTCTCGGAGAAAATTTCAGTTCCTATGCTCTTAATCTAATCTGCTTTTCAAGGCAAATGGTGCTTTCCAATTAAAGCACAAACTAAAAGTTCAGGCGTTGATTTCATGAAATAACTAATGGTTGTGCAGGTGTTTGATTCATTTTCCAAAGCAGCTGCAACCCCCTTTGATGTTTGTGCTTTGTTTTAGTAAACATAACAAAGAGTTGACTTCTCTAAACTTCGAACCACCATCTTACAGTGTTAAGGTTACTGTTACCAAATATAACATGTCGGGAGGTGGGCGCAGTTGTCACTCTGGTAGTGAATCTAGCCCTTGTTGTCTTTGCTGCATAGCTGTCTCTGCTGCTATCACTAGCAGTTACTCTGCTAAATAAAAGTCAGATACTGGAAAAATTCTTCTGTGTTGTTTCAGGTCCCATTCAAGAAGTTCTTCCAGTTCCAGATCAAGATCTCGTTCCAGTTCCAGAGAACGCTCTAGATCTCGTGGGTCGAAATCAAGGTGAATGAGGTAGCACTCTCTCCTTGCAGAGAGAAAAAAGGGCAGAAGAAGCAACCACTTGTTTGTTTCATCGTAAAATTATGCTGGTCAAAAAACATTAACTCGTTTTTATCTTGGAAATCAGAATTCCTGGGGTCTCGTCACAAGATTGTTACCACTACAGATGTGTTTGATGAGAATGCGAGGTTTTGTTTGAAGAGTTTAAGTCTGATCTAAGCTAGACGAGTGGACGCCACAGATCTTCACTTTGAAGGAAGAAGAATCTGAATGCATGTTTACTTGCTTCAGTAGTTTTTGCTCTTTCCACTTGGGCTGCTTGATTTGGAAGAACATTAGAAAACATGCTCTGCTTCTGTTTTTGTGTAGCGATAACTTACTTAATTTCCACTAGATAGTGCTGCCGTTATCTTTATAAATGTGGGGGGAACGTATAAAAATGTTGGACAGTAAATCATGTGAAGCTGACTGGAGCTTGAGCTAGCTGACGTTTCCCATAGAGCAGACACTGCACTGTGAGGGAGAGAGTAACATAAGCCTGTACATTCCTTGAGGTGTCCCTGCACGGTCATCCCGTTGCTAGAACTATCCTTTTGCAATGGAATGAAGATTGCTCCCATCTCCGTGCATATAAGAATCCTAAAACTGTAAAATAAGGAAAAGAAATGGGAGTGAGAAGACTGATCACACATGGTGCCACTGCTCTTTGGTGGCAAAAACATGCCCTGGATGTTCACGGGAGGTTCAGTGTCAGGTGGAGCCCATGCTTTTAGGAACGAAAGAGTGCCTGTGCCCAGCAGATGCTGAGCTGGGTTATTTGCTTGTACCACGCAGCATCCACCGAGTGTCCTCAGTGCATTAGCTTTCACGAAGTAGCACTGCCTTCTTATTTACAATGAGAACCCTGGAAATACTTTACCAACAACATGCGCTCTTTTTTTTTATTATTCATTTGTGGTTTTTCTTCTTTTTCTTTTTTTGTAAAAAGTTCTATCCAGCTTACTGAAGAAAGTCTTGTTAGGTACTTTTATGTAACTTATATAATTTTAGAATTATGGCTTAGGACTTTCTAGCTCTGTTACATTTTCCAGAAGTGTGATTTTTTTAAAATTATTTTTAGATAACAAACTTGATTTTTAAGTGCTGTAAGTGACGCTATTTCATCTTTTTTAAATGCCCAAATGACTGTACGCTAAGGTTATTTTTTAATATTTTGGTTTTGGAAAGTCTTACTGTCTACCCAGATTTATTGGGTTTTGTAAATATTCCTTGGGGGATTTTTCCGTGCTCTAGTAAGATGAAGGCTACATTACAATTAAAGTTCTGTTGTGAAATACCCTTTAATATGAAGCAAAACATGGTTAAATTGGTACGTGACTTTCACACCATTTTGTTTCTGTGACTGTAAGTACTGAGGAAGGTCCCTGTGTAGGTATATAGGCTGTCTCCTGTCCCAGTCTCCCATTGCTCGTTTGTCCCATTGCATAGTACTGATGAATGCTGGAAAGAGGTTTCCCAACCATTGGTGGTCTGCGTATCGAGAAACACTGTATTTAGCAACATTTATTAAGAGAGCTACTACAGCAGTAGAAGTTTTCACTGGCAGTTAACTAAGGAGTAAGTATTAAAGTGTCCACAAACTTCTTTTGAGAAAACACTGATGTAAATAGAGTAGTGAGTCTTCGTGAGAACTGTCTCTTTTTGTTCTTTCTTTGTTCTTTCTATATTATACCAGAATTAAATCTGATTTATTTCTTAATCAATAAAGATCCAGCTCCAGGTCCTACAGGGGGTCTTCAACCCCAAGAAAAAGATCTTACTCAAGCTCTCGTTCGTCATCATCCCCCGAGAGAAGCAAGAAGCGAAGTCGTTCTAGATCTTCTTCATCTGGTGATCGCAAAAAAAGACGATCGAGATCACGGTCACCCGAAAGGTTTGGGTTTATGTAGAATAAGAATGGGTGTATTTAAATGTGTGATTTTTGTTTTATTCTGAAGAACTGAGATTCACTGGGAAACAATTGAATCTGAGCAGTTACGTTGACATTAAAAGTAGTTTTCTCACTTCCCCTGTCCTATTACTTCGTATTAAAACCTGTAGTTGCGTTTTTTCCCCTTCCCTCTCCAATGAAACTTCCTCCTGTTAGGGATGTGTTCCATAGAAAGCCTTGGGTCACCATCTTTCAGTGTGTGGAAGTGTTAACGTGTACATCATTGATTTATTTTCCTAAGCAAATACTGCATTTAGAAGTTTTCTACTTTCAGTATTAAACTTACTGTGCGTTCTTAGCATTAAATTCATATTCATAAGCTTAAAGTGGTGTAAAGTTACCTTTATATTCTGATAAGGCCCCTATCAAATATACTTGGCTTCCAGCTATTGTAGGATACAGACTACTCAAAGTGGACGTTAACATTGATTTCAACTTATTTCTTTGCATGCTTTCTCCATTTATATCTTACAGACGCTGCAGATCATCATCTGGATCTTCCCATTCTGGTTCCCGTACAAGTTCTAAAAAGAAATAATGTATTAAAGGTCACATCTTAAAAAAAAAAATCCAGTCAGTGCATGAGACATTTTTAAGAAGTCGGTGTCTTACTTGGTCAGAAGTGCTAAATCTGCTAGTAGAGGTGCATGTCTGTCCCTGCTTTCTGGAAAACTGCAGCTTTGTTCATTCATGAAACAAAAAGTGAGATAGCATTTTAAGCCATAAACTCCCTCGAGGAGGTGTGAAGTTTTTTGGGTTTTGTTTGTTGTTTTGTTTTTTGGAGTAAGGTTTTTTTATCATTATTTTGAAAGATCCAGTTACTTATTTCTGGCGCTCTTACGTATGAGCAGTTGTGGGTTGGATGCGTTCGAATGCAACTCTGCTCTTCATGTGGCAATTAAAACCAGTATCTGAGGATGTCGGAGGAACCCTTGAACTTTCTGCATCCAGCTCCTTGTCTGATGTAGCTCTTACGGGACCACAAAAGATGAGTGTAGCAGTAGGGCTGTTGTTGCCTGTTGGAACAAAGTAGTGAGTTCTTTAGCTCAAAGTATTTTTTTGTTTTTCCGTGTTTAAGTAAAAGTGTAGATCAGTGCCCCCCTCCTTCTCTTCTGCTCAGTGCAGAACAGCTGTTAAGTTCGCAGCCCATCGTACAGTTCTGGAGAGGGAAAAGGACTTCATTCCTTCAAGGCGAGGATGTTTGAGACGTGGGGCGCTATCCTCGCCACTGCTCAAGTCTCTTAGCTGCCAGTGCCTCTGTAGGAGCTGTTCGCTGCAGTCAGCGAAGTGCACTCTGCAGTTGGTGCTGGCTGTGGTATTTTCGCATGCATGGATCCTGGACGGTGCGATCCTTTCTTACAAAAGGATCGTTTAGGAGCTACTCTTGAGGAGGAATATGGAACTAGCTTCTTGGAATCAAGTGAAGTTTCTGCAGGCCATCTGTAAAATTCATTTTCGGCAGACAAATTTTCAAGGTATCTGAATTTTATTTATATTTAAAAATGAAAATTAATAAACTGTAGAAAGTTCTGACATCTTAAATGTGTTCTTCATCAATCACTCTTTTTCCCTTAAATGTTTAATTTATGGCTTAAAATGCTTCATGGAATTTATTTTACTAGTAATACCACATTAAAACTTGGTCTCTCTTGAGCTCCGTTTGATTAAGAAAGGTTTAAGTATCTTCAGTGCCATCGCAAGGTAAGTATGTTAAGGAAAATTATTCTTTTTAGGAAAGCAAACAGCAATATATCTACAGTTATTTCAGTTGTAAAACATAAAACCCGTAGTTGACAGCTGATTTTTAAAATGAACTGCACCAAAACAAACGGAGCAAAACTAAAAACTGCATTCTGCTTTTTTTTTAAAGACACTTCTTTTGGACTGTTATATAAGTAACATGTTTTTTGGTGTAGAAATATTTTGATAATCTTTTTGCAGAGAAAAAAAAGCCCTGCAATTTCTTCTTTAATGCTTTCTTTATATCTAACTTCCATGCTAAATGTGTGTAGATTGCACAAGAGCAGGTTAGTCTTGTAACTGTGCCTCTGACGACTTTCAAGTCCAACTACTAAAGTGTAAAAATCAGATCTAATAGATGCTATGTTGTTACCCCTTAGTTTTTTTCTTGTGCTTTGTATTAAAGTTGTTGCTGTACTTAACAGATGAAAATTTTTAAAGTTAGCGAGTGGTAGCCTACAGACAAAGGAAAATTATGATTTCATTTGGCTTAGATGAAATGTAAAGCAAAACGATTCTGTAGACGAGTGTAAATAAAACCTGTGAGTCAACTTTGTAGTGAGTGCTTTTTCTTAGACACACACGAGTCTTTATAACTTACACTGGTGTTGTCTGCTGCTGCAGTGCTGGAGGGGTACTAAGTCCACTTGCCACATGCATCATAAACTTTCAGATGGCTGAAAGTACTGAAAATCATTTTGGATTTAAGCAATGTGTTTAAAATATGTCTCTGAAATTTCAAGATACTTAGTATTTATTCCAGAGCTTCAGAACATTTGTAGAGGAAACAATGTTTGAATTATTTTGATTACCACAGTCTAAAATGCAAAGGCACAGCAACTGTGGAAGTCCTTCCTGCCTGTTACAAGTGATACAAAACATCGCTTTAGGTTGGGAACTACCCTTGGTGGCCTAGCAGTAAATCTTTTTGTAAACTCCCCTTGCCCAGCATTTAGCTCTTAGGACCAGATAAATCGATGCCTATGGAAATAAGCAGGTATTTCTGTGAACCTTCATCGAAGACCGGTGACGTTTGTAATGGGCAGGGAGGCCAAGTTTTGATTAGGTTAAGTGTAGTTCTAATGTGTTTTGCTAAGAATTAAATGCAAACATGAATTGTAATGCTGTTTTTCGTGTAAGCATTCTTCTGTAGTAATTGAAAGCTAGAAAGCAAGTCTTTAAAAAAAAAAAAAAAAAAAAAAAAAAAAGAAACTAATTTTATTCAGTTTGGCAACACAGTAAAACCCACTACTTCAAAATCTTTGCTCTTTTAATGATCTAAATTCAGGTATTCCGTTAATAACAAGCATTACTATGTACAAGTTGGATCTCTGCTTGAATTTCTCTGCTATAGCTTTCGCATGCTTATGGGGAAGAAACTGGTGGGTTTTTTACAAATCAATTTCATTATTTGTTCTTGGAGCATTAATGAAAAAGCTATCACTGGCTATAGAATTTCCTGGATGGGATCCTTTAACATAAAGGACTTTTTGTTCTTTAATCACAAGTAACATGAGCCAATAGGGTGTCTGTTTGGGCTTTATTTTAAGTGCAAGAGTGCAGATAGTTGTACAAACTTTTCCAAAATTTGAACAAGGGAGCAAGAGGGAAGAGTATGAGTGCAAGTGTGATGACAGATTTGAACAAGTCTTGTGCAACTTCCTAGCTTTACCTGTTCTACCATTATCAAAACGAGTTGTATTTTTATTGGTGAAAGGTTGCTTACGTGTCTGGGGGGGAAGAGGTCTGTGGAGTGCTTCATACTTAGTTTGGAAAAATAGAAATGATATTCTGGTGCTTTTTCATGGCTATGGACCCCATCCAGAAATAACACACAACTAAGCTAGCAGGGAACATTTCCACTGTAAAACTGAGGGACATGAATATAAAGCACAGTATCAGATGATGGCATAAGAATTTTCCAAAGGCCAGGGGGGGACAAAAAATACATGCTGAACTCACAGGAACACCAAAAACTCAATGTCCCAATGAAAAAAGGGGTGGGGAAAAGGTTATTTTCCCTCACGCTTCTGCAGACTTTACTTCAGGCTGTCTACCTCCACTTTTAGTGTTAGCATTGTTCCCAGCTCTGGACTGTTTTGTAAATGACATTCTATCACACATCTGCCATATTATGGTCTGCATTCCTTCGTTTAAGGACAGATTGTTCTGCATGTCCTAGAAAACAGTGAATTGACAAAGAAACCACAGCTCAATAATTGATAAAGAAACCCATCATTTTTAGTAAGGTTTTATCTATTAAAAATGTGACTTCTCATTTCACGATTTGCCCTTCCTCACACACACTTGATCATACGAAGTAAAACCTGACTGAGTAGGGCAGCATTTTAGGCTGAGCTTTGTTAGTAACACTTGTAATCCATAAAACTTAAAACCTCTTTAAACTGTTGACTCTGCTTTGACAGGAAAGATGAGGTAAATGAGTTACCTGGAGCTGACTATAGAGAATGAGACAGATTCCTGCTCGTGAGCAAAGAAAATACTGCAACATGAAATGAGGCTTTATAACAAAACCGGCGTCAGTTCTGACAAGGTGTAACAATATCTTTGGACATCCTACCAGCTTCAAAAAGTCTTGGCATCTTCAGCATGTGCTCTCACGGCTTCTGAGCTACAGATGTTCTCATCCACCTCAGCAACTGGGTTAGCTCAGGATCTTGTCCAGCTAAAGAGAAAAAAAGACAAATCCAACTGAACACTGTCTGCGTGTACAAGAGGCAGAAGGGTCTTCTTGGATTTTATGTTTGGATTTCATCGCTGTTTAATAGATTTGCTGCATCTCTAAGCACAAAGTGCGCCAGAAGAAGCAATTGCAGGACACTGGTGCTGATATTCACAGCATATAGGCATTTATAGTCTCCATTTGGAAACAGGTTTATCACATTGCTAACAGAAACACTCCTAGTGTAGGTTGAAAGTACTGACTGTATGGAATAATTTAGCAATGGTGGGAAAAGAGCAAGAAAAATTAAGGAATTTTGTATGGATATAACACAGGAGACCTGACAAAAAGCTTTTGAGAGAAGGATAGGGCACTGCTGGCAGCAGCAACAACCAATGCCAGATGTAGGCAACAGCCCAGATAATTCCAGCTCCAGCCTTGGTCAAGGAGAAAGGGAAATAATTCAATTTATGTACAAAAATGTACAAAATGTACGTAAGCTCCGTGTACGAACGCTGCCACGCTGCTGACCCGTGTGTGAGGAATGCCACTCACCCTCACCACAGGCGATCCCCTAAATCTGGGTGAGGTGTTTGCCGTCGCAAGGGGACAAGCGGGTGTCATCCGTGCCCCTGAACGTTTCAAGTGATCCTGCTGGGAGCGCTGACTTCACCTGCAAAAGGAATGACAGGAGACTGAAGTGGGAGCCGCCGGCAGCAGCGCACGGAGACCGCGCTTGGGAAGGAACACGTTGGGCTGCAAGAAACAAGAACAAGGTGAGCCTGAGCCTGGGCTCCTGGGACTTCAACGGGACGGAAGGGAAAGACGACGACCGATGTTCGCCGCCACACCGCGGGGCTTGCGGCCCCGGGGCCCGGCGCCGTCCGAGCGAGGGCTCCGCCGTGCTCCCGTGCGGGCCGGGCTCCGCGCGGGGGAGCCGCAGCCGCGGAGCGGGCTCGGGGCCGGGGGCGCCCGGCGAGCCCCGGTCCCGGCACGAGGCGGCGCCCCCTGAGGCGAGCCCCGGGCG